>VZRS01007449.1:84620-99416 GCA_013398055.1 Ifrita kowaldi
AGAAGGAGAAATAAACCAAAATAAAGAGCGTGGTGGAGCCTTTGAGCCAAGCAGTGGGAGAGCTGACCTCCTGCTGTATGTGTACCCTTCCTGAATAAATATTGCTGTCGTGCACAGATAAAAGATTATTTTTATAACAAAATTAGCTTTTCTCCCATTCTCCACTGGTTTTGCTTTCCAGGCAAAACACTGAGTTTCAGTTGCTCTATATCGAGTGGGTGAGCGAAACATCCTAATGCTCAAAAATTACAAGGAAAGGCTAATAAAAAACACAGAAAAAAAGATTATCTGTGTATTTTTTCTTGGTTTTTTCCTCGCTTCCACAGATCTGATGCTGCAGTTGCCTGGTCTTGCATTTGCCTCTTGCCTTGGCATTGGTCTGACGTCCACTGATGGACGCACTGCTCAATCCCAAATGTGCTGACCTTGGGCTGCTTTGGGGTTGTATCCCCCATCCCACATGGAAATCACAGCTGGGAATGGGGCTCTTCCCTCCCGTCTGATGGTGAAAAGGGGACCTGCAACACTCAAGCATCTCCTTGTGGACATGAGTGAGGACAGGACACAACAGCAGGTTATGAGTTCTGGAGATCCCCCAGGCGAGGTGCCCTTTTCCCTGGGTGTTCCTCCAGTGGAGATGAAGCAGATTTGGGAATTGAGTTAAATCCCCCTTCCTCTGGCAGCTCTGGGCACCTCCAGGACACTTGAGGGTGAAGGTTTCCATCCCAAAGTTTCCATCCCACGTACACTGGGACAAAGACAAACCTGTGTCACTCCGCCTTCCAGTCAAAGGTAAAACACTGGGAATACCGGGATTTTTTTCTTTCCTGTGTGAACGAATATGCATTAAAAGCTGAATTAAAGGACACTGGGTCTCCAACAGCATCCCTGAAAACCACAGCCCATGTCCAGAGGAAGCTGGTGAGGGTTGCTGGCTCTGCTCATTCCAGCTGAAGACCCAATTTCCTCATGGCTGTCTCCTCCTGGCCATGGATTAATCAGATCCAGCTACCACCTACACACCTCTAACTTCCTTCAGATCGTGCCTGGGATATTTTGAGCTCATTTTTAAGGGATTCGTGTCGTTTTAAACTCCCTTCACCTTTAAAAACCTCTTGCAAGCCAGAGAGGCAACAAACGCCGCCGCTGTTCGCGCACGCAGGGACCCACAGCGGTCACCCCGTGGTTTGCCTTAGGTCAATAAATGTCCTTGCCTCAGCATTTGAAGTGTTCCCAGGGGAACAGTGAGGCGAGGTTATTTTGTTATCTCAAATATCCAGGGAGTTTTTTCAGGGATGAGCCCGGTGTGTCCGTGTATATCCAGACACACGCGCACACACACCCGGGGACGCACATAAAAGACCCCGTTATGAGGCTCAAACGGAGGTAAACCTCCTCTAGACCTCATTAAGATTGGGGCTGGACTTGGCTCCAAGGTTCAAACTCCATCTGCTGACCTCAAAAGATCTTTGTTAGCCGTGTTTTCATGTCGTGGGGCTGAGGAAAGCTGATACAGAGAGGGGTTTTGGACCTGGGTTGCTCCCGGTTTCCATTTTAAATTTGGGGTAAATCAGGAGCAAAAGGGTCTGGATTTACTGGGGTGTGTTTTGGAGTCACTTTCCCTCATGTAGGGCTGCAGCAACTCACCTTTGTAAAGAGTTTGCTCTCCTTCCCAGCTGCAGAGCTGTGCAATACGGATTTCAGATGGATTTTGAAGTCTTTTCAGATTCAGCACAGAGAGAACAAATCCAGCAGTGGAAAAAAAAAACCAAAAAGAAAGTAGCGCTCAGCAAAGCTGCCAGATTGCAAAATCCCAGCTGATTTGGACCTGTTGTTGGCCTCTTCTACTTCTCATCCCCCTTCCTTATCTCTCGCTCTGCCCTTTCCCTTCCCCTTGAAACCGCAGGGAGCAGCAATCGGGTCATTTATCAGTGTCCTGAGGGTATTTGTGGCTCCCAGTCCTCCCGTGCTGGCTCTCCACCCTAAACCACCCGCAGCCTCTGCTTCCCTCCACACCGGGCTCCCAGCGGGCACGGAATTCCCGGGGTGCTCGGGATGAAGCCGGGATGCAGCCGGCGCGCACCACTGCTCCCTTCTGGAGAAGGATGTGTTGTATTTCTAGGACCAAAGAGGTTTTTTTCTCCAGGATAAAAGCTGGAGATAAACTGAGAAGAGCACGGAGCCTGCGGTGGCAGACACCGGGTAAAAGAACCCCCAAAAAAACCTCTTATTTTGCTTTCAGTGCCTCGTATTTTGCAATAAATGAATTTCTCTCCCACCCCTCGGTAAAGAAGGGGCAAAGCCCCTCTCGGGTATCTTGTTTGTGGCTGATTTCACTGAGTTTGGAAAATAAAACCCGATTTCCTAACGAAGAGCAAAACCACAGACGGGAGGGTGTTGGAATTGGGGTCGGGGAGATAAGGGAGAGAGCAATCCCAGATGCGCTGGGGGGCGGCGGGTTCGGGGGGAAAGCAGGACTCAAATCAGGTTGAAACAGATGCTCCAATGTCTGGATTTTGCCAAACATTTCATATTCAAAGTGTCCGTGGGTTTTTAGTTGAACCCTGTCTCACCAGATGGGAAAAACCTGCTGAGATCAAATAAAAGCATCAACCTTTTTACCCCAAAAATAGAGATTTTTTTAAGTTTGAAGGACTTCAATTAACTCCTTTTTTTTTTTCTTTTGGATGGCTGCAGTTGTACTCCAGAAAAGTGGGACCAAAATTTTGGGGTGTTGCTGCTCTCAGCTGAGGGCAGCAGAAGTAGCAGGAAATGGAGAAGAAAATAGGAGGCTCCTCTGGCTGGGCTGTAAACTCCGAGTGATAAGATTTTGTTATCACGCAATTCCAGGGAGGTTTAGATAAGGTTGGGGCTGATTTAATAAACTCCGAGCTGAACTTCCAGACTCTCTGAAAAATCTCTGCATCTTTAATTGCTCTGGAGAGAGGGAAAAAATGAACAATTTCGTTTAATTTTATTGAAGGAATTACGACGCTTAATACATGGATTGTTATTTATATAACCCCGGGATGAAATCAGATAATGAGTGGCTGTAATTATTAATTAATATCACTGAAGGAACAAGCCCAGCATGTAAAACCCCAGCAAAAGCAGAGCTGCAGCAGAGGGAGATAAGAGGGTGAAATTCCGACCTGGAATCCACCCGGCTCTGTCCCTTATCTCTGCCCACAGCTGTGGGGACAGGGACACATCTGGAGAGGAATCCTTCAGGATGAGGGATGCTGCTGGAGCTGGGGTTTGGATCCCAGGGACTGCAGCCCATGGCCAGGCACGGCTTCTCCTGCTTTATTTTAAAGGAAAGTTTATCCTTGGGCAAGGGCTGTCGGGGAAGATGGAGCATGGAGGAAGGATTTGAACCTTTAAAATGGGATTTAGGAGAGGGAGATGGCAGATTCCTCCTCAGAACTGTTATAGGAGACCTTTATAAAGTGAAATACAGGACCTAAACTCTCTTTGCAAGCTCCAAATTCCTCTGGGTGCTACTAAATACCAAATATTTAATTCAGCACAATCTTCTGCACTTAGTGAACAATATAAAAATTCAGGGAGAAGTAAAAACCTCTGGACGGACACATTGAAAGGCAGGTACAGGTCAATTATTAATTTATTAGAGCACCGTGGTGGAGTAAATAAGAATTCATAAATACAAACTCAGGTTAATAATGAGAATTTGACTGCACACTGGCACTGTTGTTAAGGAAAATCCAGGTCTCATTCCTTGCTTTGTCTCTGCCTGAGGATCTGGGAATTTTCTCCTCTATGCCCTAAGTGCTGTTGCCCGTAAAACAGTAAAAACTCCCTTTGGCTGCCCAATCCTTCCTTTACAGCTCCGTGCTGCAGCTCACCCTTTTCCCACTCAAAAAGCAGCATTTCTCCTTCAGATCATGTCTCCCCGCAAATCAGAACTGAAATAACCCAGCAGCCCTAAATGTATTCCTAATTTCCTTCAAATAAACCATTTTGCTCTGTCTGGAAAACATATTCCAAGGAGGAAAAGCTATCGAGGTATTTCTTGATCTCTTAATTTTGTGTTCGTCTCAAGAATTTCTCTCTTCTTTTTTTTTAAATAATTTTTTTTTTCTGATTCCTTCTATCCACATCATCTTCCTTCATTGTGCTGGCATGATTTTAAAATTCCTGCTTTTTCCAAGGAATAGCTGCAGCATCAGCACAGCACAAAGACACACACGGAGCTCTGCACGCAGCAGGTATAAAACCCAGAGATCAAACTCAAAAATTACGTTCCCTAAGTTAAAATCTCCACAAAAAAAGGTCAAAGCTGGACTCTGTAAATGGCAAAACACAACCTGGGTGTGAAACTCACTCTTAAATTCCTTGTAATCCTGGCAGGAAGCAAATGTCCTGTCAGGGGGGGATCAAAAAGACAAATTGTTCCTAGGTTTGCAATCAAGGCTGAGTTAGACGGATGAACCCAAAAGCACAGAGTGTAAATTAATAAAAGCCTGAGCAGGGCTTTCAAGCAGATGCAGGACACTGACAGTTCGTTTGGTTTTTCCAATTAATTAAGAAGAAAGCTTCATCAGGACGCTGTTCCAAACACATGGAAATCAAGGATTCTCTTTCATTTCCCTCAAGTTTGGTCAAGGTCCAGTTATTTAAAGAAAAAATATTCCCATTCCTGGGGCAGAGGGATCTGCTGCTGTGACATCATCCCCCAAACTGCAGGGAAAGCGCAGTTTTGTGCTGATTTTTAAATAATGAGAAACTCGTTCTTTCTTTCTCGTGAATTTTAACACTCAGCTCATCATCATTATTATTATTAGGACCATTAATATTTATTATTTTTAAAGAGGAAGAGGAGCAAATCCCTGTGACAAGCAGAGATACCATTAGGAGAAGAAACATCAAATGCAAATCTGGGATACTGGGAGACGATAAATTGGAAGGAACACGGAAGCAACGTTTACCTGGGCGAAGGAAAAGCGGATGAAAAGGGGGAATTTTGGGCAGGGAGGTTGGCTGGGCTCAGCCTTGCAGCAATTAAAGCCACTCAGGGCGTGGAGGGGAAGGAAGCCCAGCGCTCTCAGAGCTGTGTGTTAATAAATATGCAGGAGGTTATTCTCCTGTTGGAATGCATAAATCTTCCGTGTGCGCCTGGAATGTGAGGAGCCGGCCCGAGCCAAGGCGAGTCCTGTCCAAATTCCCCTGCTTTCCAAAGGATGCCTCATTTATTAGTGCAGGCAGCCCTGAGTCTCCCGGGATTTCAATCCTGGCCGCCCGGAGCGATCGGATCCGAGCTCAGGAGGAGCCCCACGGTCTGGGGCTGGAAGTGCTTCCTCCAGCAGGGCAGGGATTTAAGGGGCAGGGAAACTTCATTTTGGGCAAACAGCAGCACCTCTGGAACCCTCCCAGCATGGAGGGGCTGAGCCAAAATAAACACAAATCATTTTTATCACACTCTTATCACCGAGCCAGCCCAGGTCCATCAAGGCCATACAAGTTCTTGTCATAACAGATTGTTGTTATCACTTTCAGCAAGCATTTCATAACAATTGAAGTGCAGTAATTACAATTTTTGTCACAGTGGCATGAGCTATTTTGCAAAGACAGCTTTAATTTTAATTTAATTTTACTCCCAGCCCACCAAACACAAGGGTCTTGGAATGATAAAAAGAGAATCTTGGAATGGTTTGGGTTGGAAGAGACCTTGAAGAGCATCACTCCTTCCACTAGACCAAATCTTCTAGCAACACAACCAGAAGATTCTTGATGTGTGGCAGAGCAGGGAAAGAGTTAATTCTGTGTTTGCAGCCCAAAACAAAGAATCTCCACTTCCACCTTCCCAAAAATCGCTCTGGGCCCCGTAGGTGCATCAGATGTTTGGAACAGCTGGGTTTGGAGCGGGATCCCACCCTGCGTTCTGCCCTCAGCTCTTGATTTCCAGCAGAAAGGAAATGAATAAAACCGAGGTTATCCATTCCCAAATCAACTGCAAACCCAATCTCGTCCTGTAATTGCAGGGAAATCTATCCGAGCCCTCGTTTGGTGCTCAGGCTCGGCTGGAAGACACCGAGCATAATTCTATGTTATGGATACACCAACTTATTAACAAAGACTTGGGGCTAAAAGCTTTTCCTCTTGTTCTGGTTTGCACGGGAGGGATGAGGGGACGGGAGGGAGGAGGTGGCTGCCCTGGCTGTGCCATCTGACATCAATTGTGCCACGGAGCTTTTGGCGAAAAGTTTCCCAGAAACGTAAGAAAAATTGGTATAAAATCTTTGCAAATACTTCCCTAAAGCTTCGGTATGATTTGAGATCATCCTTTTAGGCAAGAGGGGGAACTTTTGTAAGTCCAGCCCTTGCAGGGCTCTCCCAAATTCCCAGGAACAAACCTCTCTGCAAACTCCTGCAATCATTATTCTCTTTCCACCGGGGGAAAAGGCAGCAAAAATAAATATATTCCTTCTTGCTGACCATCCTCACCCACAGGGGGTGAAAGCAGCCCTCCCTGGAGGAGCCAGATCCTTATTCCAGAGGCAGTTTGGATTCTTGGCAGAGGGTAATGCTGCTCAGCAGGTACCACCCCAACTCCACTCAGTATCCTCAGCATATCCCAAATCCTCCCTTTTCCTTGGAGCACGGAGGTGCCAGCAGCTGGAGAAGGCACGGAACGGGACAATGAAGCTCATCCCATCTTGCCCTGGGGTGGCAGCAGGCAAGATCTCCTCTGAATCCCAAGGGATTCATTGCATCCCATCCCAGGCTCTTGGGAATCCACCAGGATTTGGCTCCGGGAAAGAAGGATGGGCATGTAGGGGGTTTTGGCTCCTCTTTTTGGGTGAGGATGAAACAAGCACCAGGGGAATAGGTGTGTACGTGTGCTGCTGCATGTGGCTGGGCTGGAGTAGGACCCTGGAGCTCAAAAGAAAGACAAAAAGGGAAAAAATAAATCAGTTTTTTTAATATTTTTCTTGCGAAATTCAGGAAACCATCCCAAATTTCCATTGCAAGGCAACCCGCTGCAATCCACCAGGGAGAGGAAGTTCAAGCAGACTGGCTGTCCCCAGCCTCAACCACACACAGACACTGGGACACGCAGGGGACGGCGCTGGACACCATAAAACAAGGAAATTGGGAAAAGGAAAAGAAGCAGCGACATTTTTGGCCATTTTTCAGCCTGAAGTGGGGGTCTATAATTGGAATAGAAACAAGGGATGCCTCCAGCCACGACCAAAAAAAAAAGCAGCAGCAGATCTAAATTTCCATCTCCCGTTTATTAGAAAGTGCTTTTTGCAGTGGGAACCCTCTCAGCATTTTTCCAGGTCAGGCTCTATTCAGGCTCCAGCAGGAAAAGCAGGTCCCAAGATTTCCTCAGGAATTAAATAGATCCCAGCAGTCCAAACTCCCCGCAGTTCATCCTCTGCTCCAGCCCCTGATGAGATTCGGGAGGAGTCATTTGGGACTGGGATAATTAGCGGTGACATTCCTCACACGTGCCTCCCAGCCAGATTTCCTTGGAATTATCAGGTTTTTTATACCTTTTAATATTAGGACATTTTTGGAGGGAAGAAAGAACAGGGGAGGGAGGAGGAAAGGGGACCTGGGTGTTATGTGATCAGCAACCGAGCTGCTCTTTTTAAGCCTGGAAGAGCAAAAGCTCTCAGAAATGGGGAGGAGGTGGGAGATTTTTGGTGCCAGGCTCCTGGAAGGATCGTAGTGCTGGAAGACAATGGGGTGGGTGCTTGTGATGACCCTATAAGCTGCTTTTCCAGGTATCTGATGGAATTAGGGTGACTCAACAGGCTGCTAAACCCACAGTGGCCTCAACCAGGAGCAGGGAGGACTCCTGCCATCAACACTTTAGCAACAAGCCCTGGCTCTGGGGGTTTTTGGGCAGCTTTATCTCTGAAAACCAAACGTGGTATCACCCAAACGCCAGCTCTTGCCTTGCACCTGATGCTGGGCAGAGGATGTGCAGCCATGTGGGATTCTCATCTGCTGGGATCCTCTGGGAAAGGCTGGGAGTGATTTATTTTCCCCAGCAGTTGCAAGGTATCCTCTCCATTGTTTCCCGAGCGCGGCGCAGCCCGGCCGGCCGGCGGAGGGGTCAGAGCCGAGGCAGGGAACAGAGCTTGGCCCAGCTCACGCAACGCTCCCAGCCTGGGGCTGCAGTAAACAGAATCTCCTCAAAGGTCACCTCTTCGGGCTCCCGCTGCAACTGCCAGAGGAAACTGCAATCATTTTTCAGCCCTTTAAACGCCAGGCTCGAATGTACTCGGCCACGGTTTTCCTACATGTTCCTGGTTTGTGAGGAGGCTCCTTAGGAGTCATTTCCTTGCCAAGAAAAGCTTCTCTTTCCTCCTGAACCCGGGATAGACCCAGGCAGATCTCGGCAGAGTTAGGGGTCAGGTCACAAGGGGTGAGACCTCGCAACTGAGCTCTGCGGGGCACCCCAAAGCAGGAGAAGCAATCTGGACAACGAAAGTACCAAAATAACACTCTAAATACCACTGAAAAAAACCTCCAGCGTGGATATCAGTAGGGTAAGAAGGACCAGCTCTGGAGCCAGAAAAATCACTGACTGCATCTCTTTTTCCTCTTAGGAATCATCAGGAAAAATCTCAAAATCTCTCATGGCTGCTTTCCCCCCACTGGCCCCAGCAGCGACCGCATTTCTAAACCCACTTTTCCCCCCTTATTTACAGCAGGGAATTGGGTCTCTCCTTGTCACTCATCCTCCCCAAACACCCAGCAAAAAACTCAGCCCTGCTGGCAGGGGCTGCAGCGCACCCGGCTGAGGCCCATCAGCAGCTCCCGAGCTTAAGTGCGAGCCCGGCGTGAATTAAGTGCTGTCAAAGCTGGCATGGAAAGTCCACCCCGAGGACTGACCCTCCATGAATGGCCACTGTGTTTATGGGAAGCAGCCTCCAGATTGCTTCTCTCCTGCCCAGAGCCCCAGCGTGTGTCAATAAAAATCTCTGGGTTTCATTAGGCAGCCCCTGGCTGGGTACATAAATAATAAGGCTGTTGTCAGATCTCCCCGTGGTGTGTAAGGGCAGATCTGGAAACCTGAAGGCCACGACCTTCGTGTTTCTCAGCAGGGACCGAAACGCCCTCGGAGCCAAAGGAGTGGGAAAATGAGAGTCTGTGTTATGCTTTAACATGATACTGACAGGCAAATGTGATTTCTCAGAGTTCACTCCAGCCAACACTGATCTGGTTTATAATCTCTGGCCTGGCTGCAGCTCCAGGGCTGCTGCAGGAGGGGATGGAGGCACAGGGAAATTCCCCTTGGAGCTCTGCTTGGATCTCAGGGGAACCTGGAGGTGCTTCTTGAGGGGAGGGTGAAAAGGCAGGGCCGTGTTTGGGATGAGGAAAAGGAGGATGCACTCAGTGCATCACGGGGTTAGCGAGGAGACGGCAGAGGAGCAGAGCTGGGATCCTCACCCCTCTCAGCAGGGCTGGAGAAGGGGCCATGTGCCAGCTGAAAGGCTGCTGCAGCACTGGGAACTCGAAATAGCGAACTGGGAATGGGAGCAGCCTCTTCCTCTGACCTCCAGCTCCCTCCTGCCTCAGCCACTTCCAGGAAATCCCTGCTTTCTCCTGTGATCGGGGCTCTGCTCAGCCAGCTGGGAGCAGGTGATGCTGGAGCAGCTGCCTGACCCTGTGGCTTGTCCAGGAGGGGCCCTGGGCACGTGGGTCAGGGTGGGGATCAAGAGCTCTGAGGGCTTTTCAGCGCTGACACCTCCAAGGCTCCCAGTCAGTCCATCCCAGGAGGACCAGCACGAAACATGGAACAGCTTCTGGGCCACAAAAGCCAGGGAAGGACAAGAGCTGGGGGGATGCTCATGGGGTGAAAACAGGCTGGGATGGAGGGAAGGGGTTTGGGGGATGATGGCAAACACTGCAAGGGCTGGAGGGGGATGTGGGCCTGCGGCTCAGTGGGGTTCAAGGATTCTCTGCCTCCACCCTGGGGTTCAGGGATATTTCTACGTTCACCCTGGGGTTCAGGGATGGTCTGCCTCCACCCTGGGGTTCAGGGATGCATTCTCTTCCTCCTGTCACCTGCTCGAGGAGGAAGGATGCTGTGCTCTGCCTGAGCACGCTGGTTACCTGTGATTACCAGGTGAATCAGCTGTACACACAGCCCAGCCCAGGGGAGGCTTTCCCGAGCCAGGTGAAGTTTTGGGAAATGTCAAGAGGGTTTTCAGCCTCATCACAGAGCATTGCCCCAGAAAGGGCCTTTTTGGTCAAAAAGTGGGGGAAAGAGGCTGTTAACTCGGCTTTGGTACCTCGTTAGGGAGCAATGGAGGTGACAGCGCGAGGTAGGAGCCCAGCAGGCCGAGGGGAGAGAGGAGAAGGTCAGCAGATGACTTTATGAGCTGTGGAAGTAGCGGTGGCACTTTTCCAGGAGTACACTCTGTCTCCCGCCGAGGAATGCATCCCCTGCTCCCCGCGCCGGGGGGACAGAGTTAATCACCCAGCGAGCAGGCAGGGAGCGGGGCAGGAAACGCTTCCCGGGGCTGCAGAGGGGCTGGAGCCCCCGGGAAGCCGCAGCCCGGTGGGAGGGGAGGGTCCCCGGGCAGGAGTTGCGTGCGGAGCCAGCGCTGCGCCGTCCCTGTGTGGTCCGCAGGGCTTTGCGTGTGTGGTCCTGCAGAGCCCTGCTCATCTGTCCAGAGGCTGCTAACTGCCTGCTGAATGACCACGGCTGTTTACTTTAGCTCTGTCTGCACCAACTGAACTCTGATCGCTGCCTTCCTCCAGCTGGGCCGGCTCAGGACCCCAGCGCGAAGGAGAGCGGGACAGGGATCTGTGTGTGTGTGTGTGTGNAAGGGCTGGAGGGGGATGTGGGCCTGCGGCTCAGTGGGGTTCAAGGATTCTCTGCCTCCACCCTGGGGTTCAGGGATATTTCTACGTTCACCCTGGGGTTCAGGGATGGTCTGCCTCCACCCTGGGGTTCAGGGATGCATTCTCTTCCTCCTGTCACCTGCTCGAGGAGGAAGGATGCTGTGCTCTGCCTGAGCACGCTGGTTACCTGTGATTACCAGGTGAATCAGCTGTACACACAGCCCAGCCCAGGGGAGGCTTTCCCGAGCCAGGTGAAGTTTTGGGAAATGTCAAGAGGGTTTTCAGCCTCATCACAGAGCATTGCCCCAGAAAGGGCCTTTTTGGTCAAAAAGTGGGGGAAAGAGGCTGTTAACTCGGCTTTGGTACCTCGTTAGGGAGCAATGGAGGTGACAGCGCGAGGTAGGAGCCCAGCAGGCCGAGGGGAGAGAGGAGAAGGTCAGCAGATGACTTTATGAGCTGTGGAAGTAGCGGTGGCACTTTTCCAGGAGTACACTCTGTCTCCCGCCGAGGAATGCATCCCCTGCTCCCCGCGCCGGGGGGACAGAGTTAATCACCCAGCGAGCAGGCAGGGAGCGGGGCAGGAAACGCTTCCCGGGGCTGCAGAGGGGCTGGAGCCCCCGGGAAGCCGCAGCCCGGTGGGAGGGGAGGGTCCCCGGGCAGGAGTTGCGTGCGGAGCCAGCGCTGCGCCGTCCCTGTGTGGTCCGCAGGGCTTTGCGTGTGTGGTCCTGCAGAGCCCTGCTCATCTGTCCAGAGGCTGCTAACTGCCTGCTGAATGACCACGGCTGTTTACTTTAGCTCTGTCTGCACCAACTGAACTCTGATCGCTGCCTTCCTCCAGCTGGGCCGGCTCAGGACCCCAGCGCGAAGGAGAGCGGGACAGGGATCTGTGTGTGTGTGTGTGTGTGAGGCTCCCAAAAAAAAAAAGAAAGAATAGGCTGCAAATGGACTCCAGTGTAAATCATGGCGAACAATTTATGGGCCGTTTTGTCTCCCATCATTTCTGCTCTGATNNNNTGGGGGGACAGTGAGGTGACCCGGAGTGTGTGCTGGGGGTGCTGAGTGTGCTCTGAGTGTGCTGAGTGTGCGTGTGTGTGAAGCGATCGCGCGTTCCTGCTGGAATTCCAGGTGTGTGCCGTGATTCCGTGCGTGTGGGTGCTGCGACTGCACGTTCCTGCTGCAATTCCGTGTTTGTGCTCTGGCTCCACGCGTGACTGTGCTCTGATCGCACATTCGTATGTTAATTCCATGTTTATCCTGTGATTCCATAGGTGTGTGTGCTGGGAATCACATGCATGTTGTAATTCCATGTTTGTGCTGCTATTCCGCGTTTGTGCTGTGATTCCATGTGGGACTGTGCTCTGATTACACACATTCGTGTGTTAATTCCCTGTTTATCCCGTGATTCCGTAGGTGTGTCTGCTGGGAATCACATGCATGTTGTAATTCCATGTTTGTGCTGCTATTCCGCGTTTGTGCTGTGATTCCATGTGTGACTGTGCTCTGATCACGCATTCATGTGCTAATTCCATGTTTTTCCTGGGATTCTGTAGGTGTGTGTTACGTTATCTCACATTCCTGCTGTAATTCCATGTTTGTGCTGCTATTCCACGTTTGTGCTGTGATTCCACGTGTGACTGTGCTCTGGTCGCACATTCATGTGTTAATTCCATGTTTATCCTGTGTTTCCATAGGTGTGTGTGCTGTGAGCCACGTGCACGTTCCATGTTTGTGCTGTGATTCCACATTTGTGCTGCAATTCCACGTTTATGCTGTGATTCCATGTGTGACTGTGCTCTGATGGCACGTTCATGTTTTAATTCCATGTTTTTCCTGGGATTCCACAGGTGTGTGTGCTGTGAATCACATGAGTGTTGTAATTCCATAATCGTGCTGCAATTCCATGTTTGTGCTGCTATTCCAAGTTTGTGCTGTGATTCCACGTTTGTGCTGTGATTATCTGTGTGACTGTGCTCTGGCTGCACATTCATGTTTTAATTCCACGTTTTTCCTGGGATTCCACAGGTGTGTGTTATGTTATCGCGCATTCCTGCTGTAATTCCATGTTTCTGCTGTGATTCCCTGTGTGTGGATGGATGCCCTGAATGCACATTCCTGCCTTAATGCTTTTCCAAGCGGGGGGAATATTCGAGGTGTTCGTTCTTAAAAAATAAATCAGGATAAAAAAGCCAAATCCTGCCCTTCTTTAATAAACACACTTCCTAAACAAACATAAATCGATTTTTGGACTGGATCAACCACAGTAATTTTCCTGATGGGAATTTCCTCCTTGAATCCCAAACCTCCAGGCTGTTGTTACCTTCAGTTTTGAGACTCAGCATCAACTGAGTGGATAAGTCCAGGCTACGGAATTATTCATTGCAATGAAATTTGGATTCAAGCAGTAAATTTTGCAGCTGGGATGGAAATAATTTCATTCCTGCCAGCCAGTTGGGGAGGAAATCATGCTCAGCCACAGGATTCCTAGGAAACAGCTTTCTCCTTTTCATCACTTCCCCATATTCGCCTTTTTGAATGGCATTATTCCCACAAGAAATTTAATGGGAAGCAACAGCCTGGCGAGTTCCAGGGTGTACAAAGTGTTATCCATAAAAAACCTGGGAGTTTTGGTCCGTGGAACGAATTTTTTCCCTCTATTTCAGCATTTTGCCGTGACTCAGTCTGGGTTTTTTGTATCTTTATCAAAAATACTTTTGGAAGGGTTTGTGTCTCTGCCAGTTTGGAAAGATTTTCTTTATCAAAGATTAGAAAGGTGATGAAGATGATGGAGAGAGACACACGAGGAAAGAAATCAGAATTCAGTTAAAATCAGAGCACCCAAAAATCCACATCCTGTAATTTATAGAGATTTGTTAGGAAAAGGCACGGACACCTCAACCTGATTGGAGATTTTCCCCCCCAAACAAAAAAATTAGCTGGAAGAAAATCCAGACAAACCCCGAGCAGTGATGGAGATGTGAAAAAGAGAGGGAAACCCCGAGAAAGCCAGGTCAGGATTTCTCAGCGCTGCTGGCTCACAAGGAGAGTGTCCCTGGGCAGGAGCTGCTGGAAAACAGCTCTGGGATGTTCCCGAGCTCCAGGATCAACAGCCCCGGGTGTGCCTGGGCTTTGTAGCTCTAAGTGCCTCTGTAGGGAACAAAGAAAGAGAGTAAAAATTGAATTATCCACTTAAGGTTGTGTCAGCTTTCCATCATAAATCTTTTTTTTTTTTTTTTTTTTTTTCCTGAGGTTTATTACTCATCTGTAAAAATTCCTCCCAGCCTTTGCCTTTGCCTGCACGACACGGTTTCAAGGCTGGAAAAAAAGACATGGAATCGAACAAGGTGCAAAACTGTCATTTTGTGCAGAAAGAAATATTATTTCTTACAGCTACGCCAGAGGAATGAAATCAGGGACTGCTGGGAGTGATGGCTGGAGGGAGCTTTGGAAAGCTGATGGGAAGGGGCAGCTTCCAGCGGGTGCTCACGGGCACTGGGAATGCTCTGCTCCATTTATCCCATGGACTAGGAATTACCCCTGCCGTGTAAAGAGCATCATCGACTACCTGTGTCGTAATCAATCCTGATTTAAAATGTGATTCTGCCCCCTTTTTGCCTCTTTTCTGACCGCCTGTTTTCCTTTTCTCTTTTTCTTTTCTTTTTCTCATTTTATCCCTTTATGCTTTTCCATTTCTCCTTTTATCTCTTTATAATTTTCCATTTTCATTTGCCTTTTCTCTTTTTCTCCGTTTCTCCTTTTCTCCTTTTCTCCTTTTCTACTTTTGTCCTTTTCTCTCTTTATCCCTTTCCATTTTCCTTTCCATTTTCCTTTCCATTTTCCTTTCCTTTCCTCTCCTTTCCTTTCCTTTCCTTTCCTTTCCTTTCCTTTCCTTTCCTTTCCTTTCCTTTCCTTTCCTTTTCTCTCCCATTTTCACCCCTTTTTTTCCTATTTATTCTTATTCTTATTCTT
>VZRS01007450.1:0-64681 GCA_013398055.1 Ifrita kowaldi
GGACACACCTGGTGGCTTCGGGGGACACACCCTGGTGGCTTCGGGGGGACAGACCTGGTGGCTTCGGGGGGCCACACCTGGGGGCTTCGGGGAGACAGACCTGGTGGCTTCGGGGGATTTTGGTGGCTTTGGGGGCCAAGGAGCCGAGCTGTGGATGCCAGGAGCTCTGTCTCCAGCTCTTCCCAGGTCAAACCATCCCCTCCCATTCCCTGCTCCTCTTGCTTTTTTTCCCAAATCTATAAAAATCAGCTCCATCCAGACACCTCCGTAAGTTCTGTTCCCAGCACCCCTTCCATCTTCCCTTCGCTGTTGCCCTTCTCGGTGCTGACCTTTGAAGAGTCTTTGGGGCAGAGGTTCCTCAGCCCTGGGAGATGTTTGGGAGATGTTTGGGAGGTGTTTTTAGCCCCCCTGCTCCTGCCAGAAGGGCACTTTGCCAGCCCAGACCAGAGGCACAGGTTGGGATGGTGATGGAGAGATGCTGGGAATGGAGGGATGAGGCTGGGAAGGGGACACTCACTTCATAATTAGCATTAAAATCAGGACTTGGACTTTGATGATCCTCCCAGCTGGGGATATCCTGGTTCTGTCCTCCTGAAGGTGTTGGAATTTCGTTGCTCTTTGACTTCACCCCAGGTATTTGCTGTGTGTGCGGCGTCCCCACCTCGAGGCAGCTCTGCCTGTTGTTCCAAGAAATATTCCTACATTTTCCAGCCTGAGCACTAAATTGGTGGCTTTCAGCAGCTCCCTAATTATGTGAGACATTTTTTGTACTTAACAAATGGTTCTGATTCCTGCCAGCACTTCAGCCCGGTGTTCCAGGCCCGTGGGTGTCAGGGAACAGAACATATTTCTGTGTCTGTGAATATGATCCCACACGTTGTCTTAAGTGGGAAAATGTTCACAGCCCTTATATGGAGAGGGATTTTTTTTTCCCCCCTAAATCCATCAGTGCTTTCTCCTGCAGTACTAACGCAGTTTGATCTTCCTGGTGCTCTCCAGGCTGGATTAGGAAGCAGAAATATGCAATGGGCTTTCTTCTTTTCCTGGCAAAAGCGTGGCGTGACCTGCTCTGCCCTCCAACCACCCAGGAACTGGGCCTGGAAGTGGGGGGAGCTTCTCCACACCCGCAGAGCTGCCAAGTGCAGGTACCTGGGAGCAGCCAGGTGCTGTTTCTCCTGGAATTGTGCATCCCTCCTTCCCCCTGGCCGGGAGCTCCCAGCCCCAGCCGTGCTGGTGGCACTGCTGCAGCCTCCTGGCTGTGCTGGCAGCCGGGAATGCTGGAAGAAGCTGGGATGTGTCACGGCAGGGTGACGTGTCCCACGGCGGGGCCCTGCTCCACACCCCTGTGCCAGGGGGATTCTGCCGTGTCACGCAGGGAAATTCAGGAGTTCTAGGAGCACTGCGGGGTGTCCTGAGGGAACAAGGGTGAGAGGATGGATATGAACTCATGGAACAAAGTGGGAGGAGTTCCTTAGGCTGGTGGAAGGGTGGAATTACCTTCCAATGGATTTTGTCCAGGGATACTCATGGCTGCATGAAGTATTCCTGCCCAGTGGCATCACTCCCAAATAAATCCTTTGGGGTTTTGTGATGCTCATGGAGGAGCAGGAGTGGAGTGAGGCTTGTTCTGTGCTGGTTCCTGGGAAAGCTGAGGCCGCAGGGGAGAATGGCCAGGCTGGAGTGGCCGTGGTCACTCAGGGTGTGGCCATGGGGTCACCCAGGCTGCAGGGTCCCTGCCCCATGGGAAGGTCTGCTGGGAGAGAGGGGAGAGGGAGGCTCTGGGCCAGTCAGGCACAGAACCAGGGAATGGCTGGGGATGGAAGGAACCTCTGGAGATCATCCAGTGCAGCCCCCCTGCCCACCAGGGTCACCCGGGGCTGGTGACACCGGAACGTGTCCGAGTGGGTTTGGGATGTTTCCAGAGGAGGAGACTCCACCCCTGTCTGGGCTCTGCTCAGGGCTGGGCACTGNGTCCTTCTCCAGGGATTCCTGCTGGATGTTCCATTTTGGGAATGATGTTCTCCATGAACCTTGAGCACCAGCGCAGTGAATACACCTGCATTTGTAGGAATTTTTCTTGGCACCACAGAACGGGGTTTTCTGTATTTGTTGTTCCAGGGGTGCAGATCCTGCAGTATTTTGCTCAGGATTTTTTTTCCCTAGAAAAGCCACTTTTCAGGATTCCTGCAGAAATACCCAGGAAAGAGGCCACACTAAAAACTGGGAGCACATCAGCTTTCCAGCCTGGGCACAGAAAATCCTGAAAACAAGGAATTCTGTGCATTTTCCAGGGCTGTCCTTGTCTCCACCTGCCAGGGAAAGGCACTCCTTTGATGGGATGTCGTTCCCACTCTGCTGGATGAACATTTCCAGCTGTGATGACACCCATGTGGGAACTTGGACAAGTGGAATGTGGAGCTGCAGGAGCTGCCAGGCAGAGGCCTTTCAGCAGAGCTGCTGTTTTGGGGGGACACATTCAGCACCAGTAGGTGTGAGGCAAAGTGTCAGCCTGGATTTAATCCAAGACATCCTGGGTTTGGAGTGGTGACTTTGGATAAATCTCATCCCCAAGGTCACTCTGTATCCATGGGGAGCGCTGGGAAAATCCACACACAAAGGACTTGTCTGATTTGTTTCCTTCCTCAGTTTTTCATTATTCCAACTTTATTTAGTGGGAAATGCAAACTAGGGTGGGAGTAAGGAGGCAGGAGAGTGGTATTCCAGGGAATTTTGGAGTGCCCGTCCCTGGAGGTGTCCAAGGAAGGCCCGGACATGGCACTCATTGGAGCTCTGGGCATTGGTGACCTCAGAGGGCTTTTCCCCAATAATCCTGGGATTCTGTTTCTCAGGATTTGCATCTCCTCTGTGCAGCTCCCACAGCTGGAATATCATCCATAGGGTTGGTGAAGGCAGGAAAAACCTCCCAGCTGTCAGATTAGCCTGGGACTGGGTAAATCTCAATTCCTGCTGCTGGATTTGGTCACCTGAACTCGTCATTCCAGGGAGGGAGCTGCAGTAACCAACATCTCCCTGCTGGATTTCCATCAGAGAGTGCCTGGAGATGGTGGGGTGGGAAAAGCTTTTAATATTAGGGCATTTGCTGTCAGCTGTGAACTGTGATTTCCAGGGATTATTTGTTTCCTCAAAACTCCTGGGCAGCTCATCCCCACGTCCAAACACATTCAGCTTTTTACTCAGCCTGGTTTAATTCCTCTCTGCCCAGGAGTGTCTGCCCAGATGCGGGAGATCTGACTCTGAGCTGTCCCACAGCTTGTTCCTGCTCTCTGGAATACCCAGAAGGTCAAATCCCCCTCCTCTGTGTCCTCATAATTTAACTGGAGTCAGGAGAGCTCCACAGAGTGCATTCCTTGGATCCCAGTGCAGGACAGGAGGGTGCAGGTCCTGTGGGAGCTCTTGGGTGAATCAGCTGCTCTGTTGAGAGACTCATCCATGTTTATCTTAAAAGAGCTTCCAAAATTTCCTCTGGAGCAGCCCCAACCCAGCTAATTCAAACAGGAATGAAAACGGGAGTTTGAAATGGAGGCAAAAATAAAATAAATAGAAAATAAAGCAAATAAATATTGAAATAGAAATAAAACACAGAGCGGTGACTGCTGCCACCGTTTAACTGCAGATCCAACACGAACACTTCTTCTTAATTAAGGAGTGGAAAAAGCTAATTAGCAAACTGCATCATGGCATTGTTGTGGAGATGAGGGCTTTGTTATTAAAGTTGCTTTGAGGAAGCACGCCAGGAAAGAAATCCAGGTTTCCTGGAAGATCTGTAACGATTTTGTAATGGATTTCCTGGAGCAGGATTTTTAATTTTATGGGATTTCAGCTGCTTGTGTGCTTGTGATTTATTTGTCAACAAGGGGAGCAGAAGCCAGGTTTGTTTGGAGTGGTTCTGAGAGTCCCGGGACAAGGTGAAGTGGGTGGAGCACAGTGGATCTAAAGGAACTCGAGCTGTGGTTTGTTCTGCACGGGTAACTTGGGAATTTGGGATGGAATTCAAGGAGCTTTGAGGGCTGGAGATGAGTTGAGGCTTGGAATTAAGTGATCTTTCACAGAATCCCAGAATACACTGTGTTGGAAGGGACTCTCAGGATTATTGAGCCCAACTCCCATCCCTGTGCAGGACATCCCACGAAATCCAAGTGGGAATCCCAAAAAGGGGGAGAACACCCCAAAAAGCTGTGGAATCCAACCCAGCCCATCCCAGGATCCGGAACAAAAGTCCTGCAACTCGTGGGAAAGTTAAATGACCTTAATTTTAACAGGTTCAGACAAATCAGTGGTAACTTTAGTCCAGGGAGTGTGGAGAAGCTGGAAATGAGAGGCCTCCTTTTCCATAGGAATGCTTGGATTGGGCAGTGTCCGTAAGAGCCAGGAGCCAGCCGGGATCTGTCCTGGTGTGGAGCAGCCTCTGACAAGGAGCCCAGCCCGCCCTTCCCTCGGAGTGACCAGCGCTGCTCCCGGGGCTGAGCTGGGAGATGCTCGGTGGCCTCTGGGCAGGAGGGGCTCTGTCCCCTGCGGGTGAATTCCCTTTTCCCTGCTCGGGAAGCAGATTGTTCCCTGTTCCCAGAGCCAGGGCTGCCCCGGCTGTGCTGCCAGCCCCAAGCCAGGCTCCTGCTGCTCGCATTTGCAGCTTCATTTCACCTGGGACAGTGCCTGGAGCAGCCCCGTAGGATCCTGGAGCAGCAGAGCTTTATGGATGAGATAATCAGCAGCTTCTGAAAGTGATTAAATAAAGGTGGCATCTCCAGGCAGTGTTCTGGGGTGGTTTTGCCAGGTTTTGATGGATGGTTTGAGTGTTTTCAGGAGACTTTCCATACTGGGAGCAGCAGGCAGAGCATTAAATCCAGGAATCCCAGGGCCTGCTGAAGGTCAGCATTCCCTGTGTCAGCTGCAGGGCTGTGGATCCAGCACAAATATTGCCATTTTTACATTCATGGGGTGAGTTTTGTGCTTTTTCCTCCCGTTTCTTCAGTTTAATTGATGCAGCGTTCTGTAAAATAAATGGGGGGAGAAGTTGTGGCAGAGAACAAATACTGGGATTTCTCCTCCACGTATTCCCTGTCTCCTGTGAAGCCGTGTGTCTGACAGTTGGATTCCTTCCTTTGAGCTTTTGGTAGAGCAGCTTTTTATGGAATCCTGGGCTGGTTTGGGTTGGAAGGGACCTTAAAACTCATCCCATCCCACCCCTGCCACGGGCAGGGACACCTCCCACTGTCCCAGGCTGCTCCAGCCTGGCCTTGGGCACTGCCAGGGATGGGGCAGCCACAGCTGCTCTGGGCACCCTGTGCCAGTGGGAGATGTTAAAATCCAAATTTTAAGTTTAACATCATCAGCAAAGTTCTTCAAAGACTCCTCTGGCCCTTTGCCCTCAGTGTGGTGGTTTCTGTGAGGACAAAAATTCATCTTTCCTTAGAAACGCTGAGCCCTTAAAAATCCCATTCCTTAAGCCAACGATGGTAATTAAGAGGGTTAATTAATCAGGGTTTCTTGCTGGGCTATGGCAGCACTAAAGCACAGGAAGGTGAACGTCCCAGTGCGATTCCAGCTGCATGGAAGGACCCACAAGGATCACCAAGCCCCGCTCCTCAGGGAATGGCCTCTCCCGGGATCACACCCAGGGCTGGTGTGAGCAGCTCCCTGATCCTGGAATGTGCCGGGCTCTGGGATAACCTCTGGCATTCAGGGTGGGCAGGGGAGCTGGGGCAGCGCTGTCCCCTCTGTGGGCAGTGGGCAGCAGGAGGGCACAGCTGCCCCCTCACCCTCGCTGGGCACGCTCCTCTCCCTTCCCGGCCCTGCTCCTGGCGCGGGAGCAGCCTGGCACTCGTGGGGAACCAACCCCGCAGGCTTTGCCAGGGACTGGGAATCGCTGCTTCAGGGCTTTGAGGGCTGGGCTGCAGCAGCTCAGCCCTGCTGTCCAGCCTGATCCCAGCTCAGTTCCACGCCCAGCCCAGGCTGGCGTTCCTGCCTGTCCCATCCGCGGGAGCGGCGCTGACACGCCATCCCAAAGCTCATCCTAAGCCCTTGCATAAACCAGAGCTTATTGCAAATCTGCGAGTGCAAGCACTGAATATTTTAAATATTTTAGGAATTGGAGCCTTCAGCAGCTGGGGTTTAGGTTTGGAGTTTGGAGTTTGGTGGGGTTTGGGGGTCTTTTTTGAATGTTCATTGGCATCGCCAGGCACTTTCCTGTAAATTTTTTTGGATTTTTCCCTTTCCGGTTTGCTCCAAATGACCTTTGTTTATTGTGAGCTGAACATGTTTGTGCTTGATGGTTGGGTGAGGGCTTTGTTACCCTGTGAAGGGGATGGTGCTGCAGGGGGAGGATTAACCCAAGGCTGGTTATTTTACGTATTCTGAGACTTTTCACCCTAAAACGGAGGTTGCGCTTCCCACTTTCAGCCTGGAGCAAAGGAGGCTCAGGGGGGACCTTGTGGCTCTGCACAACTCCCTGACAGGAGGGGGCAGCCGGGGGGGGTCGGGCTCTGCTGCCAGGGAACAGGGACAGGAGGAGAGGGAACGGCCTCAGGCTGGGCCAGGGGAGGCTCAGGGTGGAGATCAGCAGGAATTTCTCCAGGAATTGCCTGGGGAGGTGGTGGAGTCCCCATTCCTGGGGGGATTTCACAGCCCTGTAGATGTGGCACCAATGGAACAAAGGTCCCTGTCCATTCTCCTCAATGGGTTTGGGATGAGCTCCAGTGTAAGAATTCCAGCGATTCCAGAAGAAACCCTCAGGCGCTCTGACTGTCCCTGAAAGGCTTGGTTCCTTGTGATGATTTCCAACATTGCTTCCAGTTCCTCAGGTTTTAAAAATATCCTTCCCAGTTTTGGTAGGAGGAAGTTTTCCTGTAGGAAAAGCGAGATGACCATAAAAGGCTTGTTATTAAATCTTACGAGCTCGGTGTTTTTAATTTAACTCGTTACATCATAGGAGTGTGAACTCATTAAACTTCCTATTCTTATATGTGGGATCTATTTTAGCTGATGAATCTCTAAGAAAAAGGTTGGAGATGCGTCAGCAGCTCCTGTGGCTCTCTGGGAGGAAAATACATGCAATTAAAAAGCACTGTATGGAAGGGAAGGCAGCAGTGCCTCTGTCCTTCATCCTGCTGGACAAAGAGCTCACTGGGAGGAGGGGACAGACCCTGATCACAGCCTGGGGGGGACACTGAACACCTTGGAATATTCTCATTCCCTTTCCAGCCCTCTGGATGTGTTTTATCCTCGGTATAGTTGGGATTAGTGAGGAGCCTTCCCCCAGTTCAGCCCCTCTGAGCCTCTCTCAGTGCTTTTACTTGACTTACCCAGCACCTTGGTGGCCCTGGCCGGCTGTCCCTCGGTCCCTGCCCTCTGAGCGTGTGTATTTCTGCCAACACCTCACATCTGAGGTTCTCTTGCAGCATTATTAGCAACAAATTCGCTTTACAAGGCCTGAGCTGTGCAAAATGGCTCTTTTCTGGGTTTTATCCAGTAGAACGTTGCTGTGGGGGCCGGTGCTTCCGAGTGAGGGGCTGGGAAATGCCCCTGCCCCTTCCCCAGGGGCTGTGGCACTGCTGGGGACAGGGCCAGCTCTGGCTCTTTGCTTTTTATTCTCTTTTTATTCCAAGAGTTGAAACAGCCCAAGCAGGCATCGCTCCCCGCTGTCCCAAATCCCTCTGCAGCACCGTCCCAGGGGCAGCTGGGACTCCTCCCTTTGGCTTTCCCAGAGGTCTGGAACTTAAATTTAAATTTTGTTTGGGTTGGGAGGGACCTTAAATCCCACCCAGTGCCACCCCTGCCATGGCAGGGACACCTCCCACTGTCCCAGGCTGCTCCAAGCCCCAATGTCCAGCCTGGCCTTGGGCACTGCCAGGGATCCAGGGGCAGCCACAGCTGCTCTGGGAATTCCATCCCAGCCCCTCTTCACCCTCACAGGGAGGAATTCCTTCCCAGTATCCCATCCATCCCTGTCCCCTGGCACTGGGAAGCCATTCCCCATTTTATCCCTTGCACAGGAGTGATTCCCTGTCCGAAGCTTTGGGGAAGAGCTGAAGTGACCAAAGGCTCGGAGCTGTTCCCTGGATTAGGCCCCGCTCCGGCTGTGGAGCTTCCCACCCTCAATCAGGCCTCTTTCCCCAGCTTTTCCTTTGGAATTCCGAGCCCTTCAGTGCAGCACCCTGGCTGCAGCCCCCCGAGCCCTTGGGATCCCTCATCCCGCCCATCCCAGAGGTGTGACCCGCAGGGACGTGCGGCGCTGCCGGGCACACGCACGCTGCCATTAACGGTGTTAGGGTGCTGTAATTCTCCCTAACTCGTGCTGGGTGCTGCTGGCTCCCTGGGGCTGTGCAGGGTCAGTGTCAGGCTGCCAGGCCGTGCCTGTTCCCGCTATCCCGATCTCTCCGCTGACAGCAGCTGCCTGCTCCCTCCTAATTCCCTCTGCCGAGGAAGTGCAGTTTGTCACAAAGGTGATGTTTTAGTGATGCCTGAGGCCAGCTTGGATGGTCTTAGAACAGAAAGGCTCCAGAGAGTTACAATCCCAAAGATTTTTGCAAAAGAAGGCACTGTAGAAAATAGGGAACATTGGCCTGGACTGTGCTGGTGGTTCTTGCTGAAGTAAACCCCCAGAAATTCCTATAAATTCTCATTAATCCAACGTTAGAACCATCTGTGGAGGCATCAATACATTCAGTGCTCCAGTAAGTGACCAGATAATTTTATTTCTAGATTTCTTCCCAAAATCTTGGCAGTGATCAGCAGGGCACCCCTTTGGCCTGAGCGCTTCCAACTCCTGTTTGGGAAGCAGGGAAATTCCTGCAAAATGTGGAAAGCCGCTCTTATCTGGTGTGTAATCACTGCCAGAGTGGCTTTCATGTGCTGGAAACCACCCCAGGCCACCTTCTGCTTTTCCAGGGATGATTTAACACTCCGTAAATCAGGATACATGCCCAAGCAGTAAAAAGGGACAATATCTCGTGCTACCATAGGAAAAAGTACCATTATTTACAAATTTAGACAGTCAGTGTCACCCTGTTTGCTCATTTCCAAGAGAAATAATTCACCCAAACTCAGCAGTCAGGGAAGGGGAGCTGCCACCTGAGGCTGGGAACTTTTGGCAATTTAGTTGTCTGGAAAATACAATTTTTTTGAATTCAATAACTGTGGAAGAAAGTGGCTTTGAGGGCTGATTGTGCACCTTGCACTGGGGCAAACTCACACTTCCCCGGCTGCTGGTGGCTTTCTTATCTCCTGAGCCACTGCCAGATCTGCAGAATAAGGAAATCTATTTTAAGAAAGGCAGAGAAATCCCCAGCGCTGTTGAGGGACTCTGAAAAAGCCTCCCAGGGAACGTGGACTGTGCTGAGGTGTTCCCAATACACCAGGACAGGATTTGCTGCCTTCCCTCAGATATCTGGGGAAAATCTGAAGGAAAATTATGTAAAGCTGCTGCTCTGGGTTAATCCAAGTTAATTTAATTTCAGACTCTCTCTTCCACCAGGCACTCCTGTTCAGGGAAACCTTTCAGGCAGTTGGAGGTGCAGGCAGAAACCCCTCTCAATTCCTTTCCTGAGCCTCGTGGGAGGTGTCTTAGCAGGAGCAGGGATCAGGAGTTTATTAAACTCTGTGTCCAGGGGTTCTTCCCGTGGCACTTCCGTGCTCCGAGGGCCTCGTGGTGCTGAGAGAAGCAGGACATGGTTTGACCTCCAGAGCAGTTGGCTCATTGCAGGCTGTGCTCGGAAAGGAACCCCAGGGAAGCTGCAGGCAAAGGGAAATGTGTTCATTCCACCTTTGCACTCGTGAGTGCACAGCTGAGAACAAGGGCAGCGAGGGGGAGACCCCGGCTCGGGCAGCGCAGGAGAGAAGAGTGTCCCTTCCTGCCGTCCGTGGGGGTGGGAATGAGGCTGATGGCTGGGACTTCTTGGGGAAAAGGAGAGAGAGTCCTCGAGGAAGCAAAGCAAGAGAGAAAAGAAAGGATTCTTTATTTATTTATTTTTCTATTTATTTATTTATTTATTCCTTTGCCCAAGGAGGAGCCAACGCAGGAGTAAGGGCTGGGCCCCGTATTTCCAAATCCCCAGTGGGGATAATTGGATAACTAAAGACAAATACTGTGGTTAAATTCAATGTAGAATGCAAATTTGTCTGATTTATTTGAATCTTTTCGGACTTTGGTTCAAGTTTTGCTGCTCAGCTGGGCTTCAGCAAACATTATCGCAGCTGACTGCACAACCCGGGTTGGAGGTGGAATCCTGAGCTATCAGCTCGGTCTGGGATCCTCAGGTGCTGGGTTTGAGCTGGGCACTCAGGTGTGAGGAGGAGCTGGGAACTGGGAAATCCCTCCTGGATGGCCTCGGGCAGGAGGCCCAGCTGGGAAGGGTTGCAAAAAGCAAACCTTTGGACATCTCTCTTTGGAATTCTCAGCTTCCCAGTGCTTCTAGAGCTCACCTTTATTTGCTGTCGTTTGTGCTGTTGTGTTCCTGATTGTGAAATATCCAGGGAGTCACAATCCTTTGGATTTCCTTAATGAAGTCCTGGGCACTTTTTGTGGGACAGGGATTCAGAAGGGATGGATCTGTGCTAACAGCAGGAGGAAGGGGAATTGCACAGGACTGAGGGGCAGGAGGGAAACAGGGAAGTTATTTAAGATCAGGAGCCTTGGAATGTTCCCAGTGCCGGAGGGCTCTGAACCGGCCCTGTGATGGAAACAAACCAGGATTTTAATATTTAACCAGGAGCTCCATCTTTCCTTTCCTGGCTGTCGATAAGAAAAGTTGTGTTGGCTTCTTTCTGGTGGAGAAAACTGGTCTGGTACACAAAGAAATGTGTATTTGCTGTGTCTCGGTTTTGGTTGGGAGGGAGGGAGAAGGGAGAAGCTGAGGAAGGAATTCCATTATCCCGAGTCGGAGGAGCTCAATGGAGCTTTGGAGCAGCTGGGAGCAGCAGGCAGGAGTAGCCCTGGGCACTGAGTGATGTTTTGCATCACTGAGTAAAAATGGGCTCGGCAGGGCTGGTATAATCCCGGTCATTCCCTCAGAAAGCTGGAGTCCCCGCTGGAATTCTCCGCTGGAAGTGCTGGGGATGGCCAACGCCCTCAGGGACAGGGTGGGATTGTTCGGGTCTGGGCAGGGCGGGAGTTGGATTTCCTGATCCTTGTGGGTCCCTCCCCACCCTCCTGTGCTTCTCTGGCTCCTTCCCAAGGGAAATTGACCCCTCTGGAATCCCACGCCTGGAAAAGTTCCCTGGCAGCTTCCAGCCTGGATGAGAGGCAGGATCCAGCCTGGATGAGAGGCAGCCAGGCCGGACAGAGAGCTGGGGCTGCCACATCCCGAAAATCAAATCTCTCCTGGTATCCCTCAGATCCAGCCTCTCCCGGTATCCCTCAGATCCAGCCTTTCCTGATATCCCTCATTCCCAGCCTCTCCCGGTATCCCTCAGACCCAACCTCTCCCGGTATCCCTGAGATCCAGCCTCTCCTGGTATCCCTCAGATCCAGCCTCTCCCATTATCCCTCATTCCCAGCCTCTCCCGGTATCCCTCATTTCCAGCTTCTCCTGGTATCCCTCATTCCGAGCCTCTCCCGGTATCCCTCATTCCCAGCCTCTCCTGGTATCCCTCATTCCCAGCCTCTCCCATTATCCCTCATTCCCAGCCTCTCCCATTATCCCTCATTTCCAGCCTCTCCCGTTATCCCTCATTTCCAGCCTCTCCCGGTGCCTGTTGGCCCTGCCATCCATTTTTAATGGAATTTAAATGGATGACAGGAAAAGTGCATCTGGAAGTGGCCTCGTGTTTCTCACATGAAAATGTCCCCGAGTGCTGTAACAACCAGAGGGTGGTGAGTTTATATCCCAGAAAATTCCCAGCATTTCTGGGCACAAATCAGTAACAGGGAAGGAGATGGGGAAAAAAAATCCAGCAGTTTTTGGGACAAATTTCTTTCCCTGCATTTTGTAGGATGTAAATCTCCTCGGTGACATGAGAGCTGTTATCACCAGGGGCTAAAACCCAGCAAATAAAACCAAATAAAGCAGTTAAAAGCTTCATTCTGCTCCTAAAAAAGGGCTCCTGCAATTCCCATTACTGTCATTCCGAGTTAGGTATGGAGGATGCACAGGAAAGGAATTCCAGAACTTAAAAATAACATTTTTACTATGGAAATGAATATAAAATGATCAATTTTATATTTTAAAATGTATTTATTTTAAAATACATTTTAAAATGTATTTATTTAAAAATATATCCCCCTTTTAACTCTGAAGGGACTCAGTTACATCAAATATTTTCCCAATGTTTCTTTAGTTAAAAGGTGAATTTAGAAAAATACTTATATCTAAATAAATAACTATAATTATGTAATATGCATTTATGTAAACATAAACAGACATTTATAAATGCCTCATGTACAAGTAGATAAACACATACATTTATAAATACAAATATGGTCATATAAATACATAAACACCCAAACCACCCAGAAATTTAAATATCTAAACAAGCAAATACAGTCTAATACAGCAAATCCAGGGATATTTCCATATGCAAACACGCAAGCATCAATAAATACAGAAAATAGGAATAGAGACGTTTAAATATGGGAATGAGCCACTGTAAATGCAGGTATTTGGCTTCCATTTTGTAGTTTGCTTTCTTTTTAAGCACTTTCCCAGTTCCCGGGCAGGAGCATCCCAGTGCCAGCCCTGGCTGGATCGTGGGACACCGATGCCATTCCAGAAGGGGTTTGTCCTGTGGGGCAGGGATTTCCTCTGTGGGGAACTTGGTGTGAGGACGGTGAAAGGTTCTTCAGCTCCAGCTGGAAAAGTCCCTGCCCACGGCAGGGGCGGAACTGGGGGGTATTTAAGGTCCTTCCCAATCCAAACCACTCTGGGATTCTGGGATCCCTTTTTCTAGGGAATTTGGAGTGGGAGGAGTGAATGGGAATGAGGAAAAGGGAATGAGGAGTGCTGGGGGGTGTCAGACACTGCAGCCCCTGGTGCTGGCACAGGGAGGGACTCTGGTGCTGAGAGGGACAGGTTGGAGGAGGATCCATAAGGAAAATGCTCAGCCTGAACAGATGGAATGTGGGATCATCACAGAACCAGGGAATGGTTTGGGCTGGGAGGGACCTTAAATCCCATCCAGTGCCACCCCTGCCATGGCAGGGACACCTCCCACTATCCCAGGCTGCTCCAGCCTGGCCTTGGACACTTCCAGGGATCCAGGGGCAGCCTCAGCTTTCCCAGACCTCCCCACCCTCCCAGGGAACAATTCCTTCCCAATATCCCATCCATCCCTGCCCTCTGGCACTGGGAAGCCATTCCCTGTGTCCTGTCACTGGGGCAAATTAAAATCTGTATTCTTTGGCATTTTCTTGGAATCCAGCTCAGTGTGAGGGTGAATCCATTCACTCCATGGGAGGGGAGCCTGTTATCCCTGGAGAGTCCCTGAGGGTCCCCACGGTCCCACATTCCCAGATCCCTGTGTCCTGCTCCATGTGCCGGGTGGGTGCTGGCAATGGCTCCAGCCCTCCGTGGGCAATGCACAAGTCCTTTCCTGTGGAAATCATGGAAATCAGGGACTGAAGCAGCCTGGTTCCAAATGCCACATACATACACAAAACAGGGAATGAATATGCATGGGATTAATTGGGGCTCCCGTTCCAGCAGCAGGAGCAGAGCCGGGCACTGTG
Organism: Ifrita kowaldi; assembly: GCA_013398055.1. Lineage (NCBI taxonomy): Eukaryota > Metazoa > Chordata > Aves > Passeriformes > Cinclosomatidae > Ifrita > Ifrita kowaldi. The sequence goes on from VZRS01007450.1 coordinate 13,679, forward strand.
CTCACTGTGTCAGGATGTCCTGGATGCTGGATAAAGAGCTTCCCTTGGAGCTGGGCCAGGGAGGTTTAGGGTGGATTTTGGGAAAGCTTCTTCCCCCAGAGGGTGCTGGGCACTGCCCAGGCTCCCCAGGGAATGGGCACGGCCCCGAGGCTGCCAGAGCTCCAGGGGTGTTTGGACAGCGCTGCCAGGGATGCCCCGGGGGGGATTTTGGGATTGTCCTGTGCAGGGCAGGAGCTGGATCAATGATCCCTGTGAGTCCCTTCCAACCCAGGATATTCCATGATTCTGTGATCTGTGCGTGCCAGGAATGGGACTCAGCATCCCGGGAGCCCTGGCTGCAGATCCAAAGCCCGATTCCCATCTCCAGGCATTCTCCTGGATGGCTTCATTAGCCTGGGAAGGGTTTAGTGGCAGGAATCGTTGGACTTGGAGTGGTGATTCCATGATGGATCACCTGTGTCAGTGGGAACATCTGTGCTCTGGGAAGGGGAGCGGATGGGATGGGATGGGGTGGAATGGAATGGAATGGAATGGAATGGAATGGAATGAACAGGGTGGTGCAGGAGCAGTTCCAGGGGGAGCCACATCCACATCTGCAGGGAGAAATGTCCAGGAAGGAGGTGTGGGAGCAGGGATTCCTCATTCCTGCTGGACTACAGGATGGGAGCAGCCCTGGGATAGTGAATGGAGCTGGAGCAGGGGGGTCTCTTTCTTGCTTTCAAGGAGGAAATTAAAAAAAAAATTATAAAGAGAGGAGAAAAAAGACCAAGGGAATTTCCAGGAATGGCTCCAGGCCTGTGTTCCCCCTCTCCTGCAGTGAGATGGGATTTCCTACAGACAGCTGAACTTCCAGGTTTTTAATGAGGCCACTGAACACAGAATAAACCCCTGAGAGGATCTGGGGTGCAGAGAGAGAAACCTCTTGTGCTGATCCACCAGTGTGAAATATCCCATGAAACAGCTGGAATATGGATCTGGGATTCTTTCCCAAGGCAGTGAGCACAGCCGAGTTCATTCTTGGGTTTCTAAGCTGAGCACAAAAGGTAAAATCATGGTTAAAGTCTTGTCACTGCTGCAGGATTCCCTGAGAATTCCTTTGTGCCTCTTTCCTGCAGTCAGTCCAGCAGCAGGCAGAATTCCTGGCCCATCCCTGGCAGTGCCCAAGGCCAGGCTGGACACTGGGGCTTGGAGCAGCCTGGGACAGTGGAAGGTGTCCCTGCCCATGGAATGGGGTGGGACTGGATGGGATTTAAGGTCCCTCCCAATCCAACCATTCCATAATTCCAGCATCCTCTGGCAGTAAATTCTGAACTAATAGGAAAATCCTTTCTTAAAATTCCTTTTAGGGGGGACACCACAATGTAATTAAAATGTTCAGAGTGTAATTGCATTTATGCATTTACACATTCACAGCGTGGCATTAAAGGGATTTTAACTGGGATCTAGCCCGTGCCTCTCCCAGGAGCAGAGATCCCGGGTTTCCCTGGCTGCAGGCAGTGGAATTCCACCTTCCTTTCTGCAAACAGAGGCCTGATGCCCCTCAGGGAGTACCCAGAGGGAGGTCCTGGTGCTATTTAAGGGTGGCTGTGCACTTTTCCCAGTTTTTAGCAGCTCGGTAGCTCCCGAATGGACACCCAGGGACTGATTTCCGAAGTGGGCTTTGACCTCTGCCCATAAACGCCACGTTTGGCTCTCCTGACAGACGTTCCGAGTGCAAGCTGAGTAATTAGGAATTTAATCACCCTGCCTCCAGTGAGGAGGATGTTTTCAGCGCAGAAAATGAAGCAAAGTTTTTAAGGTTTTGTTCCAGAGAGCAATTTGCAGGATTGATAGCCTGAAATGACTTCTTTGCCTTAAAAAAAGCTGGATAGAAAATCCATTGGAAGTCCTTTAGGTATCCAGGAGGGAAGGCAGGAAATGCAGGAATGACCTTGTTTCACCCCAAAACACAAGCATCTGTCTGGCATTTCACAGGCCCAGCTCAGCCAGTGCTGGTTTCAAGCCTTCAGACTCAGAATTATTTCAGTTGTTGGAACTATCCCCGAGATTCCAGTGCCTTGCCGGGGTTAAAAATCATGGAATCGTTTAGGTTGGAAAAGCCCTGTAAGATCATCAGGTTCCTCCAGCACTGCCCATGTCCCCAAGCACCCTAAATCCTGCACAGTTCCCCCAAGTTTTGAGCGTTGCTGCAGGAAATGAAGTGGGATTTGGCTTTTCCAGGAGTTTGTGTTTGATTCAGTGGGAAACCCACGACATTACAGAGAGTTCAGTGCCCTTTATCCCAGAGAGCAGCTGTCCCAAAGAACAGGAGGTGGGATGGGGAGAAGGGAAAGGGCACTGCTGAGAGCAAAGCTGTGCAGGAGGAAGGGATGGGAATATTCCGAAGGGGATGTGTGGCTGTCAGATCCTCACCTGGGACCGGGGAGCTGCGGCTCCTGGGCCAGAAATGCAAATCCAGGGAATGCTCGGGCAGTTTTGTGGATACTTAGGATAATGTGGAGTGGCCCTTCGCCGTGTAGGTGTGAGCTCCTGGCAGGTCCTTAGGATGGGAATTTAGTGGGGAATGTCCCTTTCCTTGCTGCTGTTCGTTCCCTGCAGGTTCATCCCAAAAGGCGATTTGATCCCGAGGTTTTTCGGTCAGGCTGTTCCCTGCTGGATCCATCCATGGGCTGTCCTTGGATTTCTCCCTGCACTACAGCTTTGGGGGAGAAACGATTTGCAGAGTGTGAGTAAGACATCCAAAAAGTGGGAAAAAAAGCGATTCCCTATTATTAGTAATGAGTTATGTAAGGAATCCTTGGTTACGAAAGAACGGGACCCTGCCACATTTAGAGATCTGCTGCAATTCCTGGTGCTCTCCAGCGAATCCCATCTGTGCTTCTCACTCCATCCATGCTTCTGCAGCAGAAAACATTCCCTGAGTGCTCTGGGAATCACCAGGAATGTGCAGCCACAGCCATGGCATCGCTGGGAAGTGATCCCTGCCCTGTGCTCATCCCAAAAAGCTCCCAGTCAGGTTAGGAATTAAAAAAGCAAAGGAAATGTTTTGCCTTTGGCCCTTTGGAATATCTTCTCCAACGAAATCCATGTTCCATGTAGGAATCTGAGGAGTTTCAGGCTGGATGTGCCTGCAGGTGCTTGGTGTTCTGAGGAGGAGAAAACCTTTCCTCAGGATGCCATTGGAATTCTGCTCTCCCAACAGGCCCTGGGGGTATCCAGAGGATGGGTTTCCCCTCAGTAATTGTGGCCTTAATACGTTTTCAAGTGGAAATCAGTGAAGTCCTGATGGGTTAACGAGGCGCTGACTGAAGGTGCTGGGGAAGAGGGATAAAAAAAAAAGGGAATAAATATTCCTTAGACCATGTTCAGGGATATTTATAGCCAAGAGTAGCCAGAACTCAGGATTTTATGTTTCAATCCAGCTGCTACCTGCAGCAAGAGCTCCTCAATCATTTATCCCACCTTTAGTGGACAAATTGATTGTGCTGTTTGCTTGTTTTATCCCTTTCCTCATAAAAACTTCAGGAAAGGCTGGAACTGCTCTGCTGTTCCCCCGGAGCTGGGGGTTACTCGTGTGAGGCTGAGTTCCTGCTGCTGCATCTGTTCCTCGCTGCTTTACAGCCACAACAGCACCAATATCCCTAATTAAGCAGGCTGAATAATTTCCAGGATATCCACACACTTTTAATTGTTTATAAATTGGCTGCATGAAGCGTTTGATTGATTTATTTTTTTTTCCCAGGCTTGGTTCTGGATAATTTGGTTTGTTGTTGATTTGTGTTGGGTTTGTTTGTTTTGTTGTTTTTTTTCCCGAAGTTTGGAGTTTTTACAGCTGAGGACCAAGGAAAAATCCCTTCTTGTTTTTAGGTGCTGTTAGAGGAGCTTTGAACGTTCTGGCATGCGGTGCAGAACAGGGAGATGTGGCAGTGAATAATTCTGAGTTAAATGGTTCCTCTTCCCACATTGATGAGGGACAATTCTCGGGCTGTGCAATGCACGGATCTTTTGTGTCCTCGGTGGGCTTTATTCCTCGCTCCCCTTGATGTTCAGAGAGCTCTGGCCTCCCACCAAACCCATCGTTAGAGCCCGGGTCCCTCTGTGCTCACAGAAATGGGTAAAATCGGGGCTGGGAGGGCAGTTTATTCCGGGCACTCCCTCCCTCTGGAGTGCTCCATTTCCCAGCCCTGCTCCTTTGGAGCCGTTCCGTGGGACACGGAGCAGCACAAAGCGTGTGCTCGCCCCTCACTCACGGTGCGAGCGGGGCCCGGCAGCCCAGCCCTCCGCTCCCGGGCTGGTTTTCAAACGCTTTCAAATACTCCTGTCCCCGGCCCTATAAATATCATTTAAAAGCCTTTCTGAGAGCGCTTCTGCCCCGGGGGTGCTGCACAAAGCAGCAGTGTTCTGGGGGATAATGCAGACAGCGCTTTTAGACAGCGCTGCTTTCCTTGCTGGCTTTCTCCTCCCAGCCTGAATAAATCCATTGCTGCCGTGTGCGTTCCCTGTGCCTCTTCTGAGCCCTCTCCTTGTCCTGGGTCGTGGCTGAGCGGGGCTCGGGGTGCCTGGTGCTGCCTGGCTCCTGCAGCTGCCAAGGGCTGCGCTTAAATCATGCGAGGACAACGAGCGAACGCGAGTTGTTCAGTGAGCTCGGTTCGGGGAGATTCCTCCCTTTTTCTCTCTGCCATCCATCTGCACTTCCAGGGTCACGGTTGTCCCCGCTGTTTGTGGCACCGGCTCATTCCCACATCCCCGCTTTTCCTCTCGCGATCGTGGCTCCTCCTGTCAGAATCCTCTGCCTTTCTCTGGGGAAGGTGCAGGAGGCGCAGCCTGAACATCCTCCTTGGAGGAGAGATGCGGTTGCCTGGAAACTACAGCTGAGCCAACTGGAATTTCAGTTCCAAGGGAAATTCTGGGGGTTCTTTCTTTTTCTCCTTTCTTTTGGGTTGGAGCAAAGGCTGCAGAATTCCGTCCAAACTGCCCCAGAAGTGCTTGGTGGAGACATTTCAGTGCCATCTGGTGCAGATGCTGAATTCAGAGGCTGGTGGAGGATACAGAACATTTTGGTGTTCTGTCCTAGAAAGGTTCAAATGGATTTTGTGGAGCTGATTGGAAACTTTGACACCTCCCACCTGGGGGAACCAAAACTCTTGCCGGGAAACGTTTGCATGGCAAGTGGTATTTTGGGCAAAATATTGTTCTCACTTAAAAACTCCATGGCTGGGAGATTTTAGGGGCTTCCAGTTGTTTCTCCAAGCCCAGCATTGGGCTTTCTGTTCATGCTGAAGCCATTCCAGTGATTTTTTTTTTAAGTCCTGGCCTGTTTTATTTCCAGCTGGGGGGCACTGCCTGTTTCTTGCCTCGGTTTTAACGTGTAAAACTTGGGACATTCCCTGTCAGCTGCTGGAGAGAACAGGAGGAAAAGCGCTGGAGCTGCCGTGGCCGGGAGGGCTCCTCCTCTGCCCTCCCTTCCCGTGGGTGCTCCGGGGGATCTCGGAGGGGATCTGGGGACACGTGGAGGTGCTGGGCTGTGGCAGGAGCTCCCGGGGCTGCCACCCTCCCAGGGACGCTGTGATGTGCTGTGGCACGGGCCAGCTCTCCCGGCTGGCTCCGGGGGCAGGGCAGGGATGGGCACATCGGGATAGGAGCTGGGTCAGAGCACAGGGAATCAGCTCTGCTCCCAGCAGGATGGACCTGAGGCAAAGGAAACCTGCTTTTCTGTCCTGAGCTCCCTGATCTGCCTTTCCTGCCTGCTCCCAGTCGGAGGGAAGGGATGGGGGCTGGTGCTTGGAATTCCTCTGACATTGTGCTGGTGCTGCTATTAATTTGTGATGGAGGGTAGAGAGAGAGTTCCTAAAAATAAAACACTGGGGAACTTCTCGTAAGATCCACACTGACTCCTTCCCTCTTTCCCTCTGGCATTTTGTTGCACCCGAATTTGTAGCATTGGCACATTTAGGGGTGGCAGGGTTTTCATTGCTGTGTTTCTGTGTCAGCACTAAAAGGAAATTGATAAAATTTGTGTTTGGCTTCAGACGGACACAGGGAATGGCTTCCCACTGCCAGAGGGTGGGGATGGATGGGATATTGGGAAGGGATTGTTCCCTGGGAGGGTGGGCAGGCCCTGGATCCCTGGCAGTGCCCAAGGCCAGGCTGGACATTGGGGCTTGGAGCAGCCTGGGACAGTGGAAGTTGTCCCTGCCCATGGCAGGGGTGGCACTGGATGGGATTTAAGGTCCCTCCCAACCCAAACCAGGCTGGGATTCTGGGATGTGATTCTATGAAATATTTGCTGTAAGAACTCCCTGTTGTGTCCGTGGTGTTGAGACAGCAGAACTCACCTGCTGCCAAGTAAATTCTGATTTATTATCAACCTTTCCTAAAGGGCGTGAGTGGGTTGGGTTGGCTCAGGGACAGCACAAAGCTCCCATTTCTGAAGCCACATTGTAGCCCTTTTTTTTTTTTTTTTTGGTCCTTTTTNATTGTAGCCCTTTTTTTTTTTTTTTTTGGTCCATTTTAGGTTCTTTTCCTTTGCTTCCTGCGTTTTCAAGGGAACTGCTCAGGCTGGGCCTGTGCTCGGGGTAGAAAGTGCAAATGAAAAGCTCCCAGCTCCAGCGCTGCTGCAGTGACTTCATTCAGAGCAGCCCTTTCAAAGCAGGTGCTGACCTACTTGCTTTAAATTGGGCCCTTTTCAACTGTACTTAATTAAAATTTATTCCTTTTTTAACCCACTCCATGGAAGCCCTTTGTGCATCCCAACGGTCCCTACCTAGAAATGGGAATGGTGTCCCGGGAGACACTCCGCCTTTTCCCTCCGGAATTGTTCTATCCCGGTATTCAGGGCTGTTCAGTCGAGGCACACGGATGCCTTTGTGATCCTGGAGGGTGCTCAGCAGTGCTCGCTGGGTTTTCATTCCCAACAAAAAGGAGGAAACCTTCGGGAGCCGTCGGAATGGATTTCCTGGCAGTGCGGCCCTCGGTGCTGAAAGCAGTGCCTGGAGAGTGCTGAATTCCAAGCGCTTTCCAGACTTCCCCATTCACTTGGAAACAAATGTCACTCTGGGTTATGTCAGAGCAGAGCTGCCGGGGTAAATTATTGCGGATTTGCAGGGTCTGACCACCCAACAATTATCATTTAATAGCTCATTTATCCCGAGGCAGCTCTGGCGGGGAGAGGGAAATCCCGGGGTCTCCAAGGTCACACGTGGCCGGGATCAGCTCGGGATTGTTAATGAAACCTCGCTGTCCATTGAAGGGTTCCCATCTCCAAAAGGAAGCTTTTGTCTTGTTTATTGGGCTGTAAATCTGCTGGAAAAGGTTGGATTGCAGTTAATTAAAATGCGAGCAAACAATGAGCAGGATCTGCATCTGTCACGGGTTTATTCTGGGGCTGTTATTGTGGCATTTGGAAAGGGAGCAGATGAGTTTGTTCGTTCCAGAGCCAATTAGGAAGGGACAAAACGATCAGTCAGCAGCAGGTACCAGTGTGGGAACAACCTTTCCGGAGCCCCAGGTGCTGGGAAGGAACTTTTAACCTTGGAAATAAAATCAGTGTGCTGGGGGGGGGTTGTATCAGTCAAAACCTGAGGGGTTTTTTGAGCTTTTTTGGACTTTGCTTTGCAAGGTTTTCTGTTTTCCTAATCATGGAGTGGTTTGGGGTCAACAGGACCTTAAATCCCATCCCATTCCACTGGAAGGGACACCTCCCACTGTCCCAGGCTGCTCCAAGCCCCAATGTCCATCCTGGCCTTGGACACTGCCAGGGATCCAGGGACAGCCGCAGCTGCTCTGGGAATTCTATTCCAGGGCCTGCCCACCCTCCCAGGGAACAATCCCTTCCCAATCTCCCATCCAGCCCTGCCCTCTGGCAGTGGGAAAAGCAGAGCACCTCACCTCCTGCTCTGCTGGGCTCCATTCCATGGCTCCACCTCTCAAGGAGGATCCTGCTCTGCCTTCCAACTCCTTCATTCTCGATATTGTGGAGGCACAAAAGAAAATCCTCCTGGAACAAGGAGTGTTTGTCATCCCAGAAATTCATGAGCAGGTGTTAAAGGCTGCCAAAGCTGCCAGGGCTGCTTAGAAATGCTCATCCCTGTTTCTGGAAAGTGTTCCGTGATTTCAGCTCTTTGCCTTTGGATCAACAGGCACAAAATCCGGGAATAAAAGCATTCCCAGCATAGGGAAGTGACCTGATGAACCCCACCTTTACTGTCTCAGAATCTGCAGGGCTTGGGACTTCCTGAGCAGCATCTCCCAGTCTGTTTTAAAGGCAGTAGAATTGCACGCACAACTCTTTAAAAATTCCTGAACTTGTCTAAATTTGAGGTTGGACAGCAAATTCTGAAATGAAGATCTCTCACTGGGAAGTGTCAGAATTGAGTTTCATTTCTTTTTCTGTGAAATGGGTTGATTTTTGCTCTAATTAGCCCATTACTTGTCACTAGAAGGTCCCAATAACATCTGAGATTATTTGACGGGACATATGGATGGCATTGATCTCAAAATCAAAATATTATCTTTATTTCATTTCATTCCTAAACAGCACAAATTGCTGCATCTTTTCCTGGTCAGAATTCCTCCTGTTTTGTTCTAATGAGACATCTTGACAGTTTGGATCAGGAAATACGGGATATCTTGGGAGTCAGAGGGAGGAAGAGCTGTTTTCATTAGTGTAGAAATGTTATCGCAGTCTCACACATGGGTGTTGAAAACATCTGCTCCTCTAATTAGTTCACTGAGTATTTAATTTTTCTACATGGCTTGGAAGGCTCAGACACATCGTGCTGGGCTCCCTTACAACTGAAACAACAGAAAATCATCTAAACCCAGGCCTAGACAAAGGCTCTGTTCTGATACTGCTCTCGAAACGCTGAAATTCCGGTTTGAAGCAGCAGCTCTGGGTTCCGTGGCCTCAAACAAAGCCTTGAAAGCGTTAAAACAAAAAGGGTTTGAGCAGGGATGGCTCGAATGTTCTGTGTGGTGACTTTCGTGACACTTAATGGCATCTGAGGGACTAATTAGTGCTTAATTTGGGCTTGTTTCTGTGTTTGGGGAACACAGATGCATCCACAGCACTGTTTAATGTGAAGTGCAGCAGCTCTCATTGGTGGGGTGTTAGCTCAGAGCAGCTTGTGGGATGCTTTACTTCCCTTTTTCCCTTCACAGGGAATGGCCAATTGCCTGGGACCCTAACTGGAGCCTGCTGGGATGGGGGGCTTTGGATTGATCCTTCTCTTCTTTTACTTGGGAGAGACTCTGGGTTTGTGGGATTTCTCACTTCCGTGCCTTTATTGATGGCAGGGAGCCTGCATCCCGTGAGGTTGGAAATTCACATGGAACGTGTGGGAAATTCACGTAAAACATTGGTAATTCACATGGAATATGTAGGAAGTTCACATGGAACATGTAGGAAATTCACCTGCAACAAGTTTTAAAGACAACAAAAATCACAGAGTTGTAGAATTCCAGAGCAGTTGAGGTTGGCCGGACCTCCTGCAGTCACCGGGAGTCACCTGGAGCAGGTTGGCCAGGCCGGTGCCCAGCTGGGTGTGGATTCCTGCATGGATGGAGCCTCCACAATCCCCTGGGATAACCTGTGCCAGAGCTCCATCAGAGCCACACTACAGCAGTGTTTTCCTGGGTTCAGGTGGAATTCCATCCGTGCCGTGTCAGTGTTGGCCCTTCCTGGCTTCATTCCGGGTCTGTGTTGTACTGGGAGCCTGGAATTGGCCCAGCTCCCCAGAGGCCTCACCTCCTGTGGCACATGGAGAAGCTGGGAGCTACTAATTACACAAATGAGGAGAGTAAATTAAATTAAACCTGGCTGAACACGAGGGGGAGATGATTTGGAACGCTGGTGTTTGGCTGTTCCACGTTAATATGGAAGTGGGCTTTTCCAAGGATGTGTTTGTGTGCTCCTGCAAGGAAACGTTTCCATGCCAAACCGCAGCCCTGATTTCACTGGAGTGCTCGGGGCTGGGATTTTGGGTGTGACTCATCTTTAGTCACAGCAGAGCCTGACGTTCCCACTTGGAAAGGGCAAAACTTGCCCTCCGAGGGGGAGTTGGGCCAGTTGGGAATTTGTGTTGGAGCATTCCAGAACTGGAGGAGAAGGAGGAAATATTCTGTTTGCCTCCCCCTGATCTCTCATAAAATCCCAGGCTCATGAGGTCATGGACTGTGCCAGGCTGCCGTGGTTTTTCTAGGATTAAAAGCCAGGCCAGGCTGTTTTATAGGTGCATCAACATCCCTTGGAAAGCGCTGGAGCAACTCCTTGTGTCCCAAGGCAAGAAATCTGTGGGATCCAGTCAGGCTGCTGCCCATGGGAAAACTACTGTGTGGCCTTTGTGAAAACACAAGGGAACCACAGGAGAATCGTGGAATCATGGAATGGCTTGGGATGGAAGAGGCCTGAGAGCCCATCCAGCTCCACCCCTGCTGTGGGCAGGGACACCTCCCACTCCAAGCCCTGTCCAACCTGGCCTTGAGAACATTCTTGTGCCTCGCTGCAGCCCTTGCAGAGCTGCCAGGTTTTGGCTTTGTCTCTGTAAACTGATGGCTCCTCTGAAGAAAAATTCCCTAAGAGCAAAAAATTAACTCAGGAAAATGTCAAGAAAGAAAACTTGTTCTAAAGCAGGAGGAACTTCTTTCTCTGGCAGACTGACATCTCCTATAATCATCTCCTAAATGCAGAAGACAGGTTCTTTGTCATCTAAATAATCGCTTTTTTGCTCTCATGGGAAGTGACAAAGTGAAATCCTTCCCTCAGAATTCCGTCTGCTCCCAGTGGATGCTCACGCACCTCGCAGCCCTGGCTCAGNTGGAGGAGAAGGAGGAAATATTCTGTTTGCCTCCCCCTGATCTCTCATAAAATCCCAGGCTCATGAGGTCATGGACTGTGCCAGGCTGCCGTGGTTTTTCTAGGATTAAAAGCCAGGCCAGGCTGTTTTATAGGTGCATCAACATCCCTTGGAAAGCGCTGGAGCAACTCCTTGTGTCCCAAGGCAAGAAATCTGTGGGATCCAGTCAGGCTGCTGCCCATGGGAAAACTACTGTGTGGCCTTTGTGAAAACACAAGGGAACCACAGGAGAATCGTGGAATCATGGAATGGCTTGGGATGGAAGAGGCCTGAGAGCCCATCCAGCTCCACCCCTGCTGTGGGCAGGGACACCTCCCACTCCAAGCCCTGTCCAACCTGGCCTTGAGAACATTCTTGTGCCTCGCTGCAGCCCTTGCAGAGCTGCCAGGTTTTGGCTTTGTCTCTGTAAACTGATGGCTCCTCTGAAGAAAAATTCCCTAAGAGCAAAAAATTAACTCAGGAAAATGTCAAGAAAGAAAACTTGTTCTAAAGCAGGAGGAACTTCTTTCTCTGGCAGACTGACATCTCCTATAATCATCTCCTAAATGCAGAAGACAGGTTCTTTGTCATCTAAATAATCGCTTTTTTGCTCTCATGGGAAGTGACAAAGTGAAATCCTTCCCTCAGAATTCCGTCTGCTCCCAGTGGATGCTCACGCACCTCGCAGCCCTGGCTCAGCAGCTCCCATCTCATCCCGGGCACTGCCAGACTCCGGCTTCTCTCTCTTTCAGCGAGTGTTTATTTGTGTCTTTGACTCAGTGCAACTCATCAGAAATTAAAATTTAATAGTCCTGGGCCAGCATTGGCTGCTCTAATTCCAACACCGAAAGCTTCCATGGATTAAATTCCATCCCAGCTCTGCTCTGTGGAGCTGAGGGGGTGCTGGAGGCCAGGCTGGACATTGGGGCTTGGAGCAGCCTGGGACAGCGGGAGGTGTCCCTGCCCATGGCAGGGGTGGCACTGGGTGGGTTTAACATCCCTTCCATCCCAAACCATTCCATGATTCCAGGAGAGCTCTCAGGTTCCTTTGACTGCCAGGTACAAGGTTTCTTTCCATGGGGATAAACGTGCCTTAAAACGCTGTGGGCGAGGAACTTGGGTGGCATTCCGTTTTCCAGGGTCTGTCCCCCACTTTCCCCTGGAATATTTCCCTCCATCCTCACACACACAGAACTGGCACAGAGTTCTGCACAGAGCTGTGGGATTGTTTTCCTGTTGTCTCTTCCCAAATCCTTCCCTCTCCTCTGTATTCCCAGTAAATTGCCAGCTTGTTGGGTTTAGATAACCCGGTAAGTTCTGTTCACACCTTCCAGAGAGCTGAAGGGGTCACAGAGGGACCTGCTGAGCCTTCTGAATACTGGGAATAAACCCAGCAGGGTGTTCCTGGGATATCCTGTCCCCTCCAGCCCCTTGGGTGGTGCTTGGCCTGCGCTGTGGAATGGGGTCACGGAACCTTTGGGATGGGGGGCGGGATTGGACGGAGACCCCGGAGGGTTCCAGGAGCACAGGGCAGGCCCAGCAGGGAGCACTGGTCTGGGTGCTGGGGTTCTGAACGTCAGGATGGAGCCAGGAAACCACAGAGCCTGTCTGCAGTTTATCTGCTGGCACTGCTGCAAACTTTCCCGTTGTTTTTTGTGGGATAAGTTAAGGATTAAGGAAAGTGGATGAGCAGAAATGTCTGATTTGTAGAAAAAGGCCAAAGATTTTGGAATATTTGAATTAACGTCCTTGTACTTCCTCTTAATGCCAGTGCCAGCTCTGAGGAGCTTCCTTGGGATCATTCCTGGGATACACAGGATATTTAGACCTGGATGGGATCAGTAGAGCTGGGAGATGATCAAGGGAAAGGACCTGTGGAATTTTATTGTTGATCTCTGCCTGAATGTGGGACTAATCCGTGATTGGAGAGGATTAAACCAGGAGAAATGTGCTGGAAATGGCTTAGATCGGAAATAATTTTGGTGAAACATTCTGTCTCATTTTGAATGTTATTTGAATTTTACTGAATTCATTTTTTTCTGGCTGTGTAAGATCAGCATTCCACCAAACACATTCCCCCTGTTCAGAAGATTTCTCCAGTTTGAAAAGTTTTCAAGCAAAAGCACTTTCAGCCTGGTTTTGGCAGCTGCCATAACCAACAGTTGGAATCCCAAAGTATTTCCTTAAAATAATTCACCTGCTGGTTGAGCAGGATGAAACCCGTGAGCCTCTGAGCCACCAATTCCGTGACTGATGGGATTAAATTTCATAACAACAGCACCGAATTTCACAGCTAGGAAGGAAATAAATGTAAAATATGCACAGAGCTGTAATTTATTTTTTCCTCTCTTTGTTTCAAACTCGGATTTGGAGGGTGAGGAGAGAACTCCAGAATGTGCTGTAAATAAATATTAAAAATGGGGTTTAAACCAAGCAGGCATTCAAGGGTGGAAGCTGTCAGGTTTCTGAGTGGGGAACGAGCTGGTTAAAACACAGTTTTTATCTATTTTTATAGGTTTAATAGTCTAAAAGACTCTGTAACTATGGTTGCTGCTGTCTTTCTGTTCCACTTGTGCTGAGCAGAAGAATGGGGATATTTTTTGCACCTTTTGGGAGAAGTGGAATGTTTTTACTCCAAGGAAACTCGCTGTGATGAAAGGATGGAGAGGAGAGCTCAGAGTGAACTCTGCCTTGCCTTGGATCTATTTGCAGCGGGCTGAGCTTGGGGAAGGGAACCTGTGGATAACCCAGATCCTTGGGGAAGGTGAGGAGGAGCCAGGGCTGTGGTCCAGCTCTTTTTTAAACCCAGCCTTTGATGCTCGTCCTGCAGAGGGTCTCAGCTTCCTCAGGCTCTGGGATCAGCCACTGGAAAATGGGATTTCTTTCCTGATTTTTAGTCAGAATTCCCAGTGCTGCTCCTTGTGCCTGTTCCCTTGGCTTTTTCCTGTGCCCTGCTGGGCAGGGTCAAGGTCTGTCCTCTCTGCCACCCTCTCAAATGGGGTGACAGCAGAGAAACCATTTCCAGCCTCACTTTATTGCTGTTCTCCCCTTTTCCTTAGGGTTAAGCCCCCAAATTCTCACTGAAATAACAGGATTTTAGAACATTTGCTTTGCTTGTGGAAGGTCCTACGAGGGTGCCCCTGGTGCTGGTGACCTTGTGACAGTTTTTAGGGTTCCCTCTGAATTCCCACTTTCTGCTGGGCTTGTCTCTGTTCCATGCAGTCCATCCCTATAAAGGAGCCCGCTGGCAGAGGAGAAGGAGGAATAAAGAGCCTCTGGATGAATCCAGGCCAGTTATTAATAGCGTGGGACTCCAGAGAAGTGAAGGCCTCCCAGAACATTCCAAGAGGGGCAGCCAGGAGCGGGGGCCCTGGAGCTGGGGTTGGGAGAGCTCAGGTGAGGGGTGAGGTGGTTGGGAGTCGTGGTGGGGCCTCAGAATTCCGCAGAAAAGTCCCTTCCCGTGCCCTGCTCCGGCGCTCCCTGGTTTTATTCCCTGGGAACAGCCGCACGGAGCGTTAGATGTTGTTCATCTTCCCCATGCCATCTGTTTTCCTGGGTGGGAGGGAGGAATGGGATTCACTCCAAGCTGTTCCAAATGTTTTTCCCTGGCCGAGGCTGAGATTCAGATGTTCGTGTGCAGCTCCTGACGCCGTTCAGCGGCACTGGCAGGGCTGGGCTCGGGGCAGTCCTGATCCCAATGGATCCCACGGAGCTGGGATCACCTCTGGGTGGGAATGGAGAGGTCTGGGGTTGCTGCTGCATCCACAGTGGAGCTGTCCCTGAACTCCTCTGCTGCTTCCCAGTGAGTTCTGTCTGTATGGACTCCCTCCTAAGCTTTTGTCCAGCTTTTTTTCCAGCCCTATCCCACCTCTCACTGTTCCCACATCTTCTCTGTGATCATCTTGACTGCTGCTGGTTTTTCATTCCTTTCTGGATTCTTTCATGTCCCACCCCAAATTCTCTTTATTTTCCCTCCACTCAAACAATGACTGGAGCCCTGATCTTATTCTCCCTCTTTTTCTGATCCCTGTCCTCATTTTCTGATCCCTGGATTTTTTTTCCCACAGGCAGCTGACACTGAGTACAGTGAGATTCTTTTTTTATTTTATTTCTCAGTTTGCAGTTTTCTGCCTTTAAATCAGTGAATCTCACCCCAAAGCTGAGCCTGGGAAGCTGAGAAGAGCTTCTGGATACTTTTTCCTGGCTTTTGCAGTGGCTCCTGCAGAAGAGTTTTCTGCAAGTGCCTCCCTTGCGTGACAACACTGGAAAACTGTCAGAGGCTGGGAGGTGGGAATTGTGGGGATTGAAATCCCTGCAGCATTTACAGCCCAGTCCCAGAATCCTGGAATGCTTTGGGTTGCAGGGACCTTAAATCCCATCCCACTCCATGGGCAGGGACACTTTCCACCATCCCAGGGTGCTCCAAGCCCCAGTGTCCAGCCTGGCCTGGGACACTGCAAATCCAGAGTCGTGGATCCTGACTTCCCAGTCAATGCATGGCTGTCAAATAATCCTCTTTTCAGGAAAATCCTTTTCTTTCTTTTAAATTAAGTCCCAGTAGGATGTGTTTGTCTGGTTTAGGCCATGGAGGGATTGAATTTTTATTTTGCCATTCAGGAGCTCGAAGAAGGGCTGTGTCTAATTAAATATTAACAGAATCATCTCCGAGTTGTAAGAGCTCGCTACCTGTAGTAAATCAGTAAATTCAGGGTTGTCTTGGAGTCACCCAGCTCTAAGGACTTTAATGGACATAATTCAGTGTATTTTGGTTTGATTTTATTGCTTTTTGGAGGTGACATCCACATTCCCCACAGGAGCTCTTCCCTCTGCCTGTTCCAGATCTCTCAAAGAGAATCCACATGGACTGAAAAGTCACTAAGTGTCTCACAGCTGCTAAATTACCAATCTGTGAGAGATATTTCAATAAAAACAAGCATAAGATAGAATAATAAATATAAATAATCTCATCTAAGAACAAAGGAAGTGTTTTGGCAACAGCCAGAGACAATTGGCAAATGCCAGGGAGCACTGGAGGAGCAGCTGGGGGCCTTGTGCTGCTGTGGGGATGTTGATCCACACCTTTTTCTGTTCACCATTCTCAGTAGAAAGGTGGCTGGGATAATTTACATGGAAATAAACCAGTGGGTGCACCAGCTGTCCTGATGAATTTAGAAAAGCTTTGGGAAAAGCCTCCGTTCCTGTGCTTGCACTGTGGGAATGACAAACAGGGATCGCTCAGGTCGGTTCTGGGAAAGGATCTGGGAAATACGAGATTGGTGCAGCTCAAAAAACTGAATTAATCTTTACAAAATGCACCTGCTTGAGGGTTTGACTCTGGAAATGATAAAATTGGCAATTCCTGCCAGAATTAACTTGAGTTTTGTAAGCTGGGATTTGGAGGAGATTGTAACCACATTCCAAGTATTGCTGGGAGTATTATGGCTGTAATTCCAGGCACATCTGGGCAGAACCCTCCAGCTTTATTTGGATGCTTTGGATGATTTTGGATGATTTGGATGATTGATGGCTTTGCTTTGGTTTGTGGTTGTCCAAACAATTCAGTATTTGATAACCACCACAGAAAATGTCCATAAAATCCTCCCTCAGCCCAGGATGGGAAATTCCCTATTTCCCTTCCCTCTGGATTAGAGCTCCATGCCTTTGGGCCAGGCTTGAACTCCTTTCCTGGAGTCACCAGAGCAGGCTGGAAATGGAAATTTGGTGGTTATTCATAAATTGCTGCCAAAAAAAGCAAAAGCCCAAAGGCTCTCGGTGCCTGTATCCAGCTGAGGCTGAATCCAGCAGGTGGGTGGATGGTAAATTTATCCAAGGGGTTTGTCCATGATTCTTTAATCTGGCTCCAGGCTGTGGCTCTGGACATCCAGCACTTGTTGTGATTGCTCTGGGGAGGAGTCTCAGCCTAAACTAAACCATCTGAGACACGGAAAATCCATAGGTTTTGTCGGAAAGCTTAGGATGAACAAGGGAAATAGTAAAAAAAAAAAATCCCAAAGCAAATCATTGTGGCTGAATGAAAAGGATGTGCCGAAGTCCTCCAGAGCTGTTCTGTCCACACCTGCAATTCCCAAAGCTCTGCTGTTCCCTCCCCTTAGGAATGCAGCCCTTTTATTCCCAGAGTGGAACAATTCGGTGCAGTTCTGGTGGCTGATCCCAGTTTACAGCACGAGCGATAAAATTCCCCTGAGAAAGTCATTGCTAGGATTGCATAATTGGGCATTAAAGTTCTGATTATACTTTCCAAACTCCGGGACTTTGTTAAAAACCTGACATTCCAAAGCACTGAATTTCAGTGTTTGACAGCTCAGCTGTGAGAGTTTTTTTACAGAACATTTGTACCAGAAGAACAGCATGTTAATTGCCTAAAAAAAACTGGGACAGATTAATCATGGAGCAGGATACTTGGGAGAGTGTAGTTCTAGAGCCCTCTGCTGATGGATTTCCTCATGGAAAGGGTGGCCAGGCTCTGCAAGGGGCCGGAGTGCCCATCCCTGGAGGTGTCCGAGGATGCGGCGCTCGCTGCCCAGGCGGGGATTGGGCACAGTTTGGGCTCGGTGGTCCTGGAGGGCTTTTCCAACCTCACTGATCCTGGATTCTGCAGCCACCCAAGCAGATTTCCTGCTTTTCCGTGGTGTCCTTGAACATTTTTGCCGTTATCCCTGCTCCTTAACCCCCCGACACGGGTGGTGTTGCGGCTGGAATTCTGGAGTGACCTCTGTGTGTGGTTTGGAGAGCAACTGGCCCGAGCCGACAGCTGGCCTTGGATAAGGAGTTTACAGCCACCAAGTGCTCAATATTAACGCTTCATTTTCACTTTGCTGTTAGAAACGGAAGCTGGGTTTGTGTCACACAATAAAATCATGGAATCGATCTCCTGAGTCGGAAGGGACCCACAAGGATCATCCAGGTCCAGCTCCTGGCCCTGCACAGGTCTCGTTTGTTGTTCTTTGAAGCAGGGAGAGCTCTGGAAGGGCTTTGTTTTCCCCAATTTATCAAGCCAAGGCTTTCTGGCACAATCATTTCCTGGGAAAAGGGAGGAGCTGCCCTGGAGCTGCCCTGGAATCTCCCGTTTCCGTGTGCAAGGGCAGCTGCCCCGGGGGTGACTCCGGCGGCACCGTGGGAAGGGTTGGGAGCCTCCCGTTTCCAGATCCCCCCTCAGAGCAAGGAGAGGAGTTCATTCCAGCCAGAGAGGCTGTGCTGAGTTCTGAGCTCTGAGCTCTGAATTCATCTCCCTTTGAAGGGGGAACTGACCCTGGCAAGAATTGTTTGAACCATGAAAGAGTGGGAGGCATCGGAGCGTTAAAAACCGGGACACGGGAAGGAAGTGAGGATGTGCCACAGGTTTCCTTAGGGAAGTGGAATCCAATTTCAGGGAACCACTTGCCAATTCTTTCATTTTATGAAAGAACATTGTCTGGGCAACCTGAGGCTGCCCCTGGATCCCTGGCAGTGCCCAAGGCCGGGCTGGACAGGGCTTGGAGCACCCTGGGATCATGGAAGGTGTCCCTGCCCATGGCAGGGGTGGCACTGGATGGGCTTTGAGGTCCCTCCCATTCCAGGATTCCATGCTATCCACTGAAATACAGAGCAGACAGGCTCAGGAATTCCTGGATAATGAGGTGGGTTTGTGGATAATGTTGGGTTTAATGTAAAATCATTTGCTCATGTTCAAGGAACCAATTTTCATGGCTGCTTGTGGGAATTCTGCCTTTGAGATTTCCCTGACATTCCCTGTACAGCCACAGGATTTGGCATTCCCATAATCCCATTTATGAACAGCCATGGGAGCAGCTTCCAGCACGGCATCCACAGCCAGGAGAGGGATGGAATAACAGGACAAGGAGGAACTGGTGGGCAGTAAAAGGTTTTATCCTTTTCGTCAAAATATAAAAGAGTGGAGTGAACAGGGAAAAGTTTTTAGTTGAGAGTGAACAATGGGAAGAACTAAATCCCCTGCTTGTGCAGGGCAGTGGAATGTTTCCATGGGAATTCCTAGGAGAGAGGGTAATTCCATGACAAAGAAAGGATAATTCCATGGGGCAGAAAGGCAGCCTGATTATTGGGAATAACTGTGGTGGTGCAGAACTTCAAACCCAGGTGTGGAGTTTGGGGAGCTGAGGGAAGAGGGGGTGAGCCAGGGGAGGGGTCTGGAGTGGGAATGCTTGGAGGGAGGGAATCAAGGAGCGTTGGGATGGGGAAGGAAGGGGAGGCTGGCCCAGGTGAGAATTATTGCTGGGGAATAACTGGAAAATCAGAGAAGGTTAAAGAAGGTAAATGACAGCTGGGAAATAGTGGGAATATCCATAGGAATGGGGACCTTGTGGGATAGAAACTCTCTCAAGGTGCAGTTGGAGTGGTGGAGCCTGGCAGAAAAGCTGGCATGGGATCAGAACTGGAATTTTTAATGGTTCAAAAATCCCTGTTCTGTTCAGAAAGGAAAAGGTTCTGTGGCTGGATGGGAACATTTCCCACGGGGAGGGAACGGCACATTTTCCAGGAAGTTCGTTCTGGGTATTCCAGAGGTTTGGGAAATACAGAAATGAACTTGATCTCCTGTTTGGAACTTCAGTAATACCTGCTCCAGTGTGGATGTCCCATCCCATGGGAGAGAGGCAGCAGGGACAGGGAGAAGGGAGAGGTCCCTCATCCCTCAGGAGAAGAGAGACCCTGAGGGGTTGGAGCATGNAGGGCTGCTGGGTGACGGCTGAACTCGCTGATGTGAAAGATCTTTTCCAACCACACCAATTCCAGGGTTCTGTGATTCCACATCTGTACCAGAGGATCAGCTCTCACCGTGAGTCACAGTTGTGACTCCCAATTAAAACTTCCTGTCCTGGCTGCAGTTTGTGGCTCCCGTTCCCCTGCCAGCTCAGAGCGATGGCCCCGCTCCTCCTGCCGTGACCCTGCTGAGCTGATTAATGTGTCAGCAATAATGCAGCTGGATTGTGATGGAAACCACTGGAAAGTGATTGGGGATTCTGTGGGATCCTGTGAGGAAGAAACCCAGACTCAGGGGAAGTTTTGCTGCTCCTGCTCAAATCCCGCTTTGTTTCCGTGGTGCCCTCAGCAGGTAAAGGATGTTTTCTCTGCTGTTCCTTTGGAGAGCGCTCCCAGCCACTGCTCCATAAAGCTGCAAATAAAGCCCATTTCATCCCAAATTTCACAGCAGATAATCTCTTAAACTAAAGGATTACTTCCAGCAAAAGCTGCGAGACATCAAAGATCCAAGCAGACATGTAAATTCCCTGATTTCCAGACAGCACACTTCCCAGAGAAATGTCTCCTGTTTGTTGGGATTCTCTCCTGCTGAAATGTCTGCAGGGTGAGCTGTCAAAGTGATTGGAATTTCTAGCAATTAAGAGCATAATGATTAATTTCCAACATGTGCCACTAATGTGCAACAAATTGCTGGAATTCTGTCACTTCTATAAAAAGAATCGGGGGATTTCCTTGAGGTCGTGCAAAAATTGTCTGTAGGGAGAACAGGACACAGATTTTTAATCATCACACCAACGCCAGCCACTGCTTTTGCTGTCATTAAAACGTCTTTGCAATTGGAGTCATCATCATCTCAGATTATCCAAAAAACACTTACTCAGGAAAGCTCCTCTAGGAGTTTCAGGCAAGGCCAATAGTGACCTTTGGAATCAATGAATTTCTCATCAGGAAAGATAAAGATTTGCCTTTATATCCCAAAGGGGTGGGGTCTGGGCATTCGAAACTGATACTTTGTAGAAATAATTCTTCAATTTTACCCTACCCTTCTCTGCACCTTTCCCACATCTCAGGGTGTTCAGGTCCCAGGACTTGCAGCAAAGCCAGGGAACCTTTCCCTCATTAATATTCCCGGGAGACAAAGGCTGACATCTGATTCTTCACACTTGGTTATTTTATTTTGGGATTAGCCAAATCTGAATGTGAACCTGAACGCAGACCATTGTAATGGGGACATAATGGAGAGAATTCAATTATCTGCATTAACAGGCGTTTCTGGGGGAGATACGCTGCTTATCTGGGAATTTCTGTGCAGGAAAACAATTCAGATAATATTTCACACCCCTCTCATTGATGAGACCAATTCCCCTTTGGAAGCTCCCTAATAATTCTGTTCTTGTGACCTCAGAGCCAGAGTTTCTTAATCTTTTCAGGGAGATTAATAAAGACTATTACCAATTATACAACCTGGATAAATCCCTAATTTTGTGTTTCCAGTGAGGAACAGCGACATTCCCGCCTCCCTCACCTGGCTCCGGGGGGAGGTGTGGGAGGAAGTGCTGCTTGCTTCTGGACAGGGTGTGGCAAAGTGTAACTTCTGTCAAGTGGAGGGACTTCCAGTGGAGAGCCCCAGGACTGGTGAGGCTGGAAAAGCCTTCCAAGGTCATTGAGTCCAACCTGTGACCGATCCACTCCGATGGTTTTTTGGGACATCAAAGATTCCACCCCCTGCCATGGGCAGGGACATCTTCCACTGTCCCAGGCTGCTCCAAGCCCCAGTGTCCAGCCTGGCCTTGGGCACTGCCAGGGATCCAGGGGCAGCCACAGCTGCTCTGGGCACCCTGTGCCAGGGCCTCCCCACCCTCCCAGGGAACAATTCCTTCCCAATATCCCATCCATCCCTGCCCTCTGGCACTGGGAAGCTGTTCCCTGGGTCCTGTCCCCCTTGCTGCATCCCTCTGACCATCCTGGAGCCTCCCCTGGACTCTCCCCAGCAGCTCCAGGTCCTTCCTGTGCCCCAGAGCTGGGGCACCTCTGCAGGTGGGGTCTCACCTGGGCAGGGCAGAGGGGCAGGATCCAGGCTTGAAATGCTCCTTCCCTTCTGGATTTCTCCAGGGGAATTCAAGCAGATTTTTCAGGAAGGGCAGTGCTGCTTTTTGGGCAGAGAATCAGCAGATTAGCCCTCATCAGAGGCCTTTTCTGAACGGGAGAATGGGGAGGAAATGCAAAGCAGCAGCGAGGACTGATGTAAGAGCTTACATAAGCACAGTTCCCATGTCACAAGCACGGGATTGTGGCTGGAGACAAAAGTTTGGGATAAAGAGTACAAGGTAGAGGTGGTGAGAGTTCCACAGCTCACGGAGCGAAGGAACAAAGTGCTAAAAACTCCCAGTTTCGTGCAAAGCTGGTGCCCACAAAGCTGCAGCTCACAGAAAGGTGAGCAGCAAATTTAAAATCAAGAAGCTGCGTGAGGAGGTGGCGGAGCTGTGGAAAGGTTCCACGTGGTTGTAAGTGCAGAGAGAATCTTCCTCCGTTCCTTCAAAGCTCTGAATTATTAACAGGGTTGTGTTTCTAATTGCACTGGGGTGCTGGAAATGAAGATGCCTCCGAGAGCTTTGAAGTTCCCTAATTATTGCAGTGACCCAGACTGGAACTGGACACTGTGGAAATCAGCCAGGCAGCCCACAGAATTAATTAAAGGGAAGAAAGGAAATAAAAGTGGATGTTTGGCCAGTGCCAGGAGAATATCCATGGGGAAGAGGCTTTGGGCTGAAGGAAATTCAAGGATTGTCTTCTTTTTAATTCCAACCTTAAGCTCAGCTTTGTTCCATTCCCTATGTGTAGTCCCGGTTATCAAATCTCTTTTGGCAGAGAAAATCCAAATTCTGGAATATTGGAACAAACTGGGAAACTCTGAGCGCCTTCCTAAAGTCAGAGGGGGGAGCAGCTACCCTGGAACACCTGCCAGGAATCCTGGTAAATGCTCCAGGAAGGGCTCCTGCTTCCCAAACTCGTGTTTTATGGGATTTGGAGAACAGAGGGATGTGCTTTAAAGAAGGGGAGGTTCAGACTGGGCTCTTTATTGGAGATGTAGGTGGGACACTGGGAAGGAATTCCCTGTTAATGGTGTTGGTTGTGCTGCTAATAGGAGCACGAAAACAGGAGCAGAAAAGCCATCCCTGGTGTGAGATGTGTGACAGAGGAGGCACTGGGGAGAATTCCCTGCTGCTCTGGAAATAATCCCTGTTTTCTGAACCCTCTGGCAATGCTCTACTGCTCATTCCAGCCCTGCCACGCTCCCATGCACCCTTCTGAGTTCTTGATGCTCAGGATTTCTCAGTGACTTTCCAGCTCTGCCAGGTCCCTGCAGCTGGGATTTCCTGGAGCTTTCTGAATGGAATTGGAAGAGCAGGAGGGGTTTGGTGTTTGCTGCCCGGTCACACAGCTCAGGCTGGGCCCTGAGAGCCCAGACCCTGCGGGGCTGAATTTGGACTCAGGTTGTTCACTGTGGCACTGCAGCAGCTCCCCAGGACACTCCATCTGTGGAGGGTTCCATGGAAAACTTGCCTGGGAGAAGAATTAAATCCACCATGAATGTATCCTGCAGAACAGCAAATTAAACATTGATTTATGCTGCCGGTTACACAGAGGGCACTTCTGGAGCCTTTTGCAGCAGCATTTTCACCACCTCTCTTCTACAGCCCCTGCTCGACTCTTCAGGACATCCCAGAATTCCAGAACGGTTGGGTTGAAAGGGATCTTAAAGTTCATCCCATCCCACCTCTGCCATGGCAGGGACACCTCCCACTGTCCCAGGCTGCTCCAGCCTGGCCTTGGGCACTGCCAGGGATCCAGGGGCAGCCACAGCTGCTCTGGGAATTCCATCCCAGCCCCTCCCCACCCTCCCAGCCAGGAATTCCTTCCCAGCATCCCATCCATCCCTGCCCTCTGGGTGCATCTCCTCGTGTGCAGGCCCATTGCAGGGGATAAAGCTTTTGAGATGAAAAAAAGAAATTGTTCTGTCTTTTGCCCTGTTGGTCCAAGGTCCTTGGAATGTTGGAATTTGCTGAGCTGTTTCATCCCACCTTTACATCAGCTGGGTGAACATGCAGCAGCTTTCTCTGTCTTTCCAGCAGGTGAGGGAAATGTCTTCTCCTGTGGCTCCTGCTAAACAGGGATTCCTGTTTTCCTGCACAAAAGATCCATTAATTGGGAAGGGATTGTATTTTATTGTAACTGATTTCCATGGAGCCCCTGTTTTCCTCAGCTGAAGGATTTCCTTTATAAGACAATGAGTTGCAGGTACTGCTAATGAGCTGCTCGCTGGAGCTGAGAAGGAGCAGGTTCTGTTTCTGCTGCTCTCCTCATTTATCTGCCTTTATTCAGGAAATAATCTGATTTTTGAGCTCTTTCGGAGGGTCTGATCTTCCTGTGCAACAGTGGGATGTGGGGCAGTCACCTCCAGGACTCAGCTGTGGGGAATTACAGTTTTCTCAAGAGTTAAATGGGGAAAAGCACCAAGCTCTGGTGCTTCCAGGAGCAGTGGGAGAGGGATGAGGAATCCCTTGCAGGATTAAGGAATGGATCGAGCTGCTGTGTCCTGGACTCAGCTCAGCCAGGGGGTGGCTCCTGGACCGATCCTTTTCCATGAGCAGCCACCAGCACCAAGGAAAGGATCCCTGAACATCAGGAGAGAACAAAATGTAGGGAAGGAAAGTGTAATCACCAAAGCTGGAATTAGTCCAGGGTAGGAATTAATAACGCTGAAATTAATAAAAGGTTTAATTACCACAAGCCCACAGGGCATGAAATTCTACTCCTTTCGGTCATAGCCCAGGTCCTTCCATTCCATACTGGTGCTTCCTGCAAAAACCTTATTTTGCTTTGTTTGGACTGATTTAGTGCATTTTTCTTTTTCCTAAATATAACTCAAAACCTTGAAGTGGTTTGGAAAATGGGAGTTGAGGCTTGAGCCCTCCTTGTGTTTGTGGTAAATACGTTTCAGGACAGCCTGATGTATTCATAATGTTTAAATAACTCCTGAAGACGTCCAGGATGGATTTAGGGACGGCTTGACATGTTCCAAATCTGCTTTTGGCGTGTTCTCTCCACCCTGAAGTGGTTTTGTTGCGGTGACGAGGAGTAGGCTCTGTGTAAAGTTACTCACTGAGTTAGGGGTGCTCACACACTCTGGGGGTGAGGGAGGGCCTGCAGCACTGGGATCCGGGGTGGGAGAAGTTTGGGGGAACTTCCTGGGTGTGTATTTTGGTGCAGATAAAGGAATGGGCTTTGCTGAATCCCTTCTCGGGGTTTCCAGCAGTGCGCGGGGGCACGGGAGGAGCAGGAATGGTTCGGGATTGCTCAGTAGCCAAGGATTCCATTCCTGCTTTCCTCAGCTGCTTCGGGAGCCCGTGGGAAGCTGCTGGGAGCTCTGCTGCTGTGGGGGATCCAGGGATAACGCCCCTTTCCCAAGGGAATCCGACCCACATGACTCCACCTGAGTCCCGGCCGGGACTCGCTTCCCACTGGGACCAGCCTTGGCTCGGGGCTTCCATGGATGGGTTTGGATTTTGTGGCTTCCCATGGCTCATTTTCCCATAAAAACTGTGCTTGTGGCTGGGCTTGGCGTGTTCCCTTCTGTCCTGGAGTGGGGAACAGCTGCTGGGTTGAGGTTTTGTCATTCCACTGGCAAATCCCACCTTTTCATTCCAGAAAGGCACCACAAGAACCGCACGGTGCAGACTCCGGATATCCCTCAGGAAAACTGGTTTTAATGGGCTGCAATCCAGAGAATAATTCCCAAGAACGTTCCCCCGAATGCTGCTGGTGTCACAATCCTGTTTTTCCTCCCTTTTCCCCTCAGTATGCTGCTTGGAGATGACAACCAAAAGGAAAATCATCGGCCGCCTGGTGCCGTGCCGGTGTTTCCGCGGGGAGGAGGAGATCGTCTCCGTGCTGGATTATTCCCACTGTGGCCTGCAGCAGGTGCCAAAGGAGGTTTTCAACTTTGAGCGGACCCTGGAGGAGCTTTACCTCGATGCCAATCAGATTGAGGAACTTCCCAAGGTAATCCATGGGATCAGAGGGCAAAGCCGTGGCCTGGAATGTGTGCCCGGCTCTGGGACAGGGATTGCTCCTGACCGCAGCTCCTGGGGAGAGATGGGGACTCCAGGGATATTCCTTGGGGTTGGTGCTGGACTGGGAGGAGTAGGGACTCCTGCTCCTTCTTCATGGCACAGGAATGGGGCAGCTGCTGCAGCCTGAAACCGGGAAAAACAACTCTCCAAGAGAAACGGTGCTGGCCCTGGAAACTCCTGTAGGATCCATGCCTTGGTCAGGAGTCACCACTGCCTTTGGATCCTCTCTATCCCTGCTTTTCAGAGCAAGCTCTCCTTCAGGACGAGCCCTTTATCCCTGTGGGATATTCCTGGGAATGCCAGTGCTGTGCTCTCTGTCAGGATCAGCCCTTTATCCCTGTGGGATATTCCTGGGCATGCCAGTGCTGTGCTCTCTGTCAGGATCAGCCCTTTATCCCTGTGGGATATTCCTGGGAATGCCAGTGCTGTGCTCTCTGTCAGGATCAGCCCTTTATCCCTGTGGGATATTCCTGGGAATGCCAGTGCTGTGCTCTCTGTCAGGGTGAGCCCTTTATCCCTGTGGGATACTGCTGGAAATACCAACTGTCCAACACTGCCCTGGGATCATCCAAGTCATCCTTCCAGTGTAAAACTCCTCCTCTGGAATCTGTCAGTCCATTCTCCTGCTGGTCACTGTTTGCTGTAAGGAATTCAAAGTCACTGCAACTAAAATGTTCTGGAAACAAAAGAGGGAAATGTGGAAAAACCAATCAATGGCAGGTGCTGGCTCCATAACGAAGCGTCAAGGGATGGGATCCAGGCCTTAACGGAATTGTTCTCCACAGTAATGAAAGGTGGAGATCTTACAGATCTTTAATAAAACATTGCTCCATTCTCCAGCACCTCACAGCAGATTTCCCATTTTTGCTGCACAGAGACTTTGTAAAAACTCCATTTACAAAAGCAGAAAATGGACTTTTTCCCTGCTTTGCTGGGATGAGATGGTTCACTGCTTGGGAGGTCGCACTCCGTGGAGGAATTCTGCACAGATGGTGGGGCCGGGCAGCCAAAATCCCTTTATTTTCATGGAAAGTTGCTGTGGAGAGCTGCCTGAGCTCTCCTGGAGACACAGCACAGAACCAGCTGGGTTCTGTCCCCAGAAATCCCAAATGGATCCTGGGGAAAACCTGCTCAGCGAGCCCTGAGGTCCCATTGGCTTTTAATAATTAATAATAATATATTGTCTTATTTTCCTTCTGCTACTGAGGAATATTGGGAGTGTCTCCTTTAGGGAGGGATTTTTGGGATATTTGGATTGGGTCTCTTGGAATTATCGAAGCGTTTCAGACTTGGGCTTGATGGAAAGCAAATATATCAGGGCAAGATGCCATAATTCTGTATGGAAAAAAATGAGGACCAAAGCGAAGAGGTCCAAAATGCTGCAGTTGGGATGAAGGTGATAATTTTCATTTAGAGTAAATCCAGTTTAACACAATCTTGGCCATGTGGAAGAGAAGATTAATGACAGTGTTAATAGCACTCATCAGTTTTTGTCTTGGGCCTTTATTAATTGTTACCTGGAATTCAGCAGTCGAAATAATTCCTTTATCAAATTTTCTGCTCCAGGTGTTTTTGCCACAGAGCTCAGAGCTTTTTTTCACCACTGAATTAATGTTCCAGGAGAGAAAAGGCCTTTTTTCCCCATGAAACTGGCACTGTATTACTTACCATGGACTTTTTGTGCTATACATTAAACGCTGCCACTCTTTCCTCCCTCTGTAAATGTGATTTCAATGAATTTCTTCCAGAGGAAAATTCTGGGCATTTTCTGGTTTTTGCTAGACATTCTGTGCCTCTGATACTACAAAATTCTTTTGAATCAAAACCCTTGAGCATGTTTTATTGTTTAATGAGGAAACAACTCAGTTAAGTCCAGCTCTGCTTTAGTTTCACGTGATGCTCTAGAACCCAGTCAATTATTTTCCATGGAACTGATGCCTTTAACTCACTCTGCCTGATCTTATTTTTATTTTTACCCTGCATTTTATGTGTCATAATGATAATTTCTTTTCCTGCTGATTTTCAGTTCTTCATTTCTTGTTTTCTTAAGGATTTACAAGATTATTTTACATATCTTGCTCTCTTTTTGGCTAAACCCAGCCAAGTCTTTTTATTCTTTTTGCCTTCGACTTCATTCTTCTGCTGCAAAAAGGGCCCTTATTTGTATGAGTCAAGTGAATTGGTGACTAATAAAGAGCAAATTGATCTGGATGAAAGTGGAGTCGCTGGAATCAGCATCCAGAAAAACATGAGTGGGATGGAATTCTCCCCAGAGGCACAGAATGAAACCCTGATTTTGTAACTCAGAGCTCGGTGGCACCGCTCGGCTTCGGTCTGAGAGGAGTCAAAGTTGTGGATGGACAGAGGGAATGATGATCCCAACAAAATCCTGATCCCAGGGAGCTCTGGGAACTGGGAAAAATACCTATTGAACATCCAGTGGGTGAAAACCAAGCAGTCTTGGGGCCACATTCCCACATTCCATGTCTCACATTCCTTCTGATGCAGCAGCACATCACAAAATCACTCCAGAGGGAAGATTTTTAGTTGGGCTTCTCCCTTCAGCACCTCCAGAGCCTTGGGTGTGTCCAGGTGGGGTCAGAACTCTGAGTTTTGAGCCTTCCTCGGCTTCCAGAGGAATCCCTCAGGCTGGGAATGTGCTCTGGGAATTTCCTTTTCCATGCAATATTTAATTCATATTGTTTAATTCATCCCATTTCCTGCCCGAGGCGTGGCAGGGAGTGTCCATGTCCCAGAACTCGGCAGATTCCCTGTGCTGGACATTCCCTGGATCCAAAGCCAGCCCTGGAGTCTCTTGGTTGTGTCACTTCCCAGCCTGGTCCCAAAGGATGTGTGTACTTAAAGAGGAAAAGCTCCTGGATTCACTCAAAAGGAATTCCTCGTTTTCCAGAGGCAGATTCCCTGTGGATGGGGTGGGAAGCGCAGTCCCAGTAAGGGATGAGGTTTTTTCTCTTCCTGAGCATTTGTTACTCACAGAATTCCCTCTCCTTTTCCTGAGAATGGGTTCTGTTGGAGGAAAAGCAGGATTTTCCCAAAGGATTACCACAGAGATGTTTCAAAATGATCTAAAATGTACTTACAGTGGAGTAACACACTGGAATTTTCACACCATTCCCGTGTTAATTTGTTCTTCTATGGATACCTGGAGGAGTTTTTCATCCAGGGAATCAAATTATTCTGCATTCCCAGATAGTTCATGGCCTTTGTCCTGACAGAGGGGTCTGGGAAAAAGACTAAACATGGTGGGAACAGCTCTGGCATCTGAAGGACCTGCAAAGGGCAGGTGTGGTCAGGAACTCCCTGAATTTCCTGGTGAAAACTGGGAACCCACTTCTATAAAATTGGAATTGGAGGCAAAAATGAGAATTGAGTCCTGAATTTTGGGCAGGGATTTCAAGAAAGTGTCCTTTGGATAACGCCAAAGCATTTGTGGATCTTGAGGAGAGTTAATTTAATCTGAGTGCAGACACAATATTTTAAAATCTACCATGAACTTAAATTATGAAATCAAATATTTTTATTTACCAGGAGGCACAAAAATCTGGGAGTTTTTATGGTCCATATGAAATATATCAATAATTACCATTAATGTGGTGCAATGATATCAAAGTTACAAGGCACTGATGCAATGAATTTGCAGGTTTGGACTCTCTCTGAACATTCCTGCTACCCATGACCTGTCTGATTTACCCCTGCCAGCTGTGGGAACGCCTTCCCAAAAAACCCTTTGGGAGGATGGAATTCTGCTGTGCTTGGGGTGGGGGGTTTGTGCTGTTTGGCTGTTTGTGTGTCATTGGTGATCCCAAATGGATTTATTTTTGTTTCCAAACAGCAACTGTTCAACTGCCAAGCCCTGCGGAAGCTGAGCATTCCCGACAACGACCTGTCCAGTCTCCCCACGTCCATCGCCAGCCTGGTCAACCTCCGGGAGCTCGACATCAGCAAAAATGGTGAGGGCTCCAAATCCCAAGGATCCCCAGGAATTGGGAGCTGCAGTGAAGTTTTGCCTCCTCATGATGGAGAAATCCGTGCTCCGTCTCAGGTTTCCCGCCTGGCGCTCTGGGGAAGGATCCCTGGAAATCCACCTCTGTTTTTTCCTTAAAAATTAGTGTTTTCTTTAGCATCCCGTGCCCTGCTGGCTTGTGCCCGCTTGGGAATAGGAATGTGAGGCCAGTTTTCCATGCACTTTGGAACATTCCACTTCCAAAGTGGTTTGGAGCTCACTGGGCGTGTGTGGGGGGGATTCAAACAATTCCCAGGATTTTTCTGGACTGATTTGCTGCTGTGCGTTCCCAATTCTGCATTTTCATATGGATGGGCCTAAAAACCTTTGTGTGTCTGAGCTCAAGGGTCTTCGTCTTAAAAAATGAGGCTCAGGAACTCCTGGAAATGCTGGGGAATTTCCTGTCAGAGGAGGCCTGGAGACTGAGGATTCTGTGTGAGAAAAGACAGGGAAAAGCAGTTTGGGAAGGGATGAGGGCACAGATAACAGCACAAATGATGCCACTGTTAATTCTAGAAGGTTGCATAAATCGAGCATGAGCAGAAGAGTTACAAATCTGTCTTTATTTGTATTTATTTAGAGGTTTTAGATTTAAGAACCACCTTTGAGGTGATAATTCCAAGCTGTGTTTCCTTCCTGCTCGAGCTGAAGTCTGAGCTGAAAATCCCAGTGAACAAACCAAGCTGAACGGTTTTTGTGTAGATAAGATTTTGATGTGTATAATAAAACATCTTTGTGTAGCTCACATTCTTTCCGTGTTTCTTTAGGAATCCAAGATTTCCCAGAAAACATCAAGTGTTGTAAGTGTTTAACGATAATCGAAGCCAGCGTGAATCCCGTGTCCAAGTGAGTACCAGGAGCTCGTTTTGCTCATCCCAAGGGCACAAAAAGTGCTCAGTGTGAGCTCAGAGTTCAGAGCTTTGTGGCCAGTCCTTTGGCTGGGTTAAGCTGAATTTTTATCTAATTGTTTTAACCCCAGGGTGGGTTTATCTGAGATCTGGGTGCTCTGTTAGTGCCAGTCAGGCTGGGCACTCTCTTAAACACAGGGCTGAGGCTTCACCTGGACACTTTGCCAGCCCTTATTCCTTATTCCCTCCAAAATCTTGGATTAGTAACGAAAAATGTGTTGGAAATCCAGGATTTACGGAATGGAGTGAAGGGGAGAGAGGATGAAATGTTGCTGTTTCAGATTAAAAGAAATAGAGAGAAAGGAAGAGGGAGAGGGAGAAAGAATGGGAGGAGGAGAGAAGGGGAGGAGAAGAAGAAAGAAATGTGAGAGAGGGAGAAAGAGGGGGAAAGAAAGAAAAAGATAAAAGAAAATGAGAAGGAAAGAAGGAAGAAAAGAAAGAAAGAAAGAAAGAAAGAGAAAGAAAGAAAGAAAGAAAGAAAGAAAGAAAGAACAAGAAAAGAACCACCTTTAGCTTAACCCCCTCAAGAAGGAAGGGAGGAAAGGCTACTCTACCCTGACTGTGCCAGGCCTTTGCATTTCCTGTGTCTGTAGCAATGCAGAGAAGTTGGGAGTGGGCAAAAATGTCTGTAAGAAGTTAAGTTCTTCAGGAGAATTTGGGTAGGGAAAGAAGGTGAGAGAGAAAGTCACCTTTCTGCTTCTAAATATACATTGTTATTATCTCCATGGCAACCTCGGGGGGAGCATTAAGGTTTGCACTGTTTTTTTAGGCTGCCAGATGGCTTCACACAACTTCTAAATTTGACCCAGCTCTATCTAAATGATGCCTTTTTGGAGTTTCTTCCAGCTAACTTTGGAAGGTAAGAATGAGTCATCCCAGCACATTCCTTTCGTTTGAACCCGGCTCAGGCTCGCAGGGACCAGCTCAAAGCTGGCTTCTCTTGAAAAACCGAACAAAAAACCCGGAGATTTTGGCTTTTCGGCCCCGTTCTCACGAGTGGCTGGGAGAGTGAGTGTTGTGTCAGCAGGAGCTGGGTGCTGAGGTGATGCGGCTTGGCAGATTTGGGGGAAGGTGAGGAGGAGCAGGGCTCGCAGAGGCTCATCCCGCTCGGGCTGTGGCTCAGCTGGGGCAGGGGCAGAGGGCAGCGCTGTGGCCCCTGCCTGGGACACACGGGCAGGAGGGCAGAGAGAAGCGGCTTTGGAGCGTGGTGGAGTGAGCAGAGACGAGATGGGAAAGCAGAACAAGAGGGAGCAGAAGGGATGGGGAGCGAGGGTAAAAATAAAAGCAGCAGGAGCGGAGCCAAAGAGTGTTAGATAAGGACAAAGCAGAGGTGGTGGGAACCAGAGTTAACCCGATTTCCATAGGTGGGGGCAGCAGGAGCTGGGGGGGCCTTACCCTGCACAGCCTTGGCAGGAATGGGGAGTTTATCCCACCTCTGTTACACCGGGAATCCTTGGAATTTCTGCCCTTGGGCTGTGCCGCTGGGCAAGGAGCTCAGGAGACAAAAGATCAGCAGAGCAAACCTTTGGGGCTGTTCCAGGACTCACCCAGCCCCAGGTTTAGGCTGGTGCCTGCAGCCCCCCTGGGTGAAAGGTTTATTATTTGTCTGGGAACATCAGCTCAGCTCTCCAAAGGTGACAAAATCCTGCTGGAAGTGGCACTGGGCTGCTGGGGCCTGGGGAGATAAGAACGCTGCGGGATCACAGCCCCTGGGCTGGGCCTGGCTCTGCCCTGGGTGCCTTTAGAGGCACAAAACAGCAGCAGGAGCAAGGGAATTGTTTGCATGTGAGGAGTGTGTGGAGTGTCAGGATAACCCCTAATTCCTGCCCTTGGAGTCAGATATAAATCCAAATATCAGGGGCAGAGGGGTGGGTGGGACACCCTCAGTGTGGTGTTTGCACCCACCCTGCTCTGGCAAAGCCCTGCTGGGGCTTGGGCTGATAATCTTGGGATTAAGGACAGGTTTAGGAGCCTAAATCTTCTGGCAGAAAACACTTTCTTTTACAAATGTTTGTTTTATATTAACAAAATTACATTATTTCCTTTATTATTGTTATTTCCCTCCGCTCTGATCTCTTTGGGACCTTGCATTTACAAACCATGCTCTTGTTTTCTTGTTGGCTTTTTTTTTGTTTTGGTTTGGTTTTGGGGTTTTTTTTTGTTTTTTGTTTCTTCCAAACTTTCCAACTTTTCCTGTGTTTGCCTTGCTGGAGTCATGGATAAAATGAATTTAAAATTGCTGGGAAAACTTGATAAATGTCAGAGCTTTTCAGAAGACATGAAATTATTTGGCTCCAAATTTTGTGCCAGATCCAGCCCCACAAGAACTGGACATTGGATTATTGTGCATAAAGCAGACTTCTTAAAAATTAAAATCAATAATTTCAAACCATTCTGATGGGTTCTTTGGATGCACTCATGATCTGCTCTCCTGTTTCCAGACTTGTCAAATTGCGGATTCTGGAGTTAAGAGAAAACCACTTGAAAACTCTACCAAAGTAAGTGATGGGATATTTGTATTTACTCACCTGGAATTTCCAAAAGTGCCAAATATTTGGATTGGTAGCAGTGCAGTGTCAATGTTTCTGTGATGAGTTGGGTGGTTTTTGCATTTATTAAAGAAATTCTACTTAAGGTTTTTAGCAAAAAACCCCCCCTCAATTTATAATTCCATGATATAATGGAAGATGGACAATGGTTGATCAGCTGAGTGTAACTCAAGAGCCACAATTTGGCATTTTAAGATGAATAGCTGGCATTTTAAGACAAATATCTGGTATTTTAAGATAAATATCTGATATTTTAAGATAAATAAACTAAATTGGGAAGCACCAGGTGAGCTAACCCTGGTCAGTGAGGACGTGGCAGCATTTTCCTCACCCAGGAATCATCTGAAGTGTTGAAAACATCCTCAGGAAAATGTTCTCCCCTCATGGTCTGTCCAGAATTAAATGGTTTTGGCTTTACTGTGTCAGCAGGATATTGAGGAAATGTCCATTCTGGAGGATTTCTTGGTGCCTTTACAAAAAAAAAAGGAAGTTTTTGAGATTTGCTGCTGTAATTTGAGCAACATTTAAAGGGTGTTTTGAAAAGGAAATGCTAAATAAATAAACAATAAACTTCTCCTCATCCCATGCTCGATGTTGGAGCTGCACGGGAAAACAGGGAATGTGCTGTGGTATCCAGCCCAGAATTAGGGAATTGTTGTCTGGAGCAGGCATCACCCTGAAATGGAGAAGTATCCCTGGATTTGGGGTTTTAGGAATGAGGGCTGTGTGTCCCCATGGTGAGACTCACACTGGTGGGGCTCAGCTGGATTTATGAAATGCTGCCAATCCTGGTTTTCACATTATTCAGCTCATTTTCAAAGGAATTTCTCAACATCTCCTGCCCAGGAGTGACATTTTGCTGCTTCCCGTGGATTCTCATCCACAGCACCGCCCTGGTTTAAAGGAAATCTGTTTTTTGGGGTTGAACACAGTATGATTTATGTGGGCTGAAAACACTTTTCTGTAGGAATTTTCCATTTCTCCTGTTCTGAGTTACTTTTATCTTACTGAAAACCTGACAAATAAACAACTTCAGTCAGGGTTTATCTCCATTTAAATCCGGGATCTGTCCAGGACAGGGGACTGGCAGCCTTTGAGGTGTTGATTTAGGTGCTGTGGGGCTGCTCCTAAAGCTCAGCTTAACGGGAGGGAATTGCCTCATCCTTGGATGCAGAAGGAGCTGGCTGGAATAACTGGATGGGATTTGTTGGGATTGAGGGATTGCAGCTCCACAGCAGCACAGTTTTGGTCCAACGGGATGTTTTTACATTTCCTAATTCTAATCCTGCTAAAGACGAGGCTGATTCCTGACTCCAGAGGGAGCAAGGCCAGGATTCTGTGGCACTGGCGCTGACAAAGGAATGTTTGGAGGATTTCTTGGTGCTTTTACAAAAAAAAAAGGAAGTTTTTGAGATTTGCTGCTGTAATTTGAGCAACATTTAAAGGGTGTTTTGAAAAGGAAATGCTAAATAAATAAACAATAAACTTCTCCCCATCCCATGCTCGCTGTTGGAGCTGCACTGGAAAACAGGGAATGTGCTGTGATAAGATAAGAGGTGTTTAAAAAGGGGATAAGAGGTGTTTAATAAGGGGATTTTGGTCCAGTTTAGGGGGTTGGATGGAGGATTCCAGCTAAATGGGGTTCAGTAGCGCCCAGTTTGCTGAGTGGGATTTTTCCTGTGGGATGTTCCTTGGGAAGGCTCCCAGGGGAAGCAGGGCCTGGCTCTGGCAGCTTTGCTGGAGCCACCGAGGTGCAGTGGAAGGAAAAGGTTTTGCTTTGTGCAAATTCCACCCTCAGAGTGCTGGGGAAAGGCCAGGGCACAACCTTGGCATCAACTGGGGGAAAAAATGGGAATTTGGGGCTTTTCTGGGATTATTTTTTTCTCTGTGGGCAAAAAAGGCGCCCAGGGCAATGTCAGAGAGAGGCACCGCTTATTGGAGATGGAAATTTTGGGGATTTTCCTCCTTGTGGAGGGGGATTTCACCTCTGATCCAAAATTCTGCTAACTCCAGGCTGGAATGGGGCAGGAAAAGCAGGACAGGGAATAGGAGCAGGGTGGTGGGGAGGGTGGAGGTGCAGGAACGTGGCAGAGGACACAGGAACACCTGGAATTCCAGGTTGCTTTATTCACCCAGCCAGGAGGAGAAGGGGAATGGTGACAAAACCCCCGTGTTTCCAGCAGAACCATCTGCACTGGGGAGAACAAGGACGGGATAACAAAATCCAGGAATGTTACACGGAATACACATCACCCATTATGGACAGAGCCCTGAAAATCAGGATATATTGCACAATCCACTGCAGAAATGAGCGCTGCAGATCCTCGAGTTTGTGTTTAAAGCCCTCCTTTCTTATGCTGCCATTTATTAACTTTATCATGAATAAAATACCCTCGATATCCCGGTGCTTTGTCCGGAGGTTCTAACGCAGGACACGAAGAGAAGGGCAAGAAAATAATGTTAATACTGCAATTTGAATTTGAATTTAAATTTTAATACTGCAGTTTGAATTTAAATAGGTGTGAAGTGGTCTGGAAGGACATTTTAAGTCCCTTCTGCTCAGGGTTATTTAAGTTAAGTGGGACTTAAGTGGACAAAGAATTATCAAAAAGGAGATTATTTTTCTTTTTTTTTCATCTCTTCCATGCTCTAGAAAAGATGGATTTTAGAATATTTAGAAAATATTCTAAAAAGTTTCTAAAACATTTAGAAAAAAAAAGAATATTTTAAGGAAAAATTCAGCATCTGGGCATCAGCAGGAATGGAATGTGCTTTGTGTTAGGCAGAGCTCTAAATTTGCTCTATTTCCTGCTAAATCCAGGTTGTTGGGAGATGTATCCATAGGAACTGGATGCAAAATGGTCTAAAATTGCTGCAGAAATAGCAATTTAAGGCAGTTCTGGCTGTGGGTGATGAAAACGTGGCAGGATATTCCCATTTTCCCCACAGAAAAGTTTTTAACCTGCTGAAAATATCTTCATGCTTGGCCCAAAGAAATCAGGGGTTTATTTTTCCCTCTGTGGGGTTTGATCAGAAATTATCACTGATCATTTTCCAGGGCCCTCTGAGCAGCTGGAAATATTTGGAAATCTCTGCTGGATGTTGCAGATAATTTCTGATATTTTGTTAAGGCTCTAATTTGTCCACCAAAATAGAAAAATCTGGATTTTTTTTTTTTTTTCCTGGAATTTCTGTAAAATTTTGGAGCATTTGGGAGATTCCGACCAGGTTTTAATTTGGGATCTTTTACCCTGTGCTGGGAAAGGTGCAGTGGGATTTCCTGCTCCTAAAAACCACCTTAGGCCACCAATTTTCCTGATTTTTCAGCCCAAACATTCCTGAGTCACGGCACATTCCCTCACTAAGGGGAATTTTGTATTTTCTGGGAATAGGCTCTGCCCTAAGTCTTCATTTCTCTTCATGGCCAGCAGACCTGATGCTCCTAAGCTGATTTTTTTTTGGGATTTGAACATCCTGCTGGACTCCTGAGAGCAATCAGGAATATTCAGGAATATCCTTGAGTTGTTTGTTTGGTTTTTTCACCTCAGGAAAAATCTGGAATATCTCCCCTGTGCTGCTGGTTGCTCCAAGCAGCCTGGAATTTTCAAAGACCTTGGAGTAAATTCCAAGCTTTCCCGAGGTTCTGTGGGATTTCTTCCCAAAGTCATCCATAAAACTGAGGGGTTGTAGGGAGCTCCTCTGGATCTGGTGAGTCACTGGAGTCTGGAGGGGCTGGCAGGGAGGAGAAAATCCCGGGATTTGCTGTTCTCATCCTCTGACTCACTGGCTCCCAACAAAGTCGTGGCTCCTCAGCAGATCTTTGGGATTTTTGGCAGCGGGAATTGCAGCCCTTGTTTTCCTGCTGGGAACAATGATGTCCGATGGGTCATTTCCAGAGGAGCGAGTCCTGATGTAGGAAAAAAACCCAGGAATTCTCCTGGACTTCAGGATTAATCGGCTTCGTGAGGAGGAAAAGTCGCAGTCCTCAAAAATGGGAGGGGTTGTGGCATTCCGAGGGCGACAGCGACTGAAACTTGGGATTTGATTTGTGCAAAGTCACGTCCCGAGGGAGCAGCAGGGATCTGGGGATGAACCGGGAGCTCTCCAGTCGGGAATGAGGCTGGGAATGCAGGATGGGAGCGTTTTAGAGGGGTGTGAAATGGATCCCAATGGATCCAAGTGGATCTGTCAGGGGATGCTCACGGGAGCCGAGGGAATGTTCGTGACACGGGGTGAGAAAAGAGGGAGAGCTCATTTGGGAAAGCTCCGAGGGAAATGGGAAAGGCCGGAGCAGGTCCTGGTGGGAAAAATAGTGACTGCACAGTGAACGCATGGGAGGGCCTAAAAATAACAATATTTGTCTGGAAAAAGCAGAATTGAGGGGAGATATCTCAGTGTTTGTGTTCACTGGGGAAACGGGGAGCTGGGGAGCTAAACTTGGGTTGCCCAGAAATGGGACATTCTGTCACAAATCCCATAACAGTGTGGCTGGAGTCAGGAATAAAAGGCCTTTGTGGACGAGATGATGAGAATGGATGATGGTGGTGGTGGGGTGGGGTTTTATTCTGCTTTATTAAAATCACCCATTTTATCTGGATCAGTTTTCAGCCTTCCAACCTAAAGCAGTGTTTTGAATTCCTGATTGCACATTTTGGGCTCTGCCTGTACCAAAGCATAACCATGTGAAAATAGAGGGTTGATTTTATCCCTGGGAATTCCTGCTCGTTCTGTTTGCTGCCAAAATTCAGATTTTCCTTGGAAAATCGTTGTGTGGCTTTACCTCTTGCGGGAGATCGAATTTAGGAATTTTCTGCTTTGCCTTTTTCTCCAAAACCCTTGAGTTTGGCTGAATTTCTGGGGTTTAAATGCCACAATTTAAGTTACAAAAGGATTTCTGTGCATTCGAGCCTATAAAAAATAAATTTTCCTATTTTGGAGAATATTTTCCTATCGATGCTCCAGTATTTTCCTTGGTGAAGGGATAATTGGGTAAGTTTTCTTCTCATAATTGAAAAGCACACAAGGTCAGCCTGGTTAAAATTTTCCATTAAAAATATTGGAAGGAGAAATGGACACAAGAGGGATCTTCCTCAATTAAGATTTTCTTTCTGGATAATGAATGAAGGGGTGAAAACCAGATTTTGGTGCAGCTGTCATTGAAAATATCTGGTTTGGCTTCCCAGTTATATATTGGGGAAAAAAGCTTGGGGGAAAAAACCACATTTTTCACCCTCAAGAATTTGCTCTTAGGAATTTCCATGAAATGGAACTTTCTCTGTCCTTTGAATTCCAAGTGTGCTTTGATATTTTTCTGTACAGACCATGTGAAAAAAGGACGTTTTCCTCTGACATTCATTCCATTTTTCTTTTCCCCAGGCCTTCCCACTTCTTTCCATTTCTCTCTCCCCCCCCCCAAATTTAGAGATAGACCCAAAGCTTTAATTTGAATTAATGCCACTGCCAGGCTCCCCTGTGGATCTGCACCAAAGGAATGTGCCAGGTATCCATAACCACCCAAAATCGAGGGAAAAACCATTTGGGAACAAGGCAGAGTGGGGATGTTTTCCTGTTCTTGCTAGAATTCAGATTTCTTGGGATGATTTGTAACTCTTATTTATGCTGGGGTTTTTTAAAGGGGTGGGACTGTGTGTAAGGAGGTTAAACACATTCAGGTTTTTAGGCAGCGTCATAAAAACTGTGTGAAAATCTGGTTTTTTTATTGTTTTTACAACAAAATCAAGTGAATCAGCCCAGATTCTTCCTATTACCAATAGCAGTGGCTGCTTTGCAGAGGTCAGATTTGCAAATTTGCAGTTTCTAACCCTGTGGAGTCACAATTTTTGTGCCCTTCTGTAGCCAAGACTTTGCTCCAAAGGGAGAAATGAAACAGATAATCCAGAAATTCCAGGAAGATATTCCGAGATTACAAATGCCCCCATCCTTTACCTCCCTTCTGACGGGAATTTGCTGGATAAAAGTGATTTTTATTTCCAGGAAGCTGAGAACTGAGTGGTCCCTGTGCCTTTCAAACCCCTCTGCCGTGCAATCCACGTTCCTCACACCCTCAGCGCTTCCCAAATCCCACTTTAGGGAGTTGCCTGGCAAAAATCACAGGGTGTTTTTTTGGAAGAGTGTTGAAGTCAGTGGAAGAGACAATTTAAATCAGCTGAGAATCTGTCCGGGGGGGGGGGCTAAATTTAGGGAAAACTTCACTTTCTCCTGCTATTTTTTGAGATGCTGCTCCACTTTCTCCCGAGTTTCTGATGAAGACGGGAAGTGTTTGCCACACTTTGGGTTTATAAACATTTCCAGCGTTCCTGGTGACCTGTTTTCCTCAAATAGCAGCTCTGGCTGACTTTGGGAACTCCCACCCCCCCAGCTTTACTACTCTGGCAGCACGTTATTAAAATATTGGCAATATTTGAATCAGCAACTGCTACTACGAGGTTTCCCTTCGGGGTTTTTTAAGCTGAATCCATTCGCTGCTCAGGGAAGAGGCTGGAAAATGTATTCCATTGTTTTGCTTTAGGAAAAAAGGCTTTTCCTATTTTTAAAGGGGGGTAAAGCTGTGTGAAAAATTGCCGTAATTGTTCTTCATGGAATCCTGGAATTCCAGACTGGTTTGGGTTGGGAGGGACCTTAAATCCCATCCAGTTCCACGGGCAGAACCACCTCCCATAGACCAGATGAGCTTTAAAGTCTTTTAAAGGGGTTTATATAAAGTCTTTTAAAGGGGTTTATTTCCATATTTCTGTGGGGTTTATTTCCCTGTTTCTGTGGGATTTATTTCCCTATTTCTGTGGGATTTATTCCCCTGTTTCTGTGGGGTTTATTTCCCTGTTTTTGTGGGGGTTATTTCCATATTTTTGTGGG
The DNA here is from genome assembly GCA_013398055.1 of Ifrita kowaldi. Lineage (NCBI taxonomy): Eukaryota > Metazoa > Chordata > Aves > Passeriformes > Cinclosomatidae > Ifrita > Ifrita kowaldi. The sequence continues at coordinate 53,735 of VZRS01007450.1, forward strand.
GTTTCTTTCCCTGTTTCTGTGGAGTTTATTTCCTATTTCTGTGGGGTTTACTTCCCTGTTTTAACAAAGGAAAAGTGAAATTTGCTGGCAAATTCCTGGGATCCCGTGGTCTCTTTTTCCTGAGGAGCTGATGGCTCATTAGGAACGCCGAATTTCAGAGAAAAACTTGCTGGCCCCAAGTGCTGGGAGGGGGAGAACGTTTACAACCGTGGAGAACCGCCCAACCTCACACTCCTTTTGTTCCTAATTATCCCAAAATCCCGGGCTCCTCCCAGAACCCGGAGCTGAACACACTGGGAATTCCCTGTGCTAATGGGATTGGATTTGGTCACGCTCCACCCCTGCTCTGCTGTCCCAGTTTGTGGGAGGCTCTTTCTCATTTAGTGGGGTTTTTTCTCTCATTTAGCAGGTTCTCACTTAGGAGCTTCTCACTTTGTAGGTTCTCATTTAATAGGTTCTTTCTCTCATTTAGTGGGTTCTCTCTTGGAGGGTTTTTTCTCTCATTTAATAATAGGATTTCCCTCTCATTTAGGAGGTTTTTTCCTCTCATTTAGTAGGATCTATCCCTCATTTAGTAGGTTCTCATTTAGTAGGTTTTTTCTCTTATTTGTTAGGTTGTTTCTCTAATTTAGTTGGTTCTCAGTAGGTTCCTATTTAGGAGGTTTTTCTTTCATTTAATAATAGGGTTTCCCTCTCATTTAGGAGGTTTTTTCCTCTCATTTAGTAGGTTCTCACTTAGTAGTTTTTTCTCCTATTTGTTAGGTTGTTTCTCTAATTTAGTTGGTTCTCAGTAGGTTCTTTCCTTCAGTGGGTTCTCATTTAGTAAGTTCTTATTTAGGAGGTTTGCCTCTCATTTGATAGGTTCTTTCTCTCATGTAGTGGGTTCTCACTTGTAGGGTTTTTTCTCTTATTTAATAGGATTTCCCTCTCATTTAGGAGGGGTTTTTTTCTCTCATTTAGTGGGTTATCCCTCATTTACTAGGATCTATCCCTCATTTAGTGGGTTCTCACTTAGTAGGTTTTTTCTCTTATTTAATAGGATTTCCCTCTCATTTAGGAGGGGTTTTTTTCTCTCATTTAGTGGGTTATCCCTCATTTACTAGGATCTATCCCTCATTTAGTGGGTTCTCACTTAGTAGGTTTTTTCTCTTATTTATTAGGTTGTTTCTCTAATTTAGTAGGTTCTCAGTAGGTTCTTTCCCTCAGTGGGAAATGAAAATCCCCTGAATGGAGGCACTCAGGAAGGGAAGGACAGCCCCAAACGGGATCCCAATAAAGATTTGTGGGAAGTCTTCATTTGCCACTTCCGTGAGCACATTCATTCTCTGCCACCACATCATTTAAGCCATGAATATTTAACTGAGCAATGCTCATAATTGCTCCTTTCCCGATCCACCTCTATACAATGACCCCACGTAAAAACCAGAATGAAGCTTTCCATAAGAAAAATACAAGCAATTACACGAAAGAGATAAAAATATCAGCAGCTAATGGAAAAATCTAATTTTCCGTTGGGAACGTTGGCAGAGCTTCTTCTTTTGATGGAGCCCCAACTCCCTGAAATTCATCTGCCCCCACATCAACTTTAGTTTCTGGAACTGTTTATTTTACTGTAGAAATGGCACAAATAATGGTTAAAAGTTGCATTTTAAGCTGAATTTATAGTAGAACAAAAAAAGCTGTTAAAGTTGTATTCAAAAGAATTTGGGATGAAAGACAAAGGTTTTACCAATTTGAGTGTATTTCATCTCTGAAGAGTTTCAGGATTTAATCATTCAAAAGATATAATAGAAATTTCTAAAATAGAAAAATATATATCATATAGATAATATATCGTGTATAATAATTAAAATACTAGTTATAATGATATATTGTGATGTATTTCAGTGGGGTTTATTTCCCTGTTTCTGTGGGGCTTATTTCCCTATTCCTGTGGAGTTTATTTCCTGTTTCAGTGGGGTTTATTTCCCTGTTTCTGTGGAGTTTATTTCTCTGTTTTTCTGGGGTTTATTTATGTATTTCTGTGGGGTTTCTTTCACTGTTTCTGTGGAGTTTATTTTCCTGTTTCTGTGGGGGTTTTTTCCCTGTTTTTGTGGGGGTTATTTCCATATTTCTGTGGAGTTTATTTCCCTGTTCCTGTGGGATTTATTTCCCTATTTCCATTGAGCTTATTTCCCTATTTCTGTGGAGTTTGCTTCCTATTTCTGTCGGGTTTTTTTCTCTGTTTCTGTGGGGTTATTTCCATATTTCTGTGGGGTTTGTTTCCCTATTTCTGTGGGGTTTATTTCCTTATTTCTGTGGGGTTTATTTCCCTGTTTTTGTGGGGGTTATTTCCCTGTTTCTGTGGAGTTTATTTCCTGGTTCTGTGGGGTTTACTTCCCTGTTTTAACAAAGGAAAAGTGAAATTTGCTGGCAATAAAACTGCAGCAGGGCTCTCAGCACAGCCTGCTTGGGCCATGACTGAAATGCTGAACCAGGGCCCTGTTTTTCAGCCACAGCATTTCAATAATAATCAGTTTTACCTCTGGTACAAATTGCAGAGATAAAATGGTTGATATTTCAGATCACAGCAATTAAGGCTGTGCTAATTTTTTGATTAGGATCTGATTACCTCAGGAGGCCTCTGAACTGCCTGTTGCAGTTCATGTTAAATGACTTAATTATTTTTATCCTCTCTTTTTCATTGCACCCCCCAAACTCAGTGTGGTGTTGGGATCACTTTGGTCTGTCAGGGCTTAGGGAGAAATTCTGCACTTGGGATAAAACCCTGCTCGGGTTTTGCTCGTGGAAACAAAGGCAAAAACTGATTTATTAACTTTGAACTTGATTAAATCTGAACCTCAGAGCAGGGGCAGCCGCGCTGGGGACCTGGCCCAAGAGCCCAAATGCTTTCTAGTGGTTTCTAAAAAACCACAACAAGTGCATAAATCTCTATCAAAAAGCCACAGTTTCCATTACATTTCATTTCAATCACTTATTAATATAATATGGGGCATTTTCCCTGAGCTAATATGCAAAACCCTACCAAGATTTTGTTTGTTTTTGTATAAAAACAACTGTTGCTGGCTTTTGAGTTCAGGAACCTCAGTTAATATCTCAAGGATTGTTTAAATTTGCATCAGCATCACACTGGTGCAATTCTTTTTTGCCGTAACAGTATCAATGCAGCTTTATTTTTATCCCAGCAAAATCTGACTGACATTTTGCAAGTTAAAATCTCATTTTAAGTCTTTCCTAATCTGTTCCAGGTCAATGCACAAACTGACTCAGCTGGAGAGGCTCGATCTGGGCAATAATGAGTTCTCTGAGCTGGTAAGAAATGCTCCTGTTTTTAATGGGAAACCTGTGGGGTTTGGATGCTCTGTCCATGGGGCATTAATGCTTTTACTGGAAAGGCTTTGGTGGATCGTGGCCTTGGGCAAGGGACACATTTCCCTGTCCCATGGAAGGTGTTTCGTGTTCCTGAGGGGAATGTTGGTGGCAGATGTGCTTCATCCCCACCAGGATTTGCTCCTCAGCTCAAGGTCGCTGAGGATTCCCCCTCTGAGCAGGTTGTTACTCCTGGGATGCTTCCCTGGGGGATGGATTTAGGATCTCAGGATGAATTACTGTGACAATTACAGACTGATTTCTTAATGTCGTTCATTATATCCTGGAAATAATAGAGATTGCTATCACCATTGATTNTCAACTTTAGTTTCTGGAACTGTTTATTTTACTGTAGAAATGGCACAAATAATGGTTAAAAGTTGCATTTTAAGCTGAATTTATAGTAGAACAAAAAAAGCTGTTAAAGTTGTATTCAAAAGAATTTGGGATGAAAGACAAAGGTTTTACCAATTTGAGTGTATTTCATCTCTGAAGAGTTTCAGGATTTAATAATTCAAAAGATATAATAGAAATTTCTAAAATAGAAAAATATATATCATATAGATAATATATCGTGTATAATAATTAAAATACTAGTTATAATGATATATTGTGATGTATTTCAGTGGGGTTTATTTCCCTGTTTCTGTGGGGCTTATTTCCCTATTCCTGTGGAGTTTATTTCCTGTTTCAGTGGGGTTTATTTCCCTGTTTCTGTGGAGTTTATTTCTCTGTTTTTCTGGGGTTTATTTATGTATTTCTGTGGGGTTTCTTTCACTGTTTCTGTGGAGTTTATTTTCCTGTTTCTGTGGGGGTTTTTTCCCTGTTTTTGTGGGGGTTATTTCCATATTTCTGTGGAGTTTATTTCCCTGTTCCTGTGGGATTTATTTCCCTATTTCCATTGAGCTTATTTCCCTATTTCTGTGGAGTTTGCTTCCTATTTCTGTCGGGTTTTTTTCTCTGTTTCTGTGGGGTTATTTCCATATTTCTGTGGGGTTTGTTTCCCTATTTCTGTGGGGTTTATTTCCTTATTTCTGTGGGGTTTATTTCCCTGTTTTTGTGGGGGTTATTTCCCTGTTTCTGTGGAGTTTATTTCCTGGTTCTGTGGGGTTTACTTCCCTGTTTTAACAAAGGAAAAGTGAAATTTGCTGGCAATAAAACTGCAGCAGGGCTCTCAGCACAGCCTGCTTGGGCCATGACTGAAATGCTGAACCAGGGCCCTGTTTTTCAGCCACAGCATTTCAATAATAATCAGTTTTACCTCTGGTACAAATTGCAGAGATAAAATGGTTGATATTTCAGATCACAGCAATTAAGGCTGTGCTAATTTTTTGATTAGGATCTGATTACCTCAGGAGGCCTCTGAACTGCCTGTTGCAGTTCATGTTAAATGACTTAATTATTTTTATCCTCTCTTTTTCATTGCACCCCCCAAACTCAGTGTGGTGTTGGGATCACTTTGGTCTGTCAGGGCTTAGGGAGAAATTCTGCACTTGGGATAAAACCCTGCTCGGGTTTTGCTCGTGGAAACAAAGGCAAAAACTGATTTATTAACTTTGAACTTGATTAAATCTGAACCTCAGAGCAGGGGCAGCCGCGCTGGGGACCTGGCCCAAGAGCCCAAATGCTTTCTAGTGGTTTCTAAAAAACCACAACAAGTGCATAAATCTCTATCAAAAAGCCACAGTTTCCATTACATTTCATTTCAATCACTTATTAATATAATATGGGGCATTTTCCCTGAGCTAATATGCAAAACCCTACCAAGATTTTGTTTGTTTTTGTATAAAAACAACTGTTGCTGGCTTTTGAGTTCAGGAACCTCAGTTAATATCTCAAGGATTGTTTAAATTTGCATCAGCATCACACTGGTGCAATTCTTTTTTGCCGTAACAGTATCAATGCAGCTTTATTTTTATCCCAGCAAAATCTGACTGACATTTTGCAAGTTAAAATCTCATTTTAAGTCTTTCCTAATCTGTTCCAGGTCAATGCACAAACTGACTCAGCTGGAGAGGCTCGATCTGGGCAATAATGAGTTCTCTGAGCTGGTAAGAAATGCTCCTGTTTTTAATGGGAAACCTGTGGGGTTTGGATGCTCTGTCCATGGGGCATTAATGCTTTTACTGGAAAGGCTTTGGTGGATCGTGGCCTTGGGCAAGGGACACATTTCCCTGTCCCATGGAAGGTGTTTCGTGTTCCTGAGGGGAATGTTGGTGGCAGATGTGCTTCATCCCCACCAGGATTTGCTCCTCAGCTCAAGGTCGCTGAGGATTCCCCCTCTGAGCAGGTTGTTACTCCTGGGATGCTTCCCTGGGGGATGGATTTAGGATCTCAGGATGAATTACTGTGACAATTACAGACTGATTTCTTAATGTCGTTCATTATATCCTGGAAATAATAGAGATTGCTATCACCATTGATTAGAAATTGCTTTTTATTAGCAAGCTGTGGCTGCCCCTGGATCCCTGGAAGTGTCCAAGGCCAGGCTGGACAGGGCTTGGAGCAGCCTGGGATAGTGGGAGGGGATGGAATGGGATGGGATTTAATGTCCCTCCCAACCCAAACCAGTCTGGCATTCTGTGATTCCAGCAGAGGTAAATCTGGGACTCCCAAAGGAGTTTCTGTCCCTAACTCATCCCCAAAATCCAAATTAATTTCCCTGAGATCTTCCGGGAACTTCCTCTGTTGTCAGCACAGAAAGTAAGAGATGCAGTTCCTGGGGAGTCCTGGAAGACCAGGATCAGGGATTACAGTCCTACAAGGGAATAGTTCCTGTAGCTTTAGTTAAAACTGAGATAATTCCACCTCAAACAAACCCTGAAATGTCACCTGGTGGTAAAAAGCTGTAGCAAAGTCTCTACGTCTGTTTTATGGAGTAACTCCCACCCTGTTCCAGGCTGGCTCGTTTATCCCATGCAGGAGGAAAGAGAGGATTTAACTCGGATTTTTAATTAAAATCTTCAGCGTGTATAAACAGAAGGAAATTTTCGGAAGTGCTGCTTGGAATTTTAATTGTAGGAATTAAATTCTTCCTGAGTTCAGAGCGTCTCTCCTGGGGGTGGCTTGGGTTTGTGGTGTTTGAAACGAATTGGACAATATTCCGTATTTTTCCATGGCAGCAGAGTGATCCCACGAGCAATAGATCAGGAGAGGGGTGGCCCCATCCTGCTGTTGGGGTCAGAATTCCCAAGGCGACTCATTTTTCAGGCAGCTGCTCCGAAAATACAGGGACTGGAATCAAATGCCAGGAGCCAAATGGGCCAAGAGGCCAAGGAACAGCGGGAATCTGCAGGAATGCCTTAGGAAAAGTGGCACTGGTTTAACTCACACCTGGGAGAAAAGGATCAGAAGGTCCTGTGTTCATGGATCCTGAAAATCTGATCTGGGTTTCCATAGAAATCTCCTTTTTATTGGAGAAAGACGAGTTGGAGGTGTGGGAGAGCTTCATTTCTTTGGTATCCCGGGATTGCTGTGGCCCTTCCCTCGGACCTGGAGAAGTCCGTGCCCTTCCTGCAGCCAGATGGAGCCACGGGCACGGGGCTGCCATGGCCAAAAGGAAATAATTCCCTCTGCTGGGAGCAAGATTCCCAAATCCTGGGAGACGTGTGTGTTCCTGGAATGCAAATTGTGGCTCCCTGAATAGCAGCTGTATCCAAGCTGTAATCAAGGAAGGGAAGAGGCAGCTCCTGTCACGGGTCTCCAGGAGCAGTGAATCCCAAGGTTTGGCTTCTCTCCATCCAGTCCCAGAGGTTCAGGAATCTGCAGCCAGCAGCAAGGCTTGGGGAGGAATTCAGGGAGGGAAGAGGTAAAGGTGGAGAGAGAAGGAAGAGGAAAGAGGATAAAACAGAATTTAATTGTATCAAAAAGTCGTGTGAGTCTTCCGTTCAGACTCGATCCCAGGAAGCTTTTCTGTATGGAAAGGGTGGTCAGACTCTGGAACAGGCTCCTGGAGAGGGGGATTAAGGAACATTTGGACAATTTCCTGAATAATGTCCTTTAAGGTTTGGTCAGACTGAATTGGACAGGGAGTTGGACTGGGTGGTCAATGTAAAACCCTTCCAGCTGGTTCTCTTCTGTTCCTACGCCTGTTCCTGTTCCTGTTTCTGTTCCTGTGTTAAGAAAATATTCTCTTTTTACTGTTATTCCAGTTCCTGTTCCTATTCTGTCCTATCCCTAATCCCATTCTACTCTATTCCAATTGTAGCAGCCTAAGTGGAAAATAAAGATATTCCCCAACAGACCCGAACCAAAGCATTTCTGACAGACACAAACAAGTTTTTAATGCCCCTTTAATACCAACCCATCCACGAGATCTCATCTGGATCGTGGTGTGCCATCATGTGGGATATTCCATGGTGCTCCATAATAACGGGAAATCCCATCATGCTGGGAAATTATAATCCAAGAAATTTTCCATCAAAGTGTGCTCTGGACAGCCCAGGAGCAGGCTGGGGCCTTGGAGAAAGGTGTCTGCTAATGAGAGGGATTTAAGAGCGAATTAAAGTTGAGAGGGGAAATTATGATTATCCATAATGACCTCAGCCTGTGAACACTCCAGAGGGATGAAGAGACATTAATCAGCACAGGAACAAATAGTAGCAAATGACCATTAATCAGTTTAGCCTGGAAATTAGAAGTGGTTTTAATCATTGAAGGACAGCAGAATTTCAATGGAATTAACAGAGGCAAAATAAATCATCTTTAAAATGTTCACCAGTAGTTTCTAATAGGAACTCATTATGTGGAGATGAGGAAAACAAGGAATGAGTTCTCGTGCTTATCAGCTTTGTTCTTATCTGATGAGGCACCAGGAGCTGCTCCCACAGTTCCCTGGGCAGGTGGAAAATCAGATTTCTTCTGGGAATGGCAACATTCCAAACCAGACCACACAGGATAACTCGAGGTCTCTCTTGTGGTCTCAAGGTCCATTTGTTTCTGCCTGTGTTGGAATCATTCCAGGGCAATTGTACTGCTTCCAAATGCTGGAACCTGGTTTGGAATGGAATATTTCATGGAATATTTCATGGGATATTTCATGGGATATTTAATACCAGGTTCTGACAGGCTTTGAAAAAAAAATCTCTACAACTTGAGAGGGCAAAGGCAAATTCCAAGCCTTGGTTTGCTGTGGAAAGTGTTTTGTGGGAAAGGAGAGCGCTGCTGAGGAAACCTGGGAGTATGTCTGGCCTGGATTTGTAGTTCTGGGTTTTCACAGCTGTGAGGAGTGAGAAGTGATTTGGGGAATTGCCTTTTCCAGCTTCTCTCACCGATACCCTGAGGTGCTGAAAAGAATGAAACAGATGAAAGTTTGATTTTGCAGTTCCAGGTTTTTATCAGTGCCCATGATCCCCGGTGCATCCTGACTCCTGGCTGTGCCAGCTGCAGATATTCAGTCTCCCAAGGATGTGTCCTTCCCACTCATTTCTTCTGCAAAAGCTTCTTGAATTTTACAAGTTTTCATAAGGAGCAGCAGTGGTTAAATTACACGAAGGGAACGTTCTCTCCCTGTCCTTGAGCACCTGAAAGGGTTATAAAAAACTAAAGGGAAGTGAAGAGGGAAGCTTTTTTTTTGTTAAGAAAATATTGATTTTTATTTAACTAAAGAAATACTGCTTCTTTTAGCTGCCCATAATTATTTATTCTTCTCCCCAGCCCGAGGTTCTCGAACAAATCCAGAACCTAAAGGAGCTGTGGATGGACAATAATTCCTTGCAAGTGCTACCTGGGGTATGGACATTTATTTGATGGAGGTTTTGGGTGGTTTGGTGATTGCCTGGCAGGGAACACCTGCACGTGCATTTCCCTGGGTGGGTGCACAGAGTAATTAATGAATGAATTAATTCATTATTATAAAAGTTATGGGGTGGTTCAGCACAGAAAAGCTCCACCCGCCTGGTGGGAGGTGGGAATTGGGAATATCCCTTGGATCTGTGTCCAGCTGGAGAAATAACTCAGCTGCTGGCCTGGGAATGCCAAATTCCAGCAGATTTAATGGATTTGGAGCACATTAATTAATCTGGGGGGGTTTCTTTTGCTCCTTTGAGGCCGTGCCCACCCCGGCCCTGCCGCGGGGACAGCAGCGATCCAGAGGGTGCTGAGATAACTCCAGATCTGCTGGATTTGTGTGTCTGTCTCTAATTAACACTCTAATTAACAGCTCTATCTGCTCAAGTAACTCTGTCTCACGTGCTATTAAGTCTATAGGGAAGTTAAAACAGCTCGTGTACCTGGATGTGTCAAAAAACAGGATAGAGACGGTCGACCTGGACATCTCGGGCTGTGAGGGGCTGGAGGATCTCCTCCTCTCCTCCAACATGCTGCAGCAGCTGCCAGATTCCATAGGTGAGGAAAGCTCAGGGATTCCTCTCGATTTTATGTATTTTTTTAATATCTTTTTTAAAATTATTGGTATTGTTTTTTGGAATTCTGGGATTTTATAATCATGGAGCAAGGCCTGCCATTAAATCCCAAAGGAGGCAGAAAATGGTCTCTGGGCACCCCCATTTTGTAAAGTCAGGGGCAGAATTCCATGGTCGGAAGGAATTGATCCACCTAGTTTGCTGTTTTGAGGAAAAGAAGCCAAGAAGGACCGAATTGTTTTGGTTTAAATCTAAAAATCAGTCTGAGAGCGATGAGGGGGACAATGGGAAGCTCTGGCAGAAATTTGCTGCTCATTCACAGTGGAAAAAGGAAATAAAAAGGAAATTATTCAAACTATTACTTTTCTTTTTTTTTTTTCTTTTTACTGTTTTACATGCCTGGAATTTCTGGATTATTTGGGATCTGTGGAAGCTCTGGGAGCTGAGTGGCTGCAGGCACATCTCTCTGTCCATCGGGATATTTCCTTTCAATCCTGATCTCTTATATTTGCTTTTCCCTTTCCCTTTGAGCATGGAACTGTAAAATTCCTCCATTTTAAATCAATTTACTCAGATTCCAACATGGATTGCTAATTAACAGTGCTAATTATTGACGCTCTTACTGGGTGTCTTCTCCTCCTATTTTCCATCTTGGTCTTCTACGTCTCCCCATCAATCCCAGGATTTCTGTTCCATGGTTTTCTGCCCAGATTGATTTTTAGAGGGCATTTAGCAGGAATAAATCCATTTGGAATGATACTTCCTAAAATCCAGAGCGGAGCTGTCCGGGGTTGTAAATCATTGCTTGTGGGATTCCAGGAAATATCCACGGGAGCTGTTTATCCGTGATTTCTTCCTGCAGGATTGTTGAAGAGACTGACAACCCTGAAGGTGGATGACAACCAGCTCACGATCCTGCCCAACGCCATTGGAAAGTGAGTCCAAGTTTCATCATTTTTCATTGAAATAAGTTTTCCCTTCTGCTCAAGGAGTGTGGGTTTTCAAATACAAAATAAGACAATTATGAAATAATTTCCAATGCCCAGGTTGTGACATTTAAATTTGGTGCACCACTTTTAATCCTGGAGGTTTCTCAGTGCAAGGGGAAAGAAGGTAAAATATATCAAATTTTCCAAGGGGAAAAACAAATATTTCAGTGTGAATCAGTTGGGATGAGCAGAGCAGCAAAAGTAGAAGGAGAAGTATTTGGGGGGGG
>VZRS01007450.1:64717-86509 GCA_013398055.1 Ifrita kowaldi
GAAATCCATGTGTTCCCATGGTAACAGGCAGGGCTTGGAACTGGGAAGGATCTGCCTGTGGCCTCACAGGGATGGAGACTTCCTAAAACATGGCAGAAACCTCTGTGGGAAAGCCAGAAGGATTCCAGGAGCCGGGATCACGGGAAGCACTCGGGGTGCTCTGCAGCCCTCTGGTGTTGAGTCTCGCACGGCTCTGCCTCCTCCTGCTGAGGGTCTGCAGCTTGGTGGCCTCCGAGGTCCTCAGAAAGGATCCCATCCCACCCCTGCCAGGGCAGGGACACCTCCCACTCTCCCAGGCTGCTTCAAACCCCAGCCCTGGCCTGTCTCAATAAGAGTTGAGCTGTTGTGGTGCCTTTTGGGAAATACAGTCTATATTTGTGACCTGCCCCAGGTGTAGCCACTGAAAGCCCAGGCTGGCTCATCCTTGGAGCATTTTAGATTTATGGGACATTCATGGGGAGCATTGAAAGCTGGTGATGGGAATCGCTGAAGGACAAATCTTTGCTCCCCAAATCTCTGTGGAGCAGCAAATTCTCATCCGAGCGAAAGCTCCCAAGGCTCCAAGCTCTCCTGGATGCTGCAAAAAGATGGATTTCATATCCAGCTTCAGCAATTTTGGGAGTCAGGTTCTCAAACCTTTTAAAACTTTTTTATTTATTGAATTGCTCCAATTGAGGGGAAATCCCCTTTTTTCAACCCAATCTGTTCAGTGTTTGTTGTGGAGCCTTAATGACATTTCCAAAGGCCCAGCCACAGCTCTGAGGTGGAATTGCAGAGCAGGTGGGATCACCTGGGATCTCCACGCTGTGGTGGAGCCACTGGCTGTGCTTTTCCAGTGAGAAATTCCCTCTCCTCTAACGAGGGCAGCGTCTCCCTCATCGGAATGAACTTGGCTCTCTGACTCATCCCTTTGGATGGATTCCTGCTGGGGCTCTTTCTCCTAAATCCCGGTGGTGGAACCCCCCAGAGCCCGTTCCTGACAGCACAGCCAGGTGAATATTTTACCCGAATTAGCACTGCCAGGATGATGGCTGCTCCTGCCAGCTTCCCTTCCCAATCCATGATCCGTGAGGGACGGAAAATCCCTTTCTGAAGCGCAGCTCTCCCACCACAGGGGCTACAGAGGGGAAATACAACTTCCCAGGGATTTGGGTGTTTCTATTGTGCCATCTCCTGATGGCAGCAGGCAGGAAAAGAGCCGGGAAGGGCTGTGCCAGGCATCACCTTCCCAATAAAATTCTGATTTTAGAAGCCTGATAAAGTCATCCTTCACTGGTCCGTGGATGCAGCTCAGAGCGTCAGATCTCCTGCTGGGCTGGGAAGGTGGCAGCTCTCTATTAGCTTATCTCCTTTCTGGGTGTGTTATCAGCAGGGAAAGGGGGAACTGCTCCTCCTGCAGTTTCACAGGATTCCCATCAGGCTTCCCTCTGCTCCTGAGAAGCAGGGAAACAAGGGAGCCTCTGCCTTCCCTGACACCCTTCTGTGTGTGCCTGGAATGAGTTGTGCTGGAGGCAGAGCCTGCTCTAAAGGAAAGCTGGAGCAGAACCCGGCAGAGCCTTTGGATGTGTTCCAAGGAACCCCCTCCCTGATCCCTTTGGCTTCCCAGGCTGCTGGAGTGCAGCAATTTGAGGGAAGTTCTGAGGACTCCCTGGGAGGAACAGCAGTCCCTGGTTTCATGGGCCATCAAATCTGAAGGCTGAAAGAGCTTTTTAACTAAGAAACTGGAAAAAAGGCAAATTAGACACAGAGTGAGGGGCCAACCCCGCGGCTGAGACTCCTGTGAATCCTACGGGGCAAGGTCTGTGGGAGGGGTTGTCAGAGCTAAACTTCTTATCAGATCCACCAAAATACTGGGGGAAAAAACCAGAGAATCCTCTGACAAGTCCCTAAGGCACTGGACAGGGAGATGGGAAATTTTAGGAAGAAATAATTGGCTGTCATTTGACCTTGCTATTGATTAAAGTACTTGAGGTAAGAGGTGGAGCGTGAGGAGCAAAGGGCACAGAGGAGCTGGGTGGTGGCACTTGTGGTGGTCACACAACTTTCACCTGAAGAATTTTAATTTGCAGTTTCACTTTAGAAGAGGGTCAGGAAATACTTCTTCAGAATATTTTGGTGTATGCCTACAGCCTCCACGTGCAATATGTATTTATTTGTGTATCTCACTCTATAACGGGTGTTACAGCCACATATTCCCGTTGGGAAGTGTTACTTGGATTACCAAAGGTCGCATTCTTGGTTCCAAATGAGTTGCCCTGATCTCTGCCTGAAGTGCTTGGAATTCTTCCTCATGTTCTTAAATATCCTCAATATCCCAGAAAACCTGAGCGATAACGTGGGCAAAACCGAGTGCCCTTAAAGTGGGTTCCAAAAATCCTGTTATTACAGACTGCTGCCAGGGAAATCATGGAAATCATGGAATGGTTTGGGTTGGGAGGGACCTCAAAGCCCATCCAGTGGGCAGGGACACCTCCCACTGTCCCAGGCTGCTGGGATCCCGTCCATCCTGGCCTGGGACACTTCCAGGGATCCAGGGGCAGCCGCAGCTTCTCTGCCCTGGGTGTTCCCTCTCAGGGCTGGCACCTGGAGCTGGTGAGGCTTTGGAGCCTGCAGAGGTTTGGGGTCGTTCATTGGATGATCCAGTCCCTAACGAGGGGTTTCCTGTTCCAGCTTGTCCTTGCTGGAGGAATTTGACTGCAGCTGCAACGAGCTGGAGTCGCTGCCCTCCACCATCGGGTACCTGCACAACCTCCGCACCCTGGCCGTGGACGAGAACTTCCTCCCCGAGCTGCCCAGGGAGGTGAGCGGCTGATTCCTTGGGTGAATTCCAGCCTGGGATGTCCTGGGGGAGCCAGGATTCCCTCCCCACCCCCACAGACACATTATGGGGTCAGGCAGTTGTCTGTGGAATTGCTTTGTCCTGATGTGCAAGAGCAAATATTCCTGATGTGCTCAGTGGGCAAAAACTGAGCAGTGAATCCATGGGAAGTTGGGAATATCCCTGTGAGGAGCAGCGTGAGGAACCCCAGGCATCCCCTGAGGTTGCTGCCAACAGGAAGATGTCATTTTCTGATGGAATCCTGGGCTTTCTGCCCTTTGTGCCTTTCAGTAAAACCCACTTTAGCCACCTCCTGACATGAAAAGTGACAATAAATGCTCCCAAATTTGGGATTCCATCATTTTGGCTTTTCCATTCCCACAGATTGGGAGCTGTAAGAACGTGACTGTGATGTCCCTGCGCTCCAACAAACTGGAATTTCTTCCTGATGAGATTGGCCAGATGCAGAAGCTGAGGGTGTTAAATCTGAGTGATAACAGGTACAGTTAACAGCATTATTTTTGGGATTTTTTAGCCAATCTAAGAATTCATTTTTTAAAATTTAAGCTTTTCCTTTGAGGTCTTTGTAAAGATACATTTCTCTAAAACATACTTTAAAATAAAAAATTATCTTCGGAATTCTAGTTTAAAAATAATATCATTATCATTTGATTCATTTAAACGGTAAGGAAAGAATCTTGATTGTTTTTTCTTAATCTTTATGGTTTGGTCTCAGTTCCTTTGACATCCAAAGGAAAACTTCAGGAAAACTGAGTAAGGCCAAAATCTGGACCTTGGTGTGTTTTGATAGCTTAAACCCCATTTCCTTCTTTCATCTCCTGCTGTTTCCATGCAGAAAAGGAGATATTTGGCTTTCACGTTGTCTATAGCTTTGCAATATTTAATGATTAAAAAGCTGATACCCTTCCTGGTGGAATCATCCTTAAACCTGGTGGAATCGTCTCCTGTACTTCTCTGGAGTGGTTTGGGATGTGAACCTTTCCAAGCTGCTCCTCTTTGTTGCTCTCAGCCCCGGCTGAGTTCGAGCGCTGCCCTGCTGAGACATTGGGATAATTCTTCTGCCATGGAGCTTCCCACCTTAATGAGACTAAAAAGTCCCCACATTCTACACCGAAGAGTCTGGATTAAGTTCAGACACCTTCTTAATGTTGGATTTTCAGAGGTTTTTTTACTTTCCTGTGGTCCCTGTTTCGCCTTCACCACCATTCAGGCAGTCCCTGCTGTTCCTTTGGGTGAGTTCATGCCAAAGAAGAGCTAAAGAGAGCTGGGGCTCCGCTTCCTGCTGGAACATTCCCATGTTCCCACAGCAGTTTTGCCCTCTGCTCTTCCCTGGATCTGGCAGAGGAGGGAGATCCCAGGAGCTCTTTCCCCGGGTGCCCCTCCCAGCCCTTGGGAGAAGGGACATTTTGCTCAGGGGAATCCGTGTTTGAGCCCCTCTCTGCTGCGTTTTGGATCTCTGGGCTCAGCCACTCCAAACCTTCACTCTGTTCTGTGTCTTCTCCTCATCTCTGGATGTTGCTGATCTTGCCTGGCCAGAAGCCCTTGGAATTTCAGGACTTCCTTCAAACATCCATCTTGGAATTCCACTCAAGCCAGGGCAACTCCAGCTCTCCTTCCCCATGCCACACCCCTAAAGCTGTATCCAACCTTCTCATCTCCACATTTGGGAGTCCTCTCTCCCTTTATCTTCCCAGCTCCAAACCTTTCCAAAGGGAATGCAGGGTTCTCTTGGCTCAGAGCCAGCAGGGATTGGATCCTGGATCATGGATGAGGTGGGGTCTCCCTGGGGCTGGAGCTGCCCAGCTCCGGTTCCCGTGGGATCCATCCTGCCCCTGCTGGCTCTGCAGTGCCAGAAGGGGGCTGTGCTGAGGTGTTTGTGCGGGTGCAGCTCTCTGGAAGCTCTGGGAGCTCCAGCTCATCCCGAATTTCTCCCAGGGGTGGCCTCAGGAGCTCGTGGGCGTCCAGAAATCCCAAATTCCTTACCAGTAGCCGGTGTCCCTGTCTGTGGGTAGCCACAAACACCTTGTCTCCCCTCTGCTTCTCCTCTCTCCTCAGAGTCCTTCCAGGTCTGAGCCCTGTGATTGAGAGGTAGAGTTGTTAGAAAGTTCATTTGGGCTACACTTCCCACAGAGCCTCGGTTACTGGTAAGTGACCTTTCTTTCAGTTCCAGATTGTTCTTAAAGGGCTGAGAGAGCCCCCCCTTTCCTGTTCCTAAAAGGACTGAGAGAAACCCCCCCTTTTTGTTCCTAAAGGGCTGAGAGAAACCCCCCTTTTTGTTCTTAAAGGGCTGAGAGAAACCCCTCTTTCTGTTCTTAAAGGGCTGAGAGAGAACCCCCTCTTTCTGTTCCTAAAAGAGCCAAGAGAATCCCCCTTTCTGCTCCTAAAAGGGCTGAGAGAGCCTCCCCTTCCTGCTCATAAAAGGGCTGAAAGAAACCCCCCCGTCCTGTTCCTAAAAGAGCTGAGAGAAAGCCCCCTTTTTCTTCTTAAAGGGCTGAGAGAAAATCCCTTTTTCTATTCCTAAAAGGGCTGAAAGAATCCCTCTTTCTGTCCTTAAAGGGCTGAGAGAACCCCCATTCCTGTTCTTAAAGGGCTGAGAGAGAACCCCCTTTTTCTATTCCTAAAAGAGCTGAGAGAAACCCTCCTTTTTGTTCTTAAAGGGCTGAGAGAGAACCCCCTCTTTCTGTTCCTAAAAGAGCCAAGAGAATCCCCCTTTCTGCTCCTAAAAGGGCTGAGAGAGAATCCCCCTTTCCTGTTCCTAAAAGGGCTGAGAGAGAATCCCCCTTTCTGTCTGTGCTTCCAGGGTCACAACTTGTCACTCCCACAGAAGTACAAAAAGCTCTTCAGACCTCACCATCCACCCCACAAATTCTGCTCTCTGCGTCCCTCCCTTCTCCTGCTCAGGAATTAGGATTTCATCCCACCCCACAGCCCCTTCCCAAGCAGGGAGCTGCTCCTGGATCCCCACCGTGCTGCTTCCCACAGATCCTGATCTCACAAACCCCATTTTTATGGATTTCCTCTTGGAGAACTGGCACAAAGGAAGCTCTGTCTGCTGCCTCTGCTTGGGGTCATTCCCTTCCAACACTGGGTTTCCTGCTTGGGTCTTTGTTTGAAAATTCCCTCTGAATGTCACCAAAGTGTGGATGGATGGATCCAGGAATATTCCCCAGGTGTTGGGGAAGCTCTTTGTACTCCAGTTAATAATCAGGGGAAACTCTTCCCACGCCCTGAGCCTGAATCTTAGGGCACAACAACCCCAAAGTTTGGTACCTGTGAAAATCCCAGTGGGTTATTTTACAGAAATATGAGAAAAACTATTATTATCAAGAAAAAAAAGTTTAAATTCTGTGTGTCAGGAGGCTCCCAATAAAAGCAAAGACCCCTCAAATTGCCACATTTGGTATTTTTCAGATATCATAAACAGTATCAGTGACATTGTCCTGGCTTTTCTGTAGTTCCATGGATAATATTTTTACACGGTAATATTTCACTCTGGAAGTGTTTAGCCCTTAAGGACATCACAAATGATGTGAAAGATGGGATCTGGGATTAATGATGGCAGGAATTACTCCAAACCCCTCATTCCAGAAGTTACTGGCAGTAACTTTTCCATGGCTGTGAAGTCCTTGGAATGTCATCCCAAAATTGGGCTGCTTCGGGTTGAGTTTGGGTTTATTCACCTGAGGAGCTTCAGGGGAAATGTCTCTTTTTTTTTTTATTTCTCAAGAGAAAACATTTTCCATGTGGAAATCCAGCACTGGAAAAACAACACGGGCAGTTTTGCTTCTCCACACCCTTCCCCTGGACCGTGGTTTTCCTGAAAAATCCATCAGCATTTACATTCAAGGAAATATTTTGATTATTAAGCTTTAAAGTTTGACACTTTCCTGTGGAGGAGGGTGCAGGCTCTGGGGATGTGCTGCTCCCAGTCCCAGTCCCATTCCCATTCCCAGTCCTATTTCCAGTTCCCTGGAACAGCCCCTCAGCACCTTCCTGCAGAGCAAGGCCCTCAGGGCAAGCTGTGGATGCAGGAATATCCCAGAGGAGTTTTGGGACAGCACAGGTTGCCTTGGGATAGTGGGAGGTGCCCCTGCCCATGGAACAGTGGAATGGGATGGGATTTAAGGTCTCTCCCAGCCCAAACCATCCTGGGTTCCACCACTCTATAAAAACTCCCTGTTCAGAAGGAGTCATGGGAAAAACATCAATGAAGATTCCACAAATATCTCGCCAACCCTCCCCATTCCCACTCCCAGATCCCTTTTAGGAAATGGTGTTTAAATGTCTCATTAAAATGCTAATTTTTTTCCCTGCTCCATTTAATTTTCCCATTTAGGTTCACCATGAATATTTATATTATTTTAATCTTTGGTCTGACGTTCCGATAAAAATGAATTTTCCATCATCTTGGAGTGTTTCTGTTCCAAACTTCCAGTGTCCCACAAAGGGAGCTCTGTGAGCGACACTGAGGCTCCTCTAAACCTCCCTGGGACCAAGATTTTTTCTTTTCTCTGTCTTATGAGTTTAATTTTATTCCATTATAGCCAAAGGAAAATATCAGTCTCTCCTCAGTAGCAAAGGATATGATGTCAGCAGTTCTACTTTCCAAAGAGAACTCTTAATGTGGAATATTAATCAATTATTGTATAATAATAATAATAATAACAGTAATAGTAATAGTAATAGTAATAGTAATAGTAATAGTAATAGTAAGTGGAATATTGATGAAATATTGCATTTTAGTAAAATTGATTTTGAAAAGCAGTGAAATGTTAGCCACTTCAGTGTGATCAAGACAAACATGCTGCACACCCGTCTTCAAATAAATGGGTTTGGAAATGGAGGATTCACCTTGTCCCAATATTCTCCTTTACAGACTGAAGAACTTGCCCTTCACTTTCACCAAACTCAAGGAGCTGGCAGCCTTGTGGCTTTCTGACAACCAGGTAATGCCTTCCAATATTCCCATTTTCCTTAGGAAGGGACTGTAGCAAGGGCTGTCCATGAACCCTGACACTCAATACAAGACTCAGAGGAGTTTTGGAAGGGTTTGCTCCCAGCCCAGCTGTGGATTTCCACATCCAACCATAAATGCTGCTGGGTATCGTTTTTTAACAAGGGGAAATCACCTTTTCAGGATTTATTTTACCAGGATCAGCTTCTGCCTCCTCACCAAAGTAGTAAATAAAGGGCAAAAGTGGCACGGGAGTTATTTTGGAAGTAGAAATGCAAGATGTTCATTCCCAAACTCGTTATTACCCTGTTCTAACCCTTTGCTCCATCTGCTCCTCTATCCTTGCCTTCCTCTTCCCTTTTCCCATCCATGCTCCCATCCCTGCATATTTTGGACTCCAGTCAGGGAGGGTTCAAACGAGTCAAAGATGCACAAGGACTCTGGGCCTGGCTTTGGAGAAAACTCATTCCTGAGCCTTTGCAACCTGAGGGGGCCTTGCTTTGTTCCAGGGCTTGGTTTGCAGCAGATATTCTTTGGGATTCTATTTTAAACCAAATTATGCAACAGGAACCCTGAGAAATGCAACGGTTCCAGCAGCAGCTGAGCCCTAAAATAAGTCTGAAATGTACATTTAGTTTTAGAGAGGAGCCAAAAATGTGAAAGCTGAAAGGGGGGGAGGGGGTAATAGAAAATTAGGGTTAAATTTTAATGTGTTAAATGAGGGTTCTTGGGGGTTTCATTTCCCCTCTGATTTCCATTAAATAAATTAACATTGCCCAGGCATAGAACACCCCCAGCCCTTTAAATATACAACATTTTGCAGCATTTTGACTTTCCTGTGGCAGAGCAGGGATTGATTCCCATTCTCTGGACTGTGACAGTCACTCCTGGATCAAGCTCAGAGCAAAGCAGTGATAAAACATCCCCAGCTGAAGTCAGACACAGCGGGAATTCTCAGGGAATGCTCCATGGAAGTTCCGCAGTGTCTTGCTCCCAGTTTACTCCCAGGTGAACTGACAACCACCAGGAATTTACTCCCCATCAATAATTAACCCTTTGTTAAGCCTGGCTTGAAACACACCCCAAGAGGTGTTTAACTGTGCAGTGAGAGCTTTGTTCCCTGATCCTTTTCCCTTGGAGCACCCAGCCGGGATTCCCAGTGTTCAGCGTTCTGGGCACGGCAGGCACTGCCGGGGTGAGGAGCGGGACAGGAGGCTCCCTGCAGTCCATGGGGAGTTTGTTTTCCTGCAGAGCTGCAGGCAGCCTCCCGTTCCCTGTGCTCGGGAAGCCGGGTCCTGTCCAGTCCCCAGAGTTCATGGATGTGTTTTCCCACTCCCTGCAGTCCAAGGCTCTGATCCCGCTGCAGACGGAGGCGCATCCCGAGACCAAGCAGCGAGTGCTCACCAACTACATGTTCCCCCAGCAGCCCCGCAGCGATGAGGGTAAAGTTCCAGCAGCTCCTTGCTTGGAGAGGGGGAGGAATTCCAGAGGGAGGGAGAGGAAGGTTCAGCCTGTGGCCAGGCCCACAGGACATCCCTGGTTCGGCCTGCACGGAGGAATCCTGTCATTCCCAGGCTGCCAGATTGGCATTTTCTCACTGACATTCCCAGACTGGCATTTTTCTGGTTTGCATTTTCAGGCTGACGTTTTCTGACCCCCTTTTCTCTCCAGAGAGGCTCTGCAGGAGCAGTCTGAACCTGGCTCTGGGTGTGCGCACACCAGGAATTGTCAGCTCCATCCAGGAGCTGGGAATGTCCAGCCCCGTGGTGTGGGGGCTCAGGGCTCCCAACCCTTGCTGGATTGAGGCTTTGCTCCTCCCACAGCTCCATTAAATCCGAATTTTCACGCTCCCCCCCTGCTCCAGGGCTGCCCCAAACCCTGGTGGTGCTTCCCACCACTCTCATCCCAGGTTTCTTCAGAGCTCTGGAGCGGTTTCTCAGTTGCCATTGTCCCCCTCACATTTTCAAACAGTCACCCAAGTGACCAGCCAGGAGGAGTCTGTTTGGATCATTCCCATCTCCCTTTCCAATTCCCTGCAGATTTCCAGTCAGACAGTGACAGTTTCAACCCCACTCTGTGGGAGGAGCAGAGGCAGCAGCGGATGACTGTGGCCTTTGAATTCGAAGACAAGAAGGAAGAGGAGGAAAATCCAGGGAAAGTTAAGGTAAATTCTGCTGGATTTATTTTGGGATTCAGATATTATGGACAGGGTTCAATATGCAGGTCTTGAATTGAACTGGGCTTGTGTTTTAATGTCACATTCCTGCTGTGTCCCAAAGGGAATTAACTCCCTGTTGGGAGACAGAATTACTGTCCAACCACTGCTTTTTTGGGAATATTTGAATCCCATGGGGGATCCCATAAAGTTGAGGTCAACAAGGGCTTTGCAGCCTCCCGGAATGTGCAGTGGAGAGGGCATCACTTGTAGAAAATGAAGTGCAAAACATGAATTTCCTCCCCCAGTTTCATGAAATTAATGTCATTGCAGAGTTCTCCATCAATCCCTCAATCAGCTGCATTGTCAGGAGGGTATTTGCAAACCTGTCAGCCTCTACCTGGCATGAAAATGTCTGTTCCTTGAATAATATAAAGGAATTATCCCACACTTCAACCCTGCAAATTTCTAACTGCGGTAGAACAGCCAAGGTAAAATGCAGGGGCAGAGATAAAACCATCTGAGGAGATTTAAATCAGATTTTACTTCTAAAACTAACAGTTCTCTTGTCAACAGCAATGTAACATTCCACTGAAAACTTGCTGGAAATTCTTGCTTTTTCTTTCCAACATTTTTCCCAGTTGGGAATTTTTCTCCAGCTCCTGTACCCAGAGCTAATGGGCTCTGCTGCTTTAGTGAAACAGAAAATGAAGCCAAAAGCAGCCTGCACCTCACAATAAATAGATTAAAGTGGAATTTTACCCTGGATGAATTGCAGGCTAATGGGTCGTGCGTGGAAAACAGCATCTGGGGAAGTTTTCTGTTGTTCCACCTCTTGCTGTCAGAATTTTACCTGGGGGTGACACAGCTGAAGGCTTCAACAGGAACATTTTTAGCAGTTTCACCAGACCTTTAAGGGATAAATTGAAATAAATTGCAATTCTCAACAGGCAGTAGCCACCAACACTGCAGCATTTTATACCAGCAGAAGCAGTTTGCACTCTTTATCTCCCATCAAACTGAACTTTCAGCCAGACAGATGTTAAAACAGATTTGGTCATTGGGATTGTTCAATAACCTTTTTCCACCAAGGATTTTGAACTTTGAAAATTCTCTCTTCATGGTCAGGCTGCTTTTGATGCAGCACTGGAATGGGACTGGCAGGGAATACAGATTTCCTCTGGGATGGTGAGTGTGGATCAGTGAGGGGAGGATCTGCATCCCAGTGTGGCTGCCAGGAGTTTGGCTGTTTAATATTAACACTCCCAGGGATGTGGAACTCCTGCTGAAATCCCTGTCTGGGGCTGTGTGTCTCATCCCAGCCCTCCAGTCCCTTCTCCCTGGCTGGAGTTCCCGAGGATTTGCTCTGTGCCTTGGCTCCCAGCCCTGCCTGGCTCAGCCCTTGCCCTTAAACCACGGCCTGAGTGCTGGGAGACACCAAGTGCCTCATTAGGCCCCCCCTAAGCACCATTTCATTCAACCACAATTGAAGCAGAGCTTTAGTGCTGCTTTCCAGACTTGTTTTATCCTTTTCTGCTGGAATTCTTTATTAGAAGTGACATCCCACTCACAGATTTTAACATTTTCTGTTCTGCTCCGTGACGTTTATTCTCTCCTGGTTCAGATCTGGATGCCAGCACTTGATGCAGTTTTATTTACCAAATCAATCATGCTTTTGCCTCTGAAATACTCCTATGGACAGACCATTTTCAGCTGAATCCAAAATTGCATTTTTCCTCCTCGCTGGGAATCCAAATCCAGCAGCTCTGGCAGGGAGCTGTTAAAATCAGCTCCTTTGTCAGTTCACCTACACTGTGAGGTAAAAGCTGCTGCGTGGTAAATGATTCCAGGTCCTTTATCTCCAGGGGGAATTTAGAGTTTCCCAGCCTCGTTATCCTGACACCCTCTGGGAAACTTGGGAACTTCAGATGTGGGGTTTTCGAGGAAATCTGTGGGTCAGTCAGTTAAAGCTCAGTCAGGCCTTGGGGGCTCTCTGGAGTGCTTTGGGTCTGGTTTCCTGTGCCAGGGAGGAGTCAGAGACACCCGGCTGTGTGTGAATATTATCCATCTCCAGGAGCAAATGGCTCCCAGAGGATCAGATCCTGCTCTCAGCTGCCATGCATAATTCAGATTAATTGAGCACACGGAGCGTGGCGAAATTAATTCTGTATTTCCAGCAGGATTGTTTGGGAAAGTGTGATGGAACGTGTCAGCAAGAGTGCAGAGTTAACAGTACCATCCCAGGGTGAGGGATGGGCTCGTAGGGAACCACCCCCATCCCTTACTTTATGTCACTGGGATTCCACTTTAGGCTAACAAAGAGTCAACGAGCAAACTCCAGTCCTGAACTCCTCAAACTCCCCGAACAGATCAACCAAACCGTGAGGAAGGTGCCCTCAGCCCCAGTGCTGTGACCAGGCCTTACTTTGCACTCTGTTTTGATTCTGCATTTGTGCTTTAAATCCCGATTTTAATTCATCATTTTCTGACTGTTCAGGTGGAGATAAATCTCAAGCGTTACCCCACTCCATACCCCGAGGATTTAAAGAATATGGTCAAATCTGTGCAAAACCTGGTGAGCAAACCCAGCCTGGGAGTGCGGCCCGAGAACTCGGCCCCAGCTGCCAACACCGACCCCACTGGGAAGGACAAGTACGAGCACAAGTGGCCCCTGACCCCCAAGGAGATCTCAGTGGAGGTACTGTAAAGGATCCTTGTTCCTCTCTCCAGAATTCCCGACTCTTTTGTAAGGGTTTTGAACCACCAAGTGATGTTTTGATCTGCTGGGAACCTCAGGCCCGAGAGATTCTTGTTTCCCCTGTAAAGTTTTAGACTGAGTTGCTGGGTTGCATTCAGTTTTAGACTGAGTTGCTGAGTTTCATCCAGTTTTAGACTGAGTTGCTGTTTTTCCCAATGCTGCTGAATTTTTGGGTTGAAATCTGCCTGGATGGGAATCCTGCTGTGGATTTATCCCAGCACTCTGCTAAATTTCATGGGGTGAGACTGGCATGTGGCAGGAGGATGGGCCCAGGCGCCATTTCCATCCCACCCCATTTCATCTGTTAAAGACCACTCGGATCTGTCTGCCCCTGCTGTAGCAGGAGGTTCTGCTCCTGGGATTCCTGTTAGGAGCAGGAATCCAATTAACCCTGCCTGGAGTTAATGAAGGCAGCTGGAGAGCTCCTTCCCCTGCAGGGAGCAGCCCTGGATGGTGACTCCCAGGGAGCTGCAGGATCCAACTCTTCCCGGAGTGTTTGCCAAGCACAGGGACAAATTCCACCCCGGGATTAATCACCAAAAGGTAAATTCCTAAATCCTGCAGTCCTGCTGGAGCTTGGTCTCATCTGCCCCACCAAACCTGTGAGCAGGCACAGTTCAGAAACAAGGGAAACCCCTTCCCATGGGAGTTTAAAAGCCTGGAAAGGTCTGCAGGAATGCCAGCATTCCTGAAAATCTTTGCAAAGCTTGAATGCTGAAAAGAAATAAATGGGGAAAAAGTTTCTCCTTCTTTTTCACTGCTCTGTTTGTCTGAGCATTGTGATAAACTCGTTGTCCTTGAAATGCCCCTGTCTGTGGCCAGTCCTGTGTGCAGGAATTGTTCTCCCTCAGTTTTCTGTGTCTTTGGCACAGATATGACACATTCAGCTCTAGCTGCTCTCTCAGTGCTGTGTTTTATTTGCAGTTAAACATTTTCATTCCTTAAAAAAATAACCTCCCTAAGTTTTCTCTTCAAGCTGGCTTCAGAAGACTTCAACTCCAGGCACGATTTCCATTAGGACTAAAATATTGAAGTTAAATATTTAATTTCAGTTAAAGCACTTATGTTTTCATCTGAATCTGAAGTCTTCAATGCCACCGTTATTCCTTTTTACTCATTAAATTGTCACTGTGTAAATCTGGTCCTTGAACCAGCTGGTGACTTGGGCCACGAGTCTTGACATCCTGCTCTTGTTGCTGAACATGTAGAATTTATTTTGTGTTATCTATCATTTGAACTTAAATATTCTCAACAGCTTTCTGTGGGTTTTAATTATCCCTACGTGCTTCCATCTGGAATTTGATCCATGTGGCCTGGTGGAGGTTTTAGGTGTTGGTCCCGTGGCTGTGGCTGCTGACACAGCCTCCAGAAATCAGTGGGTTGTTAATATTTGTTAAAATAATGTTGAATTTTCCAATGAAATAGGAACATCCCAGTGAGCCGAGCCCCAGCAGTGTCCTGGGAGCTGGCAGAGCCAGGGAATGCTCCCTCAGGGAGTGGAAGGAAGGAGGAAATGGCAGCCACACCATGAGCACCAGGGAGTCTGGAATGCTGCTGTGGAGACATCCCTGGCTTTGTGTGGAGACACAGGAGCCTCACAGGAAGAGCTGGAGTGCTGCAGGCAGAGCAGGGTGCTTCCTGAAGTGCCATGAGATGATGGGATTGCAGCTCCCTCCCTCAGCCTCTCCCAGAGCAGGAGCCCTGAGCTCCCCCTGTTCCCAGGAGCCAGCCAAGATGGGATCTCACCTTCTGTGCTGGAAAGGTGCAGATGGGGGAACTTCTTCAGGTTTTAGTTTCCCTGGGACAGAGTCAGGACTGGTACCACAACTGTTCCAGCAGCTAAAGAAAAGAAAAGGGATGTTCTTGTCCTTCCCAGACACTGGGAGGGGTTTTGGCTCTAATCAGGGTGGTGCAGATGCATTTCCCTGTCCTTGGCTTCCTGCACGAGGATAAAACACATGGGAAGTGTAGGCAAAGTGTGAATGGTTTTGTGAACAATATTGGCCTGATTTCAGTTGTAACCCAGTAAATAAAACATAATGAAGCTCCATTTGCTTTGCAGATAATTAGCAGACAAACTCAAGCCTCGAGTTAAAGCACGCTCTGAACTTGCAGGTGTGTTGTGATGTAGCTAAAGGCTGAAGGCAGTTTCTGATCCCAGGTAATTGAATTTCAGGTGCACTGCTCACTTCTCATCCTCAGATCCGCTGTTTTCTGATCTCTTCTGGCTTTCCCTGCAATTAATTTGCACGTGTCTCTTCAGAAACTGTTTCTAAATAATGAGAGGGAGCATCTGGAATGAGGAGCTGAATGATTTCAAATCCTCTGTACCATCCTTCACCTTCCTTCACAATAAGCAAACAATGTCTTGATTAATCATCAGTTAAAACAAACCTCTTCATCATTCTAATTCTTTTTGAAAGATGTGAGTTTTGGCCAAAGAGGAGTCTGGGATCATTTGGGGACTTGTGCTGCCTTTCCATGAGAAACAATGAGGAATATCAAAACCAGCAAGTCAGGTCTTTATAGTTCATGTTCTGGATGTGTTTGGATTGAGAATATCCCACATTTCCTCTGTCCCATCCCTTCCCAGAGCCCTGGGCTGCTCCAAGCAGATTCCAGGAATCTGGTCATTCCAAAAATTCTGTCCCTCCAGATTGTAATTTAATATTCTTGTGTTCTCAGCCTGAATATTTGGGGATATTTCTCTTCCCAGTTGTTTCAGTGGTTTGTACCCGGTGTTTTCTCCTCACCACAGTTCTCTGCCCTCTTCCCGTCTCCTTCCCCAGTTAATCCTGAGGAATAAATCCTGACTCAACACAATTGCATTCCTCTCTTCCCTTCCTCCTCGCAATTTTCTTCCTGTTAGTGACCTTTTTCTTCTTGAGCTTGTAGGAAAAATGTCCTCTTAAGGAGAGTGGAATTAAAGGGAATATGATTTGGGGTTTTTACTGCATATTTCACATATTCATGGCAGATTCACAAATGCCAGAGTGGTTCTTTCAAAAGTGCCTTGGTTTTTGTTGGAATGGCTGGGCTGGGGGAGAAGAAAATAGGCAACTTCATGCACCTGAAATAAAGCCCTTTGTTCACCATCTTGTCAAAAATGGAGCTGCTGGGTTTTCCTCTCTCACAGCAGGGGGGGCAGTTTAAGCTTAAAACTCCTGGAAGTTTCATGGCACAATATTGGGATTCCAGGTTCAAGGTAAAGAAACCAGAGAATCCCCCAAGAGCCCCCTGCCTGACCCTGAGAACAGCCCGAAATCACCTCTGGAAGCCCCGGGCAGGGAGGACAAAGCCCAAAGCTCAGAGGTACAGCCAGACCCGGGCTGCTCAGGTGGAGAACCTCACCCTCTGCACTGCTCTGCACTCTGACTGCCCCCAGCAACGGGGTTCCACCAGTTTGCCCCACTGCACTGGGAAGGGCCGGGCTGCGCTGGGCTTTGGCTGTGGGGGAGTCACTGGGCACCTGTGGAACACCAGGGAAATCCTCTGCATGGGGAAGGGAGGGCTTGGCTGGACCACTCCGTGTGGGAATCACCATGGAACTGTGCTGCCTCAAACACGGGCCCTGAGGGGGCTGATTCAGCTGAGGACGCCTCTTCTGGGAAGGTCCTGCCTCCAGTGGAGCATCAGATACAGAGGGATTGAAATAGCTCTGGTGTAAACAGCATTAAATTCTCCAGGGATAACTCACATGGCAAATGCTTTACAAACCTCTGTCGCTACAAAAAGTAGTGATTGGTGAGTAAACCTCGGAAAGGTTCCTCCTTGTGAGTAACAACAAGAACATTTTTAAAACATTGTAGCATTTTACGTTTTGACAACGTGGATTTGGTTTGGGTTCTCCAGTTGAAATTGTTTCTGTAATTATTCCATCTCTCCCTATTGCCTTCCCTCTCCAAACTCACTGGAGAACCTTTCCAACCTGTCGGGGCACAGAGATCCTCCGGTGTCACCCATCCCTGTCTCCCCAGGACGCTCATCCTCCCCATCACTGAGCTTTCTGCAGGGGTCAGAAGGGCCCCAAATCTCCTGTTGGTGCCCTCATTCCCTCCTAGCCACCCCAGGAGCCTAAAAGTCCTGATTTAAAATTTCTAAGAATGGGTCCCACTTGCCTCCCCCAGTTTAACCGGGGTTATTTTCAGCACACGTCCTGTTGCGGGCCTGTGTGAAGGTCAGATGTGCTGAACTCTCTGGCAGGAGTTCATTAAATCCAAATCATTTCAATTCAGCCACAAACCCCTTAGAGACAAAGCCATTTTAATTAAGCACAGCTCCAGGGACAGCTGAATGTCTGGAAGGACTCACCAGAAATAACGGAGCGAGGAGTCCTCCCGCCTGAAATACCAATTGTTTACTCTCCATTCGTGTTGGTTTCTTTCCACTGGCAGCATTTTGGTGACCTTGACTGCATCAAAAATGTTCACACAGCCTTGATGTATCTTGCAAATTCCATCTGGTTTGTCCACATTTCCAGAACGAGCACATCACCCTCGTTTTGCGGGCAATTTGTGTAGGATTAATTAGAACCTCCTGCTGGCAAGCTGGCACCACAGTGTGGTGGGCTTGGGGCGCTCTAATGGCCGTGAGGAGAAGGCTGTGAACTGTTTGTGTGTTGCAGTTGGAAGTGTTTCTGTTCCCTGTGTTCACTCTGCACTGTTGTGTCCCTCAGGATGCCTTCGGACACCCTGGCAGCGAGATGAGGATAGGGGAGCTCCGTCCTTCCATGCCTGAGACGCCGCTGTACCCCCCCAAACTCGTCCTGCTGGGTAAAGACAAGAAAGGTACTGATGGATTTGCAGCCTTTGAGATGAAGTGGTGTGATGGGGATGTTCCACCTCTGCTTGTAAACCGTAGCCCGTGGATATTTGTGCACGTATCGACGTAATTTTTAACTTGAAAATGTGTTTTTCTGGAGTTTCACTGCCAAGTGCCAGCCCCTGAAAGCATTTGCTGTGTTTTGTTTCAGAGTCGACAGATGAGTCTGAAGCAGATAAGATCCATTGTCTGAATAACAGCGTTTCCTCAGGCACTTACTCAGACTATTCCCCTTCCCAGGCTTCCTCAGGGTCCTCCAACGCGCACGTAAAAATGGGCTCCCTGCAGACCACGGCTAAAGAAGCAGTGAATAACTCTTTGTGGGGGAACAGGTGTGACATCTTTCCTGACACAGCTTCTGCTTGCACTCTGTCCTGTCTGGCCCCTCAGAGTGACCCTGTTAGGGCGTTTGGGTTCAAAAGTCCACGTTTTAGTGCCACGTTGGCTGTGCAGAGCTGGCCGCCCTCCATATTCCATGAACAGCAGTAATCCCACAGCTGGTGGTTCAGCTCTGTGCCATCTCCAGGCATTAAAGCTCCCGGAGATGGAGCTGCAGCTGGTGCAGTTGGTGTCCCACTACTGCTGTCCCATCTCCCTCTGCCCCGGACCTCCAGAAGGGTTCTTGGGAAGCCATAACCTGCACTGGAAACGTTCCAGGACCAGCCTGTCCTGTCCGTGCCTGCCATAAATCCCCTCACACTGTTCCATCCCCAGCCCTGCCCCATTAAAGAGCTGGATGGGAACAGGCACAAACTGCCTCTGGTGTCTCTGGTTAAAAAGTGGGGGAAACCTTCTGTCGCACTCATCCATTATTTTTACAGCAGGAAAATCTGTTCAGCAGGATTTCTGGGAGCACAGCATGGAGCCAGCCAGGCCTTTGAGTGACTTCTTAGCTTCTCCGTGTGTGTCCTGACAGAGTCTGTGCTCCAGGGCAAAAACCTGCTGCCACCGTTGCCGTGCCAGTGGCACGACATCCACGGAGCTTCCAACAGCTTGAGAGTAGCTCAGCTGGTGCTGAAAACACCAAGAGGGCAGGTTTGATTCCTGGACTCAGTGATCCTTGTGGGGCCCTTCCAACTGGGACTATTCCGTGATAAGAATCCCGGTGCGATCCCGAAGCCCGAGCGTAGATGGGAGAAGGCTGAATTGCTTTCCGAGGATGATGAGTGCTGACGTGCTGGGACAGAGGACATTTTATCTTGTTCCCTTCTCTTGTCTTTGCAGGCTGGCCCAGTCGTTCCCACAGCCCCTGGAGACCAAGCCATTGCTGAGCCAGCGGGAAGCGGCTCCGGCCGGGAACGTTCCGGCGCGCCCGGAGCGGCGCCCGCTGAGCGACGCCTTCGCCGACAGCTGGAATGACGGCTCCCACTACGACAACACGGGATTCGTGGCCGAGGAGAGCGCGGCAGAGAACCCCAGCACCAACCCCCTGCTGAGCACCAAATCCAGGAGCTCCTCCGCGCACGGGCGCCGGCCGCTGATCCGGCAGGACAGGATCGTGGGGATCCCCCTGGAGCTGGAGCAGCCCGCGCTCAGAAACACACACGACTCTGAAGTGCCTCCTCCCAATCCTTGGCAAAATTGGACCAGAACCCCCAGTCCTTTTGAAGACAGGACAGCTTTTCCTTCCAAACTGGAAAGCACCCCCAACACCAGCCCTTTGCCCGAGCGGAAAGATCACGTCAAGGAATCTCCCGAAATGACGGGCACTTTCACGCCAGGAATTCCGTGGGAATATCACGACGCCAACGCTAACAGAAGCCTCACGAACGTCTTTTCCCACATGCACTGTCGCCCCGACCCTTCCAAAAACGTCATCTCCATCAGCAAGAGCACGGAGCGGCTCTCCCCGATGATGAGGGATTTAAAAACGAACAAGTTTAAGAAGTCGCAGAGCATCGACGAGATCGACATCGGTGCGTACAAGGTGTACAACATCCCCCTGGAAAACTATGCATCCGGGAACGACACCGTGGGCCCCCACGAGAGGGTGGACAAGCTGCTGGGCCCGGAGCACGGCGTGCTGAGCATGTCCCGCAGCCAGTCCGTGCCCATGCTGGACGACGAGCTGCTGACCTACGGCAGCGTCAAGGTGCAGCCACAGCACAAGGCGTCGGTCACCAAGAAGGTTTATCAGTTCGACCAAAGCTTCAACCCGCAGGGCGCCGTGGAGCTCCCGGCCGACAAGCGGCTCCTGCCACCCTTCCAGCTCAACGCCGAGTACCTGCCCCAGCCGGCCAAGAGCCTGCCCCAGGAGCTGGTGAGCCCGCGGGGCTACCGCGGCTACGCGCCCGTGGAGCCCATGTTCTCCTTCTCGCAGCCCTCGGTCGGCGAGGAGCCGGCGCCGGCCCCGTTCCCCGGCCCGGCCGCGCGGCCCGGCTTCCTGCGCAGGGCGGATTCGCTGGTCAGCTCGGCGGAGATGTCCGTGTTCCGCAGGGTGGGCGAGCCCCAGGAGCTGCCCGCGGCGGACAGGTACGGCCGGGCCCCGTTCCGCGGCGCCCCGGAGCGCCAGGGCAGCATGGCCGTGCCCGAGGCCCAGTTCCTCAAGCGCAACGGGCGCTACGAAGACGAGCACCCTTCCTACCAGGAAGTGAAAGCCCAGACTGGGAGCTTCCCAGTTAAAAACCTCACGCAAAGGAGGCCCTTGTCCGCACGAAGCTACAGCACAGAGAGCTACGGCACGGCCCAAACGCGGCCGGTCTCAGCGAGGCCCACCATGGCAGCTCTGCTGGAAAAGATTCCGTCAGACTATAACTTGGGTAACTATGGCGACAAGCCTTCCGATAGCAGTGATATAAAGCCGAGGCCTCCCCCTGGGAAGGGAAATGAGAGCTGTGCTAAAATGCCCGCTGACTGGAGACAACAGCTACTTAGACATATAGAAGCTAGAAGGTTAGACAGGGTATGTTTGGCATTTCTCTGCAATTAATGCCTTTAGTTGTGTGTTTCGCTCTGTCAAACGATTTGCACGTGCAGTGGTGACCACCAGAATTCCCAGGGATGAAATTCCTGCCGTGGTGTCCGAGGGACCGGCCCGCCGAGGGCCCTGGGGGTGCTCAGCTGGAGTGAGGGATCCCAGTAAATCCAGAGGCTCCTCACTGGTGACATTCCTTGGGGCAGTCACCGGGGTGGTGACTCCGGGTCCTGGGTGAATCCAGAGGCTCTGCCTCAGTGACACCCTGTGGTGCCCATCGCTGGGGTGGTGGCTCCTGCAGCTCTGCCCAAAATTGGGAAGAACCCTGAGGTTCTCCCCTGCTCATGGAAGCGCTGCTGGAGCCACCTCGTCAGTGACGAGCGGGAGCTTGGAGAGGTGCTGGGCACGTCTTGGCAGTAAAAGGGAATAAAGGAAAAAGAGAATAAGTAATGAAATGTATTTTAGCTCTGGTGTCACTGTTAGTGCAGGGGTTTAAAGGTGTCTATAACTGAGAAATATCCCTGGGTATCCACTGCCACTGTTCTAATGGGAATGTGATCATTGCTCCTTGTAGCTGTAGGAAGTTATGCTGATTTGCCTTCTATCCAAAGGGTACTTTAGTGCATGATTCAGTCATTACCTATTTAATGGCCTAATCCATGAATCCGATTTACTCTGTGGTCTGAAGTGGTTGTGACAAATTCCTGTGGTGAAATTCATAAGAAGTCATTGCCAAATGTGTCCATATACTGCTTTATGCCAGAGCCCCCTGAGTGTGGTGTTAATACTCTCTTTACCTTCCAGTTGCTCAGGTGTGATGGTATTAAATTATCCTTAAGGATCAAAGGGGGAAACTTTAAAAAGGGGCTCCAAGGCTGAAGCGTTTTCCTCCTTCAGCTCTTTTCCTTGTGCTGTGTGAGCCCACTGGAAACTGCCTCCTACCCAGGGGAACCAGTGCACAAATAAACACTTGCCAGAGGTTGCTGGTTTAAGGAATATCTTTACGCTTAGTTTACAACGTGTGTTAAGGGGTACTTTAACCCTGGAAAGCTGACACTGGTGCTGGTCCCTCATCCCTGCGAGGCAGTTCCTGCTGGGTGCAGAGCTCCAAGGAGCTGGGCTGGGCTGCAGCTGGAGGCTGTGCTGGTGGCAGCAGCTGGAGCTCCGGGAGCAGCCCCTGATCCCAGGTGGGCACAGGAACCGCGTCCCTGCTGTCCCTGGGTGGGCACAGGAGCTGTGTCCCTGCTGGCCCCGGGTGGGCACAGGAGCCGTGTCCCTGCCATGTCCAGGTGGGCACAGGAACCCTGTCCCTGCCATGTCCAGGTGGGCACAGGAACCCTGTCCCTGCCAT
>VZRS01007450.1:86684-113303 GCA_013398055.1 Ifrita kowaldi
GGTGGGCACAGGAGCCGTGTCCCTGCCATGCCTGGGTGGGCACAGGAATCGTGTCCCTGCTGTCCCTGGGTGGGCACAGGAGCCGTGTCCCTGCCATCCCCAGGTGGGCACAGGAGCCGTGTCCCTGCCATGCCTGGGTGGGCACAGGAGCCGTGTCCCTGCTGGCCCCAGGTGGGCACAGGAGCCGTGTCCCTGCTGTCCCCGGGTGGGCACAGGAGCCGTGTCCCTGCTGGCCCCAGCTGGTCCCACGTGGGCAGCCGGCTGTTCAGGGTGCAGGATGGGGCTGCTCCTCCGTGCCAGGCACCCCTCTGGCTGCCCGGCCGAACCCGAATTTGGCCGATTTTGCAAAAGCAACGCTTGTACCCTGTGGACTCCAGATCCCAACACCCCCTCATGTGCTGTCAGCGTGGAAGTCCTCTCTGGTGCCCATTCTCTGTACGAGGAGCAATGTACTCGCTTTGTGTGACCAGTGCATGCCTGGAGGAGCTATTGATACTCGGTACTGTTTGTTGGCTTAAACTAAAACTCTGTGAACTTAACCATGTATGTGTGAGACTTAATTCTGAGCATGTGTGTTCATATGTGTCCCGTGGTTGTTTCCTCTACTCAGAGCGCTGCTTACAAACACCACACAGTTAGCCTTGGCATGCTGCACTCTGGAGGGGTTTCAGCCATGCATGCCGGCCGAAGCATGACTTTAAACTTGCAGCCTAAATCTAAATTTGAAAACCAAATGCTTCAAGAGCTACCTCTACCGAAAGTAAGTATGGGCTAGCCAGCATTCCCGGCATTCCCGGTTAATTAATGATCCTTGCTTCCTCCTGGTTTAGCTTCTGCCGACTCCTCGTGCTTTTACAATGCCCAGTCCAAAAAGCAAGGCTGGCAGGGATGCAGTTTTGCCCCTTGGTGGCCTTGCTTTTTGGATTCCGGAGCTCCCTGGCTGTCATTCCTGCTTTCCTGCTCTCCTCACGCACACCGGGGCTGTCATTTGCTCCGTGGGGAACGTGGTTTGCTCTGGGACTGATTGATCCTGGAAAAATGGGTGTGGAAATGTTAAACAGGCCCCAGGAGACAGGGATTTTAATATCTGAGCATTAATTGGGTGTGCTGTAGGACCTGATGGGTTTTGAACGCGTTACCACACCCAAACTCATTTTAAACTTTGACTAATACCTAAAAAAGAGAATATTCTCCTCATTTATTTACTGTTTATCTTATATTTGCTATCAATACATTGTCGACAAGCACAGGCATACAAAGCTGTGTATTCCCAACAAATATTTGAAGGGAGAGGCACTCAGGGCAAGGCAGAGAGGGCCATTCCTGCGGGATTTTCCGTGTCAGAGGGGATGCTGAGACCTTTCTCTGCATCCAGAGGGACGGGCATGGCTCAGCCTCTCCCTGCCCTGGCACAGGGGCTGAGGGGACGAACCAGCAGCAGCTCTGTGAGTAATTAACGGGCAGCAGAGCCCGGATCCTGGCATTCCAATGGGATCAGCTGCGCTGGGCATTGCCAGGTTGGCCCCTGGAGCAGCCTGGCCAGCAATCCCCAAAGGAGGCTTCCAGAGCCAAGGATTTGAGGAGAGCAGGATAACTGAGCAGCGGCAGGAGCTGGCTGTGTGGGCTGGCCGGAGCCCAGCCTCGGCCCCGCTCCGCTCGCCGATCCCACACGTGCTCCAGCCGGAATTCCCGGCAATCCAGGGCAGGATGGCAGCACACAGGGAGCAGTGTCAGGCCTTTCCTGCTGTTCCTGACCCTCCATGCTCTGTCACCTCCATCCCATGTCCCCCCGCTGTCCCCAGGCTCCCGTCCTGCTCTCGGTCTGCGCTGCTCTGTTGTGGGGCGGGAGGCTCCGAGGGGATCCCCCCTGGCTGTGTGTGCTGGGCAGGGACGACATTCCAGTGTTGTCTTTGCTTCCCAAGAACTTGTTTGTCTGCTCAGGTACTTGTCACGAGTCCTTGGAAAAAATCCATTGGGCAACAACCCCAAAGAATGGTGCTGGTTCCCCCCACACTTTAGGAATGAGGTGTTTGATGGCACGGGCAGGATTTTAGGCTGTAGGTGAATATGGATATTAATGATGGATGTCTGAGGAAATTCAGGAATCTGCTCCATGATACATTTTGGGGTGTGCTCTGATGTGGATTATCCTGCTCTTCTATTCCACCAGCATTCCATTGCTCCATATCCATAGAAACTGTGATGCTGAACTGCACTGAGGGGTTGTTCTCTTGCTGTACTGTTTGGGAGAATTACTGTTGGGAAAGATCACTGCAGGGGGAAATTATTGTTGGAAAAATGCTGTGTATGTTTAGTGTTGTTGGATTTTATTGCTTCACACCTTCCACAGAACTCGCATTTCCTAAAGAATCCAGGCCACAGCCATTCAGTCCTTGCCTCTTCCCCTCCCTCCTTGCGTGGCCTGGATTCAGGAGAGTAATGAGTGAGCTCTGGCTGTCAGGAGATCAACTCCAACAATGAATTACACTGAAAATGTTCATGACATCAACCTGCTCCACGTGGAAAACGTGGGAAGTGCTGCTTTTCCTCTTCTCCCCAGATTTCATGGAAGTGGAGCTGGGTTGCAGCCTGTCCCAGCTCAGAAAATGGCCACTATACAAGGGGACAAATTCCTTGTGCTGCAGCAAATGAAATCCCGGGATTTCCCTGTTCCCCGAGGAAGCTGAGAGCCCCTCTGCATTTTCCCTTTTCCCTCTGGAGTGCAAATTCCCCTCTGAGGATCAGGCCCAGCGATTCCAGAGGGATCCTTTCCATTTCTGGCACCCAGCTCCCAGTGAAAAGTTTTAAATGTTGGTGCAACCCATTCCCAGGATGGGAATTCCCACCTTCTTTGGGAATAATGGTGAGGAGGGGAGCAGAGGTTCCTTCTGGAATGAGCTCCAGGAATTGATCCCTCAGGATGTGAGCAGATTCCCAGGGGAGCTCTGGAGGGAATTGCTCCTTTTTCCATTTTAATGGGGGTAAAGAAAGCTCTGCAAGGAGATCCTGAGCTTTAAACAGGGGAAATGCTTTTCCAGCAGTTTTTAAAGGAAGGGAAATCACAACTTCCACGATTTTTCTGGAAGATTCCTTGAATGATGAAAAAAAAAATACAATGAAAGTTTCCTTTTATTTTAAATAATCAGGGTTGGATTTTTTTCACTTCACCTCAGAGATGTGATTTAAATCATTATTTCCTTCTATTTACTTTTAAACTTCTAAATTAGTTAAAAATAGTTTTTAATGAACAAATTCCCAGCTTTCACATTCCAAAGCAAATTTGATTTATTCTTCAGCCATTTAGAGAAGTGTATCCTGACTGGGTTTTTTTTGGTTTTTTTTGGTTTTTTTTTTTTTTAGTCTAAGCTGGAGAATAAAATGCTGGAATGGCAGAGGGGAAGAACAGATATTTTTTGTTCCTTTGCAGATTCCCGTTAATGGGAACTCAGTGAGCACTACACTGTGCCAGGTGCTCTCAGTGGCAGGACAACGCTGGAATTTTGGGAAGCCTGACACCCAAAAGGTGTTAGGAAAACTCCCAGTGATGACAGAGAAATAGAGAGACAGATAATGGAAAATCAGGATGGGGCAGGAAAAGTCCAAACCCCCTCCAAAGTCCTGAAAACAAGAGGGAAACAACCAGGGGGGAAACGTGGAACAGGAGAGAAAATGGAATTATGAACATTTAGGAAATTCTCCGTGTGTTGTGACCATTCATGTTGAGGCAAACACTGAATTCCAGGTTAATTTTGTACAAAAAGACGTCCCTGGCACAAGCCAGGAGGTTCTGGGAGCTGCACACGGAGCCAGCACCACCTCAGCACTGCCAGCAGGGGATGTTTGCTGCAGAAAACACAAACATCTCGTTTTGCTTGGTGGCACATCCCTCCTGCAAAAGTTTCTGCTGCCGGAGTGAGCAGTGAGAAAGTTCTAACTGCAGAACTGGCGGCAGGCTGTTTAAACATTGGAATCTTGCCAAAATTTGTTGCTCTGAAAGCAGCGAGCCCCGTTAAGCGATTTTTTCTCTTCTCCCTCACCATTCATTATTCTCATTGTTTCTGTGCCGGCCCTCTGGAGCTCTCCCGCTTGCAGAGAGCCCCGCAGTGGTGCTGCGCTGGCGGGATGCTGGGCACTGGCTGGGTTGTTGTGACTGAGAGCCGAGGGGGTTGTGCCGGTGACTAAAGGCTGCCCTGCCTTTGTGAACAGACCCCGTCGCAGCAGAGCAGCCTCCTGGACAACGGGCAGGACGAGGTGGCCGTGGGCAGCCCCTGGACCCCGTACCCGCTGGGCCGGCGGGACGTGCCCCCCGACACCGTCACCAAGAAGGTAAGGGGTGCCCTGAGCCCGCCCTGGGTGCCGCAGGACAGCTTTGGGCAACGCCTGGGGTGTGTTCCAAGGCTTAAAGCAAGAGTTGCTGTGAGTTAAGGGCGCTGTTTTCACGGTGCCTCTGCTGTGGGCACGGAGGGCTGGGCAGGACTGGTCCTGCGGGATCTCATCCCGAGCCTTCATCCCAGTGATGTTCAGTCCATAAAAAGGACGAGTGGTGGGAGGGCTCCTGCCCAGCCCTGCACAGACACAGCCCGTTTGCTGATAAACTCCCTGGAAAAGGGTCTTGTTCCTGGCGGTTCTGTAGTGGTGGGTGTTGAATGCCAGGGCTGAGAGTTCCTGGCTGCCCCTCCCAGCCCAGCTCGGCTCGTGGGCTCCGGAGCTGCTGGGTTGGGCTGCTCTGCCCGTAAAGCTGGAGACTGGAGAATCCTCACAAACCGTGTCGGAGGAGGAGCTGCAGGGATGAGCCGGGATAATCACAGGGATCACTGTCAGGAGATCCATCCTCCCCACCCCTGAAGTCCCAGGAGTGAGTGGCACCAGGTGGAAGTCACGATGTCTCACTGGTACCTGCTGTGTGTAATGATCCCAAGGATCTCCCTGCTGCTCCAAGCTTTTATCCGAGGCAGCTGCAGAAGCAGCAACCCTTGGCTTCACAGGGAAGTGCAGCCAGAGATCCCCGGGAGAATTCCTGGAAGATGGGAAACAAAAGGCTTTGCTCCCAGAGATGCCTCGCAGGCACAGGAGGGGGAGGAGGGAGAGCTGATGGTGTGGGATGGAGCTGGCTCTGACAGCCGAGCTGTTTATCCTCTGATCTGCAAGAAATTGGGACGAGAAGTGTAAGAATCCTGGTTTTCCCAGCTCCAAAGGCCGTGCTGGGGCTGGGGAGGATTGCGGCCGGCTCTGGAAGCTGCGGGAATGGGCTGTTCCTAACGGGATGGTTCCCACAGGCAGGTAGCCACATCCAGACCCTGATGGGATCCCAGAGCCTGCAGCACCGGAGCCGGGAGCAGCAGTACGAGGGCAGCATGAACAAGGTCACCATCCAGCAGTACCAGCCGCCCCTGCCCATCCAGATCCCGTCCTCCCAGAGCTCCCGGGCCCCCCAGCCCCAGCGGTGCCTCATCCAGACCAAGGGCCAGCGCAGCACGGACGCCTACCAGGAGCAGGTGAGACACGGGGCACGGACATTCCCGGCTTTTCCAAGGTGTCCGCGGGAGAGGGGAACCTCGGGCAGGAGCGGGGCAGCCGAGCTGGGCAGCCCAGGGGAGCTGGGATTGGGCTGGGGGAGCTCTGGCTGGATTGGAAGAGCCCTGGCTGGACTGGAGGAGCCCTGACTGGGCTGGAGGAGATGTTTGGACTGGGGGAGCTCTGTTTGGACTGGAGGAGCCCTGACTGGGCTGGAGGAGATGTTTGGACTGGGGGAGCTCTGTTTGGACTGGGGGAGCTCCGGCTGGGCTGGAGGAGCTCCAGCTGGGCTGTGGGAGCTCTGTTTGTTCTGGGGACAGGCTGGGTCCGTCCCTTCCCCAGCAGCAGCCACCAACACCCATTTTCTCCCGGACTGACCCAGTGACACCGTTTGGAATGGAGGGCCCTGAGCAGAGCTGGCACCCCCGGGTCAGACTGAATTAATTCACAGCTTCTGCCCTTTCCCCAGTGGCCCAGTTCAGTGCCAGCAGGGCAGGGCTTTGGTGAGACACTGCTCTGCTCAGACCTGCCCAGCACAGCCCAGCTGCAGCCCCAGTGCCCCAGCGTGGCACAGGCCTGGGGAGTTTCCTCATTCCCTGCTCCAGTCCCCATTAGATTTGTCCTTAATGACCCTGCAGGGCCTGTGTGAGGCCCTGAGGAGCAGAACGAGGTGCAGAGCCATCCCTAACCCTTCCTCCTGTGGGAAGTGATGGTGGAGCCCCAGGAGCAGCTCCTGTCCCACGTCCCTGCTGGGGGAGAGCGTGCTTAGACCAGCTCAGGGCACGGCCTTGCAGCTCCTCTGAGCTCATTTTTATTTTATATCCAATTCCCCAATGCTCTTTGGAGCCACCTGACAAAGAGAGAAGGTTCAGGCCTGTTTGCTGTGGCAGGAGAGGCTGGTGCTCAGTGCAGGCTGTCACTTCCTGGCAGTGCTCCGGAGATCCCGGAGTATTTTATCCCTTGGCTTTGTCCCGGGGGTGCTGCACGCCTGGCTCCTCCTGGGAAAATAAAATTCCTGGGAAAATAAAATTGCCCCAGATGAAGCCTCACTGATGGGTTTATCCCAGTGCTTAAGTGAAAAACTTGGCCAGGGCGAGCTTCTCTTTCACAGGTCTAAAGGGCTTTTTTTCCTCCTTGAAAAGAAAGCTTTAAAATCCGTGCAAAAATCCGTGAACCACAGGGAACGCTGCGGTGCCACGGCAGTGTGGGAAAACCCTGCCAGTCCTTCCAGCTGACAGCAACATTCCAGTGGCTCTTCCCGTTTTGTGGAGTGCAGGGGCTCAGCTCGTCCAGGGGAAAGGGATGTGAGGGAAGGAGGCGCCGTGGCTTGGGCGGGGTTTCGTGCTGACATCCCTGTTTTTCCAACCCAGTTTTGTGTGAGGATAGAGAAGAATCCTGGCCTCGGGTTTAGTATCAGCGGTGGAATAAGTGGACAAGGGAATCCATTCAAACCCTCGGATAAGGTAAGTTGGAAATTCCTCTCTCCCTGCTCGTTGTTTGAGAGCTCACAGAGTGGAGGCAGAGAACATGAGGGGGAGGTTTGTGCCCTTCTCTTGGGATAATTGAAAGGTTTTTCCCTATACTTGGATTTTTTTTTCTGTTTCTTTGGGTTTTTTGTTTTAGCAGAGTGTTGTTTGCTTTTTTCCCCCCCAGTTAAAGAAGGTGAGGGAATCAAGCATTGATCCCATGAGTGTCTGACCCATATTCCCTGGATAAGATAATTGTTGGGGCTGTTTTCTGAAGAATTATCTCTCTCACTTTTTAAGAGTCGCCTTAGACTCTGATTAAACTTTTACTAAACTAATTAGTGGGAACCCTAAAGCACAATATCATCCCTGGAGGCTGAAATTCCAGGGCTTGTAGCTGCTGTGTCAAATAAAACCAGCCTGGAAATCCCAGCAGCTGTGCCCTGTACTGGAAATTAAAACTGACACCTGGTGGTGGTCAGGGACGCTCAGGATTCATCCTGGGAGCTGCACATTTAAGATAAATCTATTTGCAATAAAAGGAAGCCTGGAAAAACTCCAACATGTGGCGAGTCCCAGCTCCCAGGGGTGTAGGATTGGGAAGTGGAGTCCTACACCCGTGGATTTGTGTTTGGTGCCACGGAACTGGCTGGAGTTTGTTGGAAAAGGAGGCCTTGAACACGTTCCTGGAGTTGATGCTCTTGGATAATTCTGGATTTGGGTGGCAGAGACAGTGAGAACTTCCATAAATACGGAGAATGTTTGGTAAATCATGAAGTTAAAGCTGTGTTTCCCGGGGAAGATGTCAGCACAGATTACGATACACGTTTTTCTAATAATTAACACTTGCTCCATGCTAATCACCCTGCTGAGAGCCTGTCGCTCTCGCCCTATTCACACTGGACTTTCTTTGTGATGTGGGATTTCAGTTTACAATGACTCACGATTACTGATAAGAGCTGAAGGTCCCAGAGAGCTGCTCCACCCCCAAACTGGTGTTTGGCTGCAAACAGATTAAACCAGTTCGGTGTTCACCCACCTCCAGGCCCCAGTTAGGGAGCCCCCTGTTTTTTGGGATGTAGTTCTTGGAGAAAGCATCCTAACCTGTGTTACTTCTGACTTATAGGGTATCTTTGTTACTAGGGTTCAGCCTGACGGCCCCGCCTCCAGCCTGCTCCAGCCCGGAGACAAGATCCTCCAGGTAGGGATGCCTTGGGATTCCTGGGGTCTGAGCTCAGCCTAAAAACACAGCGGTGGCGTTTGCAGCGGGACTGAACCGCCAGCTGCGCTTTTAGGGGATTTAAATATTGATTTCCAGCACGGGTCCCCAAAAGCACTTTTTGCCCACCTGGTTTGTGTCAAACTCGTGGGCAGTGCCCCAGGGCAGGGATTGTCCTCTGTGTCACACCCTGCCCCATGATCTCCCTCTGGATCTGCCAGATCCTTGAGGTCCCTCCCAACCCTCGCCAGTGCAGGATTGCAGGATTCCGTGAATGCCTCCTTTTGGCACAGTCGTCTTTGGAGTTTTCCCTGCCTGAAATTTGTGTTCCTCTTTCCCAGAGCAAAGATAAAGATCTTGTATTGTATTAAGGCTTTAGGCAGGTCCTGGTCAGACCCCAGAGCCCTCCCAGAGTCACAGCAGGATTTCAGTGGGAATGAAATCATTCCTTGGAGCAGCCAGCCCAGCCCTGGAGCCATCCCACAGAGGACAAGAGAAATGTGTGCTTTGTGTTCATGGGAAATCCTCAGATGTTCATTACTTATCTTAGCCTTGCTTTTAACTGCCAAATATCCCTTTCCCCCCCCAAAACCAAGCCACTAAAGCCTCTTTCCCTGTGTTTTCCCTGCTGCAGGCCAATGGACACAGCTTTGTACACCTGGAACACGAGAAGGCTGTGCTCCTACTGAAGAGTTTCCAGAACACAGTAGACTTAGTTATCCAACGTGAGCTTACTGTCTAAATATTTTTTTATAAATAGTAAATATGTCTAGCCAGATCTAATGTTCAGACAGATTTATACATAGGAAACCAATTTTTTGCCAATTGCTGGACCAATGGCAAACAGTAGTGCCAAATGTATAATAATACTCTATGTTAGTACCAATCATCGGGAGAAAATATAAGAATTAACTCTATAAATATATTGTTCATGTGGCTCCGTATTAGTTTTACTTGTCAGCCTCTGGCTGTGCATTGGTGCGTTTTTTTAACCAAGTTCCTTCTTAAAAGTCAATTTCATATGATTTCAGAACACAGAAGCACATACAAATCCTTTAGGAATTCTGCTGTCCATCAGAAACACTGCCTCAAAGTTGTATATGCCTTTATAAAGATGAAATATATTAACCTGTACTTCCCATGAAATATTTCTATCATGTCGCATACGAAAGTATAGAGAAGAAAATATTTTCATAAACACCTCAAAGAAAGTATATATTAAATTAAATTTAATAATGTTCATTTATTTTCAATGCAAAGATATTCTATGCCTTATGAAAATACCTGTACATATGCCGTGTGTATAGCTGGCTCCGTAGGGATCAGGAACAATTCACTATACAGGGTGAGAGACTTCTCCAATTGTAACTCTGGGACCTCGGGACAAGGAACCCACGTGGGAATGGGATAACTCCCTCTGGAATGGGTGAACTCCCTCTGGAATGGGCCAGGTTGGATGGGGTTTGGAGCAGCCCGGGCCAGTGGAAGGCGTCGCTGCCCACGGCAGGGGTTAAACAGGACGAGCTTCAAGGTCCCTCCCAACCCAACCCATTCCACGGTTCTATGATTCCAACTTCCTCTGGAACGGGTTAACTCCCTCTGGAATGGGTTAACTCCCTTTGCTTTGGCTCTTCCCTCGATTCCATGTGCACACACTACAGGAGAACACCGAGGACAGGCAGGTTTGGCTCACGGATGGAGGAAGGTTGTGATGGTGGCAGTAAAACTCCTTTTGTTGCTGCTAATTTTACTCTTTAATTTTTCATTTCAGATTCCCCATTTACATTGTTGTGTATTTTCCCCCCTGCTCCAGGCCCTGCCGGGCCCTGCTCGGGATATTCCCATGGGTGAGGCTTTTCTGGGATCCTTGACTGGAGTCCTTGAGAGCGATGGGTGCAGGTGTCAGAGCTGACACATCCCAGGGAGCAGCAGGTGCCCCTGAGCCAGCCTGGGAGGAGCATTCCTAGCACAGGGTCAGTGGGACAAACCCTGGTGTCCAGGTCCTGGGGCTGTTCCCAGCAGAGAATCCCAAAGCCCAGACCATGCCCAGCTGCTGCTGCTTCCGGGGTTCCAGGGTCCAGCCTGGGTATCCCTGACAGCAAGATGAGAAAACCCAGGGAAAGCCCCCTGCAGGTGTTTTCAGGGGATCCCACTGCCCTCGAGCAATGGCCAGGGGCTGAGGGCAGCTGGCTCTGGGATCACTGGCACCATTCCCACCCAAATCCCACATCCAAGGGTGCAGCCACAGCCCACGGGCACAGCCGGGGATGTTCCCCTTCCCTAAGAATTCCCAAACCTTCCCTCTCTGGCTATGGGACCTGGGGAGCTGCAGACCCAGGGAAGCCTCCAGGACCCTCCACTCCTAATAATTTCCCATTTTCCCAGTGCCAGCTCACAGTTCCTATCCAGGTGATGGCA
Source organism: Ifrita kowaldi (assembly GCA_013398055.1). Classification (NCBI taxonomy): domain Eukaryota; kingdom Metazoa; phylum Chordata; class Aves; order Passeriformes; family Cinclosomatidae; genus Ifrita; species Ifrita kowaldi. Next base: position 97,302 of record VZRS01007450.1, read on the forward strand.
AACCAGGAGAGTTCTCAGCCAGTTGTTCCCAACAGCGACCATTGAACATCCTCGAATCCGGTTTCACGTTTCCCAAGGTATTTTTTAACACATCCACGTCTGCATCTGTGTTTGGTGGCAGTGCCAGCCCTGGGAGGGGACACGGGGCTCCACACAGGGAGCAGGCAGGACAAGGCTGAGGGTGAGTGGGGCAGCTGAGAGCAGAGCCAAGGAAATCCAGGAAAAATCCTAGCAGGAAATGTCCAGGAGGCTGGTTTGCTGTTGGTAGTGAGCACTTGGGAGTGTAAAGATGTTGCTTTGTTAAAGCCCCTTCCAGGCCTAAAGGGGCTCCGGGAGAGCTGGAGAGGGACTGGGGACAAGGGATGGAGGGACAGGACACAGGGAATGGCTTCCCACTGCCAGAGGGCAGGGATGGATGGGATACTGGGAAGGAATTGTTCCCTGGGAGGGTGGGAGGGGCTGGCACAGGGTGCCCAGAGCTGCTGTGGCTGCTCCTGGATCCCTGGCAGTGTCCAAGGCCAGGCTGGATGGGGCTTGGAGCAGCCTGGGACAGTGGGAGGTGTCCCTGTCCATGGCAGGGGTGGCACTGGAGGGGCTCTGAGGTCCCTCCCACCCAGCCCATTCTGGGATCCTGGGAACCCTCTCTGCTGTAATTTAGCACTGAATTGTTATGCAAGCAGAAATGCTTCTGTACAGACTGTGTACATAGCTCTGAGGGGAATGCAAGGACAGGGAATGCAAAACCAGGAGAGACGAACCCCACACACCGGGATCAGCTGAGTGCAGCTGTCAGGGGAGGCCCCGGCTCCTAGGGGGGACCAGGGCGTTTATTCCCGGGAACTGCCCGTGGATGAGGGATGGGAATGGGGCTGTGCTGCCCTTCAGCAGAGCCCTGCTGGGCCTGGGGGCTCCGTGACCCCCCGGGCAGGCAGGGCCTGTCCCACAGCAGCAGGGCTGGGGACAGGTCCCACACCACGGCACAGGGGGTGACGGAGCTGCGGGGTCACCACCCACCCCAGCAGGGTTTGGACATGAATAAACACAGCAAGTCCCACCTCGGCACAGGGACAACTCCTTCCCGTGGAGGCGGCAGAGCCCTGAAGAGCTGCCCGGGGTGGGTGTGGGGTTTCCCTCTCTGGAGACACCCCAAACCCACCTGGGTGGGCTGGACTGGATGCTCTGCAGGGGTCCCTCCCAACCCCGGCCCTCCTGTGATTCTGTGAACTGGTGGGATTTCACAGTTAGAATTTCCAAAGGAAATTGGGGATGTTGTGTGCAGCTGGAGCTCCCTGCCCGCGCCCTGTCCCTCCCCGCTCCCTGTGGAAGCGCGCAGAGCCCGGCTGCGTCCCCAGGTTTGGGTTTGTTGGCAGGGCCATCCCGTGCCCATACAACTTTCCGGGCAGTAGTTTGGATAGGATACGGATCCGTGGGTGCGGATCCACGGGGAGCCGGCCCAGCCCTGGAGCCACAGGCGGGCACAGCCGTGGTGGCAGCGGGGCCAGGTCCGCGGGGCACCACCACCACCACCCAATCCCAAAGGCACCGCTTGCAAACCACGGGATTTCAAACCAAAAAAACAAAACCACAAAAAAAACAAACACCCGAAAAGCTTTTTGCCAATGCTCTCCCTGGCCGCTCCCAGCTGATTTAGTGGAAGTGGCACCATGGTGTGGATCAGGATTGCCGGGGCTCCAGGCGCTCCTGGCACAGCCCCAGGGTGGCACCGGGACCTTTCTCTGTCTCTCGGGTGGCGGTGGCCGTGCCCCTTGCCTCCCTCCCTCTCCTTCCCCGGGCAGGGCACTCGCTCATCACTTCGGTTTTCTACCTGTGAGTACTGTATCCAGTTCAGAACCAACAGCTTCCTTTAGTAAAGATTTTACCATTTTATAAAAGACATGTTTAATTATGATGGAGATGGCTGTATTGTAATTAATATTTTGAGATAATTGTGATTTTGAGCTTAAATTATATACAGAAATGGTCATTTTTGTATGTGTTCAAAGATTGCTATATTCCAGATGACTGTACTTTTCAGTTGAATTCCAGTATCCATGTAAATAAAGCTGAATGAGGAAATATTTACTACTTTATTAACATAGATTGTGAATGTACTTCATGTTTTTTGCAGTATAAAGACTTACTGAACTTGAAAGCTGCTTCATTTTATGTGCAAAAAGGTACTTCAAAATTCTATTTTAAATCTATTGATTGAGTGCAATCAGCTCCTGTCCCTTGGCACATGCAGGTTGTCCCCTCCCCGTGCCCTGGAGGGCCTGGCCCGTGCGTGTGGGGTTGCTGCATTTTGCAGACGCTTCCGTGCAGAGGGAGCCCAGGGACTGAACCGATGCTGTGCAGTGCAGCAGAGCCATTTTCGGCTTTGCTGTACCCACCTTTTTCAGTATTTCAGAAAAAAAAAAGTGTTTTGAATAACATTAAAAAGTCTCTTTATTGTATAAATAATAAAAACGTCACCTTATTGTAAAGGCTTGCGGGTGGTTTTTTTCCCGGCAGAAAGGAGGTTGCAGAGGGAGGGGAAGGGGGGGCTGCTCCCCCCATCCCGCTGGGAATGAGCCTGGAAAATTGGGCAACTCCCAAGTGGGACTGCCCTGGTCCAGCTGCAGCCACTGGAGACATCAAATACGGGAAGGGAGCGATGGAAATGGGGAAGCAAACTCAGGGTTGGCTGCTTTTGGGGCAAATGTATGGAAGGACAAATGCATGGAAACAAAAGGGGGCAAGGGGTGAGGGCACCAGCAGTTCCATTGTCCCAGGAGCTGCAGAAGTGCCCCTGGAGCACACAGGCACTGCCACGGATTTCCCACAGGACAGATCCTGTCCTTCCCACTCCCCCAAACCCTTTCCCAGACAGGTCAGTGCCTCCCATTTCTCCACCAGCCAAGACCAGGTTCTGGTTCCCTCCTTGGGGACCACGGGGAGGTGCAGCTGGGCCTGAGCCCCCTGAGCCATCCCTGCTCCAGCTGGAAGGCAGCTCCCACACCTGGAGAGCTGAGGGTGAGCTCAGGGTGCTTTGTGTTCATCTGGACCCATTCAAAACCTGGGAATTTTAACGTGGAACTGTATTAAATCCTGCTGTGCTACAGAACCTTCCTCCAGGGCTGCGTCCAGGTCTGCAAGAGAGAGCCTGAGGGGCTGGAGCGTGTCCAGGGCAGGGAACGGGGCTGGGAAGGGTCTGGAGCCCCAGGAGCGGCTGAGGGAGCTGGGAAAGGGGCTCAGCCTGGAGAAAAGGAGGCTCAGGGGGGACCTTGTGGCTCTGCACAACTCCCTGACAGGAGGGGGCAGCCGGGGGGGTCGGGCTCTGCTGCCAGGGAACAGGGACAGGAGGAGAGGGAACGGCCTCAGGCTGGGCCAGGGGAGGCTCAGGGTGGACATCAGCAGGAATTTCCCCATGGAAAGGGTTTTCAGGCACTGGAAGGTGGTGGAGTCCCCACCCACAGGGCAGCACTATTGCATTAAAGGTAGCACCTGCAGGACATCTGGAAGTGTGCTTGAACAACAGAAGTTCTCAATGCTCCTGCCTACAAAGCTCAGTTACAGCTTGAAGGATCCAGAGCAGACATCCCAGGGGAACATTTAGTGTCTCAATGCAGCTGCCAACACCAGCCCCATCCTCACCCAGCTGAGCCCCGCACTCCCCTGGGGCACCTCTCACCACCAGCACTCAACCACACTCACACCAGGGGCAGGTTCTGGGGACAGCAGTGAAACAAGATAAAAAAGGGATACAAAAACCACAGTGCTCCCTTCTGCCTTTGGCCCCAGGGCTCTGATGGTGCCAACTCCCTTCGAACCCCAGCTCAGCTGCAGGAAGCACCGTGGCTGTGCCGAAGGCAGCTCTCCATGCTGTCCTTTATTACAAACAGTGTAAACAGGGTGTGGGATGCTGAAATCCCTGCTGGAACATGCAGAGGGCAGGGAATGGTTCACAGGTTGGGTTCTTAACACTGCAACAAAGGCTCGTGGCCAGGCAGGCTCCCAGCCAGGAGCAGGAGGAGGATGGAGGAGGATGGAGGAGGATGGAAGAGGATGGAGGCAGTGCAGCCCAGGGGTGTTGGTGGGACAGGGATACCTGGCTTGTCCTGTGGTGCCCAGGCAGGAATGTGGCTCCACGGGTATTCCAACAGTGCAGCTTGGCCAGGCTCAGGTGGGAATGCCAGGCCAGGGCTCAGGGCTGAAGTGGGAATGCCCAGGCTCAGGTGGGATGCCCAGGGCTCAGGTGGGAATGCCCAGAGCTCAGGAGGGAATGCCCAGGCTCAGGTGGGAATGCGGCTCCGCAGGTATTCCAGCACGGCAGCCGTGCCCTTGGCTAGGCTCAGGTGGGAATGCCAGGCCAGGGCTCAGGAGGGAATGCCCAGGCTCAGGAGGGAATGCCCAGGCTCAGGTGGGAATGCGGCTCCGCAGGTATTCCAGCACGGCAGCCGTGCCCTTGGCCAGGACGGCGGCGCGGGGCGTACGGAACGGGTTCCCTTCCAGCAGCAGGCTCCTGCAAACAGGGAGTAGTTACTGGGATAAAAACTCCTGTACCCAGGCACTCATCCACTGCATACAGATTTCTGAGGCCTTTGAAATTCCTGAGTAATTCCTCTGCTGTCCTGCTGAAGGAATCTGGGTTTCTGCTTCCCTCGTTCACAGCGGCTGAGCTTTGGAGACAGCTGAATTTTAATTTATGCTGATAAATCAGTGGGGGTGTAGCACACACCCCACTCCTTCAGCCTCTGCCAGGAGGAGTGAGAAAAGAACTTCTGGAATATAGAAACAGAATTCCAGAGTGGCTCAGGCTGGAAGGGAGCAGTGGGGTCAGCTGACCCAACCTCCCTGCTCAACGGGTGGTGCACCAGCAGCGTGACTGGGAGCACGGGAAATGTGACCCCCCCCAAGCTCCACCATGAGCTTCCCACAACCAACAGACCCTCAACATCAGCTTTAAATGATGAAACAACTCCTCCAGTTCTCTGCAATACTGAGAAATTAGGGAAGAGATTAAGGAAGAAACTGCCCTGTTCTACAAATGGTCAGAGTGACACTTTCTGGGCAAACCCAGTGCCCTGTCAATGGGTGCTTTTCCCTCTGGCAAACTTTCCCTGAAGAATCCACACAGAACATGTGTTTATAACCTGGCCCCCATTGCCCCACACACCTGAGGTTCTCACAGTTGCCCAGCTCTGGGGGCACCTGGAGGAGGTCATTGTTCTGCAGGTCCAGCGTTCCCAGCTTGTCCATCCCCTTCAGCTGCACAGCGTCGATGGATCCCACCTGATTGTTGCTGAGCAGGATGGTCTCCAGGGCTGGCAGGTGATAAAGGACACTGGGGAACACCTTAAATCTTCAGGAAGAGAAAGGAGGGATGGTCAGAAACAGGGCATTCAAAACAGGAGCCCCCAGCTTGCTGAAGTGGCTCCTTGTTCTCACATCACAGGAAAATTGTGTCAGATTCAGCCCAGCTCTTTTTATTGTTGTATTAAAAAAACCTAGAGTTGCTCACCTATTGAAAGCAAGATTTATTGTGTGCAGTCTTTTCAGTGCCTCCATCTCCTCGGGCAAGGCTGTCAGAACATTGTTCCTGTTATCAAAGGAAGACACACAACAATCACTAACCTTAGGTGGGGTTTTGGCTGAGAATCCCCAGGACAGAACATATTGATCCCATTGATCAGCTACACAGTCTGGGGCTGGTTCACTGTCCTGTAATGGGGGCAGGAGCACGCCATGGATTCCCATTTCTGCCAGGAGCACACTCAGAGCCTGTCCTCTAAAGATTCCCAAGTATTCCCAAGCACCCACCAACTCCACAAACCTCCCTGAATTCAGTTCCTTGTTCCCAGAGGAAAGCTTATCAAAGTGCACAGATCCTGTAGCCAAAGTGAATCAGTCAGGTTGCACTAAACCTCCCCAAAATCCATGGACTGAGCTAATCCTGATCTAAACAATGCCAGCAGCATTTCTGAGGAGTCAGAGGAGGCAAGGTGACAACAAAGTACCATCTCTTGCCTCTGTTTCTGACAGTGCAACAAAATCTGCACCTTCCCTGTACTAATTCACAGAATTTTCTGGTGTGGTTTTCTTCTGGGGAGTGGTGGGAGTGTTTTGAAGTAGCAGCATCTCAGAACCCTTTCCTGCCTCAGCAGGATCTCTCCTCCAACAAGTCTCAGAGCTGGTCCATTTCTTTTTGTGTTTTCTTTAAGCAAGGCCCAAATTTAGGCCACGTCCTATTCTGGCTCAGCCACGGAGGCATTTTGGGAGTGAGAGATGATTTCAGTGCTGCCATCCCACTGGAACAGATGGCTGGCGTAGGGAGGCAGGCAAAGAAGATCCCAGGGAAGGAAGTGCAACACACATCACCAACCTGAGATCCAAATGTGTCAATTTATGGAGCAGGCACAGCTCCGAGGAAACGGAGGAGATCTTGTTGAAGCCCAGGCTGACATCACAAACGGAGTCCTTCAGCTCCACAAGCCTGAAGCACAAAAGGAGGATGCTTCCATTATGGAAGGTCGTGGTTGCATTCTCAGTTATTGAAACCCCTGGTTTATTCTACAAATCAAGGACATGTTGTGTTTCTTGGCTTTTCTGAAGGGATTTTGGGAAGATCATGGAAGGCCACCTGTGAGAGCTGCTGCTCCTCCAGCCTTACACTTGGGGTAAAGCAAAGCTCAAATGGTTTATCTACATTTATCAGATTGCAATTTCTCTCTGATTTCTCTCACAAATGCTGCTACCAAAGCCTCCTCAGCAAATGCAGCCAGGAGCTATTGCAGAGACCACAGGTGACATCACTGCCACCTCCTGCCCTGGAGATGTTTTAGCACAGACTTTACCCACCTCCTTCTGCAGCCAAAAAAACCTGACAGAAACTCCTATTTTTTCCCATCTTTTGTTCCTGCTCCACTGCTGCGCTGTTACAAATTGCAGGAGTATCTGCTGCTGCTTGTGGAAGGTCATTTATTGTCCTAACATGCTTTGGTGTAAAGGTTTTAACAGCTCAAGAAGTTCCTTGTTGAACCCCTCAAGCAGAATCTCTGAAACAAAAGGCAATTAAATGAGAAGACAATCCTGTCTCCTGTCTGGATTGGCATGGAATTCTGAGGCAGCTGCACACTCCCCCACACCTGTCCCAGGGAATGCAGCAGCCTCTCACACAGAAAGTGACAAAGCACGGGATGCACAAGCAGCAGCCCCCAAAATTGACTCTCTAGAAGCCTTTATCCCCTCTGGGATTGGACCTCTCCAAGCTGTCTGTGCCAGAGGTTCAACGTTCACCCCACATGGGAATAAATCACCCCCACAAGGGTGGTGGTGTCCTCAAAAATCAGCGTGGATGATTTTTTGGGCTCCCTGCTACCACAGAGGGATGATTTCTTCCCAGCAGTGCCAGGGAAAACTTTTCCTTGGCTGTGGCTGGCACCGGTGACTGCACAGCCCCCCTGCACACGAGGGTGGCACCGGTGCCTCCTCCCACTCGGGTTTGTGTGCACACAGAGCACCAGCAGCTCAGGGAGAGAACAGGATGCTGAGACAGAGGCAGAAGAGCAAATCCCAGCTGGGAATGCCCTTCCCAGCAGTACCTCGGGGGGATCTCCCTGAGCTGGTTCTTGCTGAAGTTCACGGTGGCCACGGGATTGGTGCCCACGGCGTCGAACACGGCGGCGGGGATCTCGGCGGCCTGCTTGTCACTGGGACAGGAGTGACACCAATTAACCACTGCCTGCTAATTAACAGGGCATTTCCACCTCCTTTTAGAGAAAAATCAGGAGTAGAACACACAGGCAACAGCTGCAGAAAGCTCCCACCACTGCCCCATGTCTGCTATGTCGCCAAGCAGGATTTTTTTTCCCTTTCCCAACCCTTCCAGGTCCATCTAAGGAATAACTGAGCAGACACTCCCCTACTACAAGATCTTCTGGGACTCAGTGAAAATCATAAAGAATTTCAAAGGTATTAAAAGCACCTGCTGGGATTCAGCACTTCAGTGAGTTATTGCAGGATATTTGATAATACAAAAAAATAGTTAAAACCTCACAATCCAAATCTGCCTATTCCCAAGCACAGGAATTAAAGGGGAAATGCCCACAGGCAGCAGGGTTTGTGGACAGCTTGGTGTATAATGAAGGTGGGGAAAAAACCCACAAGCACGAAACAGGACAGTGTTCTGACAACTTCAGGAATGGGTACTATTCCCAAATACCTGTATTCCAACAATTTCAGGGTGGTTATGGCGTGGGTGTTGACCTTGGACTGGCTGGGAAGAGTCATGGCTGTCACAGGAGGCTCTTCATTGGGGCCAGGTCCATCATCTGGGGACACCAGAGGGGTGCAGTGACACAGCTGAGCTGCTCTGAGTGGCCCCAGGCAGCTGCCACCACCCTCCTCTAATCCTGCTCTACTCTGGCTCAACTGAAGACCACCAGATTCAGATTATTCCAATCATTTCCTAATAAAGGCTTTTTGCCACCTTGGATTTGAGGGTTCTTTTAGGGTGTGGGAGGGAGAAGGGTTGACCTGGACTTTGTAAACCAGGGGAGGGAGCACTGGAGATGTGCTGGTGGGCAGTTGCTCTGTGAGGCTCTGCTCCATGGGGTAGGGAGCTGGAAACCACAAAAAACAGGGAATTCTGACTGGAAATTATGATCTAGAACAGCTTTATCCACACCAGCACATCTGACCACAATTCCAGCTAAAGCATTAATATTTACCAACCCTCCTCTATGAAGTTCCTTCTGATTTCTCCCCACAATCCACAGGAAAAAGCTCCTGCACATCTGAAATGGGAATTCCCATCCAGCTGAGCAGGGTGAGAGCAACCATTCCATAAATCCAACTTCCACTCAAAGGAATCCAGCAAAACTCTCTGGAAATTCAGCAGCATCCAGGAAAAAAACCCTACTAACAACTGTGCCCAACTACAAGTAGTTAAGGAAGGGCAAAAGGGGCAGAAACAAGCTAAAAAAAGAGGAATTTTCCAATTTAAATCTCTCCAGAAACGGGAATGGCACTGTTTCAGCTCCATGGATGCCCTAAGAAGCAGGGGAAAACCACGAGCACTGTTGAACATGCAAGACATGAGTTAACTGTGTTTCCCACAATGGTATTCCCTGTTGGGAGTTCACCACACTGAGCATTCCATGAACTTCTGTGGAGTTCACAGGGCCGATTTCCATGGAAGAGGACATCTGGAAGGAGTTTCTGAGCCTGCAGAAGCCTCGCTAATGCTGCCATCCTCTGGCCAGTTGCAGAGAGCCCCTGGGAAAGGAACACTCACACCACTGGCAAGGGCAGCTGAGCCATCTATTGAGGCCCCTTCGAAATACAGAGGCTAAACATCCAGAGGTTGGGTTTGTAAATTATAATCCTCAATTAAGAATGCTTATTATTCAGTATTAGTTAACAGGGCAAGAAAAAGAAACAGAAGTATTACATCAAATTGTTCAGTAAAGGAAATTATTACTGCAGGATAACTAGGGGGGCCTGGATTTCAACAACTGCACACCCTAAATTCTAATTTATTTTAATTTCTTAGAATATTCTCTTTAAAATCCAGCGGAAGAAAGCAACATACCTTGGATTTTGCTTCTCAGGTATTTCAGCAGTTCCTGGGTGCCTTTCTTTAAAAAAGAAACAAAACCCCAGTCACTCAGCAGTGTTTGTGCAGCTGGGGGGACAACGCAGAGGGACAATTCCAGCACACAGGTGGAGCCCACACTGACTGACTAAACATTCCACTGAAAATCCCACAGCAAAACCCTCTTCACAGCAGCCTGGGAACTTGCTTAGCTAGAATTTTATTTATTCCAGCTGAAAATTTCTGATCCTGAATCACAGCCTCAGGCTCCACTTTCATAGCTCCTTATGTGAAGATTTTTGCCACTTCCAAGAGCAAGGGAAAAGCTCCCATGAGCTTAATTTTCCCTTTAAAAAGATCCAGCACAATTTGCCATGGAGAAGACATTTACAGTTTGTCAGTGAAGCCAACTGCTCATTGTTCTGCTACTTTTTTATGGCCCAAATTATAAACTCTGGGAAAATCACAGCAGTTGGCAAAATTTGCAGGGATTTTTAACAGCTCCAAAGACTTCCCTCAGTCCTCTCACAGCAACTGCCAGAGGTCAGACACAGTTGCCACGTGCATAACCTGTGAGTAGTGAAGCCCAGTCTCCTCTGGACTGTTTGTTTTAGGGGAAAGGCAGGTTTGGGGTATGATTTTACAGGTTTCAGAACCAGGGACTGACATGAAGTGCTGGATGTGAACGAACATTTCTCATTCCAGCTGACACAGCCTATGAGACTGGATGAACACAGAGGGATGAAGGGAATGTGGATGTTGGAAAGGAAGGGATTGTCACAAGGAGACAGGCAGGGAGAGGTGGGGCTGTGCTGAGCATGGCAATGGAAGCCAGCAGGAAACAAGCTGGGAAGCTGTGAGGGAAGGGTGAAGGTCAAACTCAAATCTCAGTAACACATACGTGGAGAAGAAAGCAGAGAACAAGGCAAAGCTCCAGAGCCAAGTGATGGCATGGGAGGTAACAAAAGCAGACCAGGATTTAACAGAAATCAACTGGAAATTCATCAAGAACCAGGAATGGGGTTGGGACTGGAATGAGAGGCCTGAGGAAGGGAAGGTGAGCTGGGCAGGGCTGGAGAAGAGGAGAATCTGCTGCTCCACTGCACTCATCCCAGTCCTTTATCTCAGTATCCACCTGCTCCAAGCAGTACCTGCGGAGCCCTAAAGCTCCTCCACCAATTGCTCCTCTAAATCAAGTGTGAAAAATCCAGCCAGGCACAGAAAATTGCAGCCACATGGATTTACAGTGTTGGTGATGGATCCAGGCAGCACAAATAGAACACGGCCTGACAGACTCCTCGTGCCTGGCCTTTGCTCCAGGTGGGAAATAAAGCCCAGCAGTGACAATTCCAGCTGAAGCAGCAAATCCTCAGTAATCCAGGGTAGAGCAGAACTCCAGCAGCCCTGACTCAGACTCCTTTCCAGGAGCACTTTGGACAAGTGCTCATTAACTCAGTGCACACTCTGCTCCCTCAGCCAGGCGCACGAGGGTTTCCCTCTCCTGACAGATGTTACAGATTTCATTGCAACATGGCCTTGTCAGTGCTGCTTATTTTTGGAGCATCCCAGTGCTTTGGGAACACTGATTTTACAACTGTGGCAAAGGCACAGAAGTAGGAATGTACAGCACCACTGAGGAGAGGGGCCTGCCAGGGAAAAAATAACAGGGAATTCTGCAGCAGGAGCAGTGCCCACGCTCCAGCCTCCCTGCTGCCCTAAGGACTCCTTCTCTCAGGAACAACTCACACCCTCCTTTTGCTGCCTCCCTACAAGAGAACAGACAACTGAATCCTACATCCTTAATTAAGACAAGATGTTAAACCCCATCCCACTCCACCCCCTGCTATGGCAGGGACACCTCCCACTGTCCCAGGCTGCTCCAAGCCCCAATGTCCAACCTGGCCTTGGGCACTGCCAGGGATCCAGGGGCAGCCACAGCTGCTCTGGGCAGCCTGTGCAGGGCCTGCCCACCCTCACAGGGAGGAATTCCTGCCCAATATCCCATCCATCCCTGCCCCTTGTCCTGTCACTCCAGCCCTTGACCAAAGTCCCTCTCCAGCTCTCTTGGAGGCCCTTCAGGTGCTGCAAGGCCACAATGAGGTCACCCCAAAGCTTCTCCTCTCCAGGCTGAACAATCCCAGCTCCCCCAGCCTTTCCTCCCAGCAGAGCTGCTCCATCCCTCTGATCATCCTGGTGCCTCCTCTGAACCCTCTCCAGCAGCTCCAGCTCCTTCCCGTGCAAATGTTCACACACAACACAACCAAGCCCCAGTGCTTACTTGCAGCAGGTCTCTCCGAATGGTTCTCAAGGGATTTCCCTCCAGTGCCAGGAATTTCAGCTGAGGGAGGTTTCCCAGTGTGTAAGGCAACCTGCAGAGGGAAACAATGGATTCCAAAGCAGCTCCAAACCAGCTGCTAAAGAACGTGCAATGGCTGGTCAGATGTGATTCTGAAGCTCAGGTTCAAAGAAGATGCAGGATCCCAGATTCATTTAAGTTGGAAAATCCTCCCCAGACCACTGGGTCCAACCTGTGCCCGATCCCCTCCTTGTCCCCCGCCCAGAGCTCTGAGTGCCACCTCCAGCCCGTCCTTGGACACCTCCAGGGATGGGCACTCCAAACCTCCCTGGGCAGCCCCTGCCAAGGCCTAACCACCCTTTCCATGGGGAAATTCCTGCTGATCTCCACCCTGAGCCTCCCCTGGCCCAGCCTGAGGCCGTTCCCTCTCCTCCTGTCCCTGTTCCCTGCGAGCAGAGCCCGACCCCCCCCGGCTGCCCCCTCCTGTCAGGGAGTTGTGCAGAGCCACAAGGTCCCCCCTGAGCCTCCTTTGCTCCAGGCTGAGCCCCTTTCCCAGCTCCCTCAGCCGCTCCTGGGGCTCCAGCCCCTTCCCAGCTCCCTCAGCTGCTCCTCATAGCGCTTCCATGTCACATGTAAGCCACAGGCAGACCACAGAACATTTAAAAAGTCCCAGTTTGATCACAGCAATCCCACAACATACAGAAGGTTCTTTTCTTTTATGACTGAGTCATTCCTTATCTGCCCTTGCCGCAGGAAGGAAGGAGCTGCCACCACCCAGCCCCAGCCCAGGTGCCACTATTACCTACTGATGTCATTGTTGGCCAGGTCGAGTCTCTCCAGCTTCTGCAGCACCGTGATCTCCTCAGGCACTGCCTTGATCTTGTTGTCCCTGAGCTCCAGCACGCACAGGGAGCTCAGCTGTTTCAGATTCTCCGCATCCAGGATTTCAATCTGATTCTCCCCAGCGTGTAACTCCTACGGGAACAAAGAGCACCACAACTGTGGCCAAATTACTTTATAACTTCTTTCCTAAATCATGACACCAGCAGTCATCAGTACGATGATGTGGAGAATATGGAGATCTTGATTCCCTTTCATCTGCCTACAAAATACCTGGATATAACCTGATTATGTTAAAAGGAAGAACAGTGTTTTTTCTCCGTAGTTACAAAGAAAAAAATGGTAATGAACAAAGTGAATTTATCCAGAAAAAGTTCCCAGAGATAAAAAATAACTGTTGCAGGCAATATTAGATCCAGATGTCAGTCATTCCACTCCTCAATACTTTTTATTTTCCAAACCTGGAAAGTTGTGCAAACTCATCTTTCAAAAGGCTGAATAATGAGGACAGTAAGACAAGTTGCACGTGGGGATGCATTAAACAGAGCTCTGAACACAGAGCTGTCATCTGGTTTTGATCACAGCACCTCACAAAAGCTTGTGTTTAAAGTAGCTGTCACTATTTCAAAGTTTACAGCAAATGCATCTCCAGCAGAGCAGCCACTCCCAGCTCACCTTCAGTAACTTGCAGGAGGGAAACTCTGGCAAGGAACGCAGCTTGTTTTTCCTCAGGTAAAGCTGCTCCAGGGATGCCATGGTTGCTAATTTAGAAGGTACCGTTTCCAGGTAATTTTTGGTACAATCCAGTTGTCTCAAGCCTGTGGCGGTAAATATGCAGTGACAGAAAGAGGAGAAAATAAAAATACCTTTCTCCAGCAGCATAACTATCCTGGGGTTTAATTTGAAATAAACGCAACAACGTTTTGCCAACAACTCTGATTTTCTTGAGAAAACAGTAACTCCTTAAGGATGTATTTTAAACCCCTGCACTGTATTGCTGAACATAAGGACAGCACTGGCTGCTTGGCATTTAATAACTCAAGGAAAGTGATTTACTTTTCATGGCACTGAGATCTGCAGGCAGCTCCTTGAGCTGGTTACAGGCCAAATTGAGCCGCACCAAGTTCACCAGCAGAGCAAAACTGGTGGGAATGGCTGTGAGCTGGTTGTTGGACACATCCTGCAGATTGAAACAGAGACAGAGAGAGATGAGAGGTATCTGAAACATCCCAGGAGTGCTGCTAGTGCAAAGTTAATTAGTGGCAGAACAGTAAAATTAGATGCCTGACAACTGGCACAAGTGTGAGAGAAGAAACAATCTCCCAGGACTGACAGATCACCGGGGATTTCGGCTTTCCCAAAATATTTGTCAAACCAAGAACAAACTAAAAGCAAACCCCACCATGCAATAACTGACATTAGAACAGTCACTGGAATATTCGCCAAGTTCTGCCACTGAATCAGTGGGATTTTTAACCAGCAGTGGGAAAACATGGGTAAATCCTTTCCAAACAAAGAAATAGGTTTGAAGTTGTGCTTTACCAGCTCCTCCAAGGTGAGGAGCTGCCCCAGCCCCTCGGGCAGCTGGCTCAGCTCGTTGTGCTGCACCAGGAGGCTCCTCAGACGCGGCAGCTGCAGCAGCTCCTCGGGGAGGCTCCTCAGTTGGTTGTGGCTGGGGTGGAAACATGGAACACAACGGGAAAGGACAAACACTCAGGAGTTTTTAGGCATCTAACTGCACACAGAACATTTGTGTCCCACAGCCTGCTGGTCAGGACACTGCCACCTGTAAGGAAAACCTGGATCCTGGGAATAATGAACTACCTTTACTTATTTGGTCTGCAAGGCTTTTAATCCTACTCTGAATTTACAACATTCCAGATAGATCCCGGGTTTTTTGTTTATGTATTTCACACACGCAGTGGCAGCATAACCTCTCCTTGTGCACAAATTTACAAAATTACCCCAGTAAACAGAAGATTCTGAACCTTCCAGCACAAACAACATCTACACAGTTATTTACAATGTGCATTATTCATGACTGGAAATATTTCATCCTCAGAACTGCCAGACTGAAGCAAATAAATGCAGATATTTTGCGTATGATTATTCAGAATATCACTGTTTACATCTTCCAAGCAATTGTGACTTTGAACATCGGTGAAAACAATTTCAACAAACACAAGACCACCAGTTTTGATCCAAAACTGATAATAGAATAGAATAGTATATAATAGTATATAATATATAATAATACTCTACAGTGAGTAATCTGAAATTAATTTTTTGAAGGAGAGGTTGATGTCCTGCCATCTCTCACTCACAACTCAAAGTCACTGCAGTATTTCTCGTGTTTGTTCTGTAACATGGCCTTACCTGACATCGAGTTTCTGGAGATTTTCAAGTTGCCCTAAAGCAGAAGGAAGTGATGTCAATTGATTGTCATGCACCTGGAAAAGAGAGGTTTTAGAATACAGTTACTAATTTGTACCTTGCAGGGTTTTTTCCCAGGCCTCCCCACCCTCATAGGGAACAATTCCTCCCCAGTATCCCATCTATCCCTGTCCTCTGGCCGTGGGAAGCCATTCCCCCTTGTCCTGGCACTCCAGGCCCTTGTGAAAAGAATACACCAGGGAAATGGAAAACAAAGATCCAGGACAACGTTTTCCCACGTCCCACATGGAAGTACCGTCACAGCACGAAGGGTTCCTCGTACTCACATCCAGCATGGTGAGGGCGGGCAGCAGCTGCACATCCTCCGAGAGGCTCTGCAGCTTGTTGGAGGCCAGGATCAGCTTGGTCAGGTCCGTCTGCTCCCACCAGCGATCGGCAGCTCCGAAGGACAGGTTCTGCTGGGCTTCCTCCGGAACGTCCAGGTTAATCCTCCACACGTGCTCGGGCACTGCAGCACAAACACAGGCGTCAGTTCCAAGCTTCCAGTGTCAGCGTGCTCTCCGTGTATAAAATCACGGAGTGGATTGGGTTGGAAGGGGCCTTAATGATCATCTAGGCCTACCCACATACAGAGATAGATGTATATATGTGGATGTATACATGCATATGTATGTGTCTGTATATATAACTACACATATGCATACATACGTACATACATACATACATATACATACACACACATACATACATACAACACACACATCCCTGTAGTCGCCCTACAGTCCATTGTGTTCTAGACACACTTTTGCAGAGCTGACAACAAGCCGACGGACACATGCCAGAAACAGACAAAAGTGAGTCGATTGCGAGCAGATGGTGCTTCCCGGGAGCCGCTCCC
>VZRS01007466.1:0-12410 GCA_013398055.1 Ifrita kowaldi
GGGCCCTTGGCAGGAGATGGCGGGAGTGGGGAGAGGCCAGTCCCAGCCACCAAGGCCTGTGAGCACCCCCAGGAGTCTGCCAGGAGTTGTAAATTGGAATAGTGTTTGTTAGCTACCAGTGAGTGGGGACCTCCCCAGACTCCCAGGACCCTTGGGTAGGTGAATGAGAGGGGTCGTTCTGTGACATCTGCTAGCTCCTTCACTACTATGAATGAATCCCATCAGGCCCAATGGACCTGACACTGGGAAATATTTCTTTACCCAGAGTGGTCAAACCCTGGAAACAGGCTTCCTGAAGAGGTCCCCCCATATCTGTCAGTGCTGAAGAGGCTGCTGAAGAGGCATTTGGACAATGCCCTTAATACCATGCTTTAGCTTTTGATCAGCCTTGAATGGAACAGGCAGTTGGACTATCATTGGACAATCATTTTAGATCTATTCCAGATGAAATATTCTAGTCTAGTCTAGCGTAAGAAGTCAACTGATACATCTGTCCCCTTACAATTTCACTGTGCACAAATGGAAAATCCCTGTTCCTGCAGTTGGAACACTCAGAAGAGCAGGCAACCCAAATGAAATAAGAGGTGGTTAATAAAAAAATAGGAGCTAGAAAGAGGATGAAGAGTGAGAACAATGTGGTAGCAACTGCAGAGAAACTAGTGACAGGTGCCAATTCTGGGAAAAACAATGGGTGAAGACTTGGGAGAGAGTAGAAAAATAAAATCGTTTCTGCTATAGAGATCTCCCATGGAGGCCTGACCCTGAACTGTTACAAACCTGAGGAGTGAGAAGTGAGTGAATGGCAGAGGTCCTACAGAGGAGAGCCCTTAGGAGTCTTTGTCCAAAGGAAGCTATTCCCAGTTTCAAAATCCCCAAACTGTTATCTGAAATGACAACTATTTTTAATTGATTATGACATGCTCAAAGCACATTAAATAGGATTTAATAGGATGCGAATCATCAGGACAGCTGCTTTGGTGACACAAAATGCATAGAAACCATTTTGAACCTATTTCACAGAATGTGTTCTATGTCACTTACATGGCATGATCACAACTACCCAGGCTGCTTTCTTGGGATATCTTTGGGNCCTGACACTGGGAAATATTTCTTTACCCAGAGTGGTCAAACCCTGGAAACAGGCTTCCTGAAGAGGTCCCCCCATATCTGTCAGTGCTGAAGAGGCTGCTGAAGAGGCATTTGGACAATGCCCTTAATACCATGCTTTAGCTTTTGATCAGCCTTGAATGGAACAGGCAGTTGGACTATCATTGGACAATCATTTTAGATCTATTCCAGATGAAATATTCTAGTCTAGTCTAGCGTAAGAAGTCAACTGATACATCTGTCCCCTTACAATTTCACTGTGCACAAATGGAAAATCCCTGTTCCTGCAGTTGGAACACTCAGAAGAGCAGGCAACCCAAATGAAATAAGAGGTGGTTAATAAAAAAATAGGAGCTAGAAAGAGGATGAAGAGTGAGAACAATGTGGTAGCAACTGCAGAGAAACTAGTGACAGGTGCCAATTCTGGGAAAAACAATGGGTGAAGACTTGGGAGAGAGTAGAAAAATAAAATCGTTTCTGCTATAGAGATCTCCCATGGAGGCCTGACCCTGAACTGTTACAAACCTGAGGAGTGAGAAGTGAGTGAATGGCAGAGGTCCTACAGAGGAGAGCCCTTAGGAGTCTTTGTCCAAAGGAAGCTATTCCCAGTTTCAAAATCCCCAAACTGTTATCTGAAATGACAACTATTTTTAATTGATTATGACATGCTCAAAGCACATTAAATAGGATTTAATAGGATGCGAATCATCAGGACAGCTGCTTTGGTGACACAAAATGCATAGAAACCATTTTGAACCTATTTCACAGAATGTGTTCTATGTCACTTACATGGCATGATCACAACTACCCAGGCTGCTTTCTTGGGATATCTTTGGGGTTTAATTACCCTGTCAATTAGAGTTAGCGGTATTAATGCGGCAGTGAAACGATAAAGATTGCTCATGGGTTCTGTTCTCTGCTTGTTTGTATTCATCCATCTTGAAAGAGGAGGACTTTTCACATTGTCTTGACATGGATGCTAATAAGCCTATAATGAGAGATTCACTGCATCAAATAAAATAGGTGCCAGTAGCTATGAAGAGAACAAGCTAAGATGATGGTACAATGCAGTCCAGTAATGAAGAGGTGAGAGTGTAGTTTCCTGGATAGGGCAGAACACTCTGTTATTATTCAAGGATGAAGATTTAGCCAATGAATGGGTAAAAGCCTTTAAGAAGAGGGAAATTATGACAAAACCCAGCCACTTTTGAAAAAAATGGACCAGGATGAAAGTGCATTATATCAACATAGGCTCTGTGAAGCTACAGAAAGCATTTAAAACTGAATATTGAGTGAATTGAAGTAATTTTCAATAAAATCTTGAACTAGGGGGAATCAGAAAAGCATTCTTAAATTATATAAAGCTATGTTGACTTACATCTCCTGAGATCACAAAGAAACAGACTAAGTCCCATGTTCATGGGACATGTGCATTCGCAAAGCATTTTGGATCAACATTTTTAGTTTCAAATGATCTGGATTAAGTTGGACAGAGTGTAAAAATGAGAACTATTATTAATATTGTATGCCACAGGCTAGATCAACGTATCAAATGTAAATGGTTTTGTACAGGCCAGTACTTGCTTAGTGCTTTCAGCATCTTTAGTGGAGCAAATGCCTATGGTGTCCCTGGGTGCTTAAACTACATTGGTTTTCAAGGTAAAGTAAAAGACACATAAAGTCCATGCACTTCTAGATTATTTATTTGTGTGACTTGTGTAAGTCATATCATGCTGTGATTTTAATGAGTTCTATCTTCACATGTTCCTACTCCTGGAAGACCTTTATGGCCTTGCTCTGTAACTTATTCCCTCAAGCAGCTTTATACACAAAATAGAACTATTTCTGAAAAATGGGGTTCTAAGAACACAATAGATGTCTTTATAAGCAGTTGATGCTGCTAGCCACAGCAATAGTAAAATTGGGAGAATCCAAAAATTCAGACTAGTTGTCTTTTTTTTTTTTTGCTTCCAGTTTATAGACTATGATTTTTAAGATACACTACTCTTATTTTCAGTAAGTTTTTTTGTGCCAATTTTAATGCACAATGCTTCAGTACTTGACATGAAAATACTAAAAGAATGATAAGAGTTCACACCATGGAACTACCACTACATAAAATCATTAGAGTTTATAAGAATATAAAATACTTGTGATATAAAAATATCATGCATTCATTCCCTTTTCAAGCATTCAGGACCTAAACTACATATCAACAGCCTTACAGGAATTGCAATTTTTCCAATGGCTCTTAATGTCAGTACAACTTCCCTCACAGATCAAGGGCAGCAGATCACTTTAAGAGTGTAGATTCCCTGAGCTAGCATTAACAGCCCTCTGTGTTTATTTCAGGAAGATTTTACTGATTGTTAGAAATGCTTCTCTGGGCCATGGTAAAAGCATTATAAGCCTTCAAAGGGAAGATCATTTGGGACAATTTCAGACACTGACTGAATACATATTAAGCTAGTATTTATTCCATATGCAACAAATTGAGACTAAGACCAGATTTTACACCCTTGCAGTTAAAAATGTACAAAATTATTTACTTAAATTCCTTGTAGGTTGTTTCTTGGATGTCTTTTCCCCATTCCCCTTCCACTCCTCACATTGAAAATATCTAGTGTAACAGCTTCTCTAGGTTCTGGTAGAGAACTCTTTGTAGAGCTGAAAAGAGATGTGACAAGCTCCACCCTCTAGGAATCTCTGTAGATGGGATAAAGTGCTCTGCTCTCAGGTTTCACAGAACCATCTCCTGTGCCACACTTTTCCATAGAGAGGCTGCCATCTCACTCATTTGCAGGGCTGTTCCCTTAGCGGTACCATATGCTGAGGACTCAGAGCCTTGCCCTTGATCAGCAACTGCCCTCCCTCAGTTCCTTCTTGTCCAGCTCACATTGTCCAAGCATTATGAAGCCTGGTTGAGTAAAAGAAAGGAGCGATTTACCTTAGTACGTTTCCAGTTCCTGCAGTGGATCACAGCAAATGATAGGCAGCTTGTTTAGAATAACATTTGGAAAATTCAAGTCCCGTCATTAAAAGCATTGTACACTATTCTTTTATTGATCTCCTGGGATATTATTATCCTTTGTTCACGCATTGTAGAAGAAGTGATAAGCAGCTGAAAGTAATCTAGAAATTCAGAATCTACTAGGATTCATCACTACCAGCCTCTGATTCATCAGCATGCTAGCCTTTGGGCTACTGCATTTTTTTGCATCTAGCCAAATGAAATTATAAGTGATCAGTGTCATTAATCTGTTTCACAATAATGAATAAGAAAACATAGAGCCACCAGATGTTCTGATGGGCAACAGGTTGATGGGAGCTGGGAGACTGTGATGGGGGACCTTTGCTTCCAGCCAATCTCACCTTGTCAGAGGATAAGATCTTGCCCCTTTGAGACAGCACTTCATGAAGGAGTTGCATGACAGGGTGACATTAAAGGCCTTTATGCTATCAATCCCATTTGTTTAAGGGTATAGATATTTTTACCCAGCAGAGTCACTCTTTCAACTACTTTTCCAAGGTATTCCACTTTGTGAAGGAAATTGTGTCTCCTTACCTTTATTCATGTAAGATAAACAATCTCTCTACTCCTTAAAGCTCCTCCTTTTTGGGATGCACAATTCTTTGCTATCACACATTCTGCTCCAAGCTGGGGTCTTTGTTTACCATAATGGAAAAGATCTAGTAGTAGGAAGAAAAAGAAGTCATGGTTCTCTCCTTTTATTTTGCTAAAGTGGAAAACTCCTTCTATTACCATCATCTTTGCTCTTTAGAGAGGAAAGAGAAAGCAGGGGCCATAACTCTGATGGGCAACACAGAAAGGGGCCTAGATGCCAAAGTATGTGTAGACCATGTCCGTATTTTGAACCTAGACACTTCCCTGGCACTGGAATATCAGTCTTGTGTAATCGCCTGTCTATTCCCAAAGCCTCACCCATCCACCTGCATGTGCCTTTATTTCTGTTTTGCCCCAATCCAATAAGCACCTATTATCGAGACATCAAAGAAAACAATAGCAACTGAATAATGCTAGCATTTGATGCTACAGAACTAAAATTAAATATCTGAAGCAGGATAAAGCTACAAGATAAATGTCTTCAAAGTCAGAAAAAAAGAATGTTATGGCTTTAACCTATTTACATGAAAGTATTTTCTCTGGTGGGATAATCAAAGTTTCAAAGATCTTGTCCTGTACAATATCAAATCCTATTACTATTTAGCAGGGGAAAAGCTATTCCCTTAAAATCAAGGTACTCGTCAAGAGTTCCCGGCATGAAAAAGCTTGTATTGTGTGCACAAGCACACACAGAAAGCATCGCAAAGGGAAATGTTAGCCTCAAATTAATTTCTATCAGATTTGATTGAAAAACTCACACATATCTGTCCATTGGAGGTTTGCGACCTGACTCTGCCTGACTGGCATTTGGTAATCAAATAGAGACTGCTACAATACATTTATCAGTTTTGCTGTAGTCAAGAAATATAGCTGTAAAATGTACATCATATCAGAAAAATTAGACCAAGCTGATTTTTTGTATGCAGCTTCATTTGTTCATTAACTAAATAAGTGCCCATAATTAGAAAAAAAAGCAAAATAAAAATAACTTTTAAATGTTATGCTAATAATATCATACCATGTCTGAACCAATTTGTGTACTTGAACAGATTTTTCCTACAAAGTCATGATTTACTTTGCACTTGTTGCTGGCCACTGTTGCAGCTGCCCTTAAAATAGGTGAGACCTCAAACATTTCTCATGTGGCAAGATCTGAAAAACTGTGCATTAATCCTTCATTCAACTTCTCAAAGAACTGCTCAACTTTCTTTTATTTTCTCTCAAATTCTTACTTCTAGAACTTTAACATCTGAAAAAAGAAATAGTAAATAAAGTAAAATAAATCCCTTGAGAAAATGTTCCATTTTTCAACAGCATCTAATAAAAATGAGGTACCCAAATGTAAAGGCAGCAGTTATAGATATGTAAGTGCACTGCCGTATAGCTGTCATTACCCTGGATTCAGCCAGACCCCTAGTTGTGCTGGAAGCCTCATGCAGAACTGCAGAAGCATAGCACTTTTGACATAACAAAGCCATACAGAATCGATGTCTGCTGTCAGTCACTGAAAACAGGAATCTCAAATTTTAAGATCATTTATATCAGCACTGCACACCATTTTGAACTTTGACCTCATTATATCACTGACTTCATTATCAGACTCAAATTCTGAGACAGAACTTCAGATCCAGGTTGATCACTATTTAACTGAACAGTGGAAAAAGAAAAGACATTAATCCAAATTAAACTGAGGCAGATGTGAGAATAACCTATTTGTTGGATCTACTGAAATTTTATACAGTTTATAACATGTCATTTAAAGTTTCTTTAAAGGCTCTTTAAATGAAAGTTTCAGAAGAAATGCAAATGGAGAATAGAAAACTGAGAGGAGGGAGAAGAAAAAATGAAATATAAACTTTGGCAGAATAGCATGTAAAAAGCAGGAAAGCAAAGAAATAGGAGATGGGCAGCTGAACAACTGAAGGAATGGGAGTTGAACAGGAAGAAAAGGGACAACAGCCATTACTGGCAATAGAAGAAGAAAGCTTGGAGACTGAGAGAGAATGTCCAGTTTTCAGAGCTAACAGATGATCATCTCAAGAAAATTCCTTGGTTTCTTTCAGAACATCTGTGTTGAGAGTAATCAGTCTGCTAGATCTTGTCTGTGTAGGTCCAGTTTGGACAAGAGGACCAGCAAGGAACACAAAGGCCTTATTCTTGAAAACTGAATGGTAGATACTCAGGATAGGAATGGAGCTAATTTCCCTTATGTTATTTCCTCAAAATAATACTCCAAGCTTTTTGGGACACTCTGGAGACCCTGACTAGTATAACAATAACATCACCTCCCTACTATCTCTGCCTCCATAATGTAGATCTCCCCTAAAATGTCATGTTCAAAACTAGCAGAATTAACTGCTCCTTTACCCTATTTTTATATATTTTTTCAGTCTGGAAAAAGAGATAAATGAGGGGAAGAAGACCATTGTAAGTTCATTTGCAAGCTGAATGAAAACAGAGAAAAAATTGGAAGAACTGTGGCACCAGCACTGCAGTCAAGCATTCAAGTCTCTAACTGCCTGGGAGTTACTGAAAACTTCTGGTTTCATCCCTTATTGCCTCGGTTCATGTGTATTCTTTGAGGCATTTTGATTTCTGTAACATTTTCCATTCTACCTTCCTCTTTTATCTTCTTTATCTACCAACCAGATAACACTGTATTTTTAACAGGCATCTCCATTAGGGTATCGACTAAGTGGCTCCCAAGTCCTCTGTCACAAGTCACTGAGACAAGGAGATAGGTAAAGTAGTTATTGATGTTTTCTACTGCCTTGGTAGCTGACACTATTTCCAACTATTTTTGGAGGACGAGGAAAAGAGGGAGTATAAAAATAACAGAATAGGGTCACTTCAGAATCTATGTGCAGGCAACTGCAGCCTCTTTCCAGTCCCCCAAAAAATACTGTGATGAACAAATACAGTTTTCCGGCTATCAGAACTTCCCAACTCATCACATTCTTTACAAGGGATTGAAGTTGCAACACCTGTGCTTTTGGGGTGATTGATTTTTGAAGAATTATGCTGGATACAACTGACTACCAATAAACATTAATGCTTTCATGGAGTAAGGGAGTCTCAAGGATCAGATTCCAGAAGTAGGAGTTAAAGCAGAAGGTATGAGTTTGGCCTGTCAAACTAAGAAGGGAAGACCAAAACCATGCATAATGGGGACAACTTGAACAGAGAGTGGTGGTAATCCTGTTGCTTACAAAATGAGTTGAAGAAAAGCAAGTGGCATGATCCAATAACATAGTACAAACACTAAGTGCTACTTTAAAAAAGACCGTTTAATTAAATTACAGAAGTTGCTACCACAGGATTTTATGAAAGCCAAAGGTAAAAGTTAATGCATATGCAACACAGTGCTCCTGGTTGCAAAGCCTAACCAAATTCTTCATTGCAGGAAGTCAAGAGCATCACTTTACATTTACCTTATTTCATTTTACTTTCCTAAACACCCAGGAGCAACCACTTCTGAAAACACCGGTGATGTGAACTAATACAGCATTTATTATATTCTTCAGGAAGGCAGAATGGCCTACAGACAAATGTAATTGTTAAGTCTTGCAGTCATTGGTTTCCCTTCACAATTTCAGTTCCATGATACTTTATTGCATGGAAAAACTAAAATTTCATCTAAAAACTTAAACTTCAAATATCAGTATGTGAAGAGAAAGCTAGAAAGTATGACCTTACTGTTCTGTATGGCCTGAAAAAAATGAGAGAAAGTAATCATATGGACATATCATTTCTCTAATTTAAGCCAGCCTTATAGTCCTGGCTCATGATTTTGAACACTGTTAGGAGTTGCAGTTTTGTTTGTGCTTTAGACTTAACCAGTACAATAAATACATTGCTAAGCAGAACATCATCAGAAAAAAATATAAATTATATTTCTAGCAACTAGTTAGATAAAATATTTCACCTTTTCTTTCAGATCTTCAAGTAAGTGCAGTAGAATTCACTGAATGCTCACAAGTTCTGTGAAAGTCTGGTCTAGGATCTCTTCACGAAGAGCCTTGTGTATAACCATCCTCATGCTACTGTGTACCTTGGAGACCGATAATCTTATAGCAGGCCAAGAAAAACACAGATATTCAGGGTTAGAACAGAAGCACAGAACTGTTCATTTAGAACTTGTAATGGTCTGGTGGACTCACACGTAGGCCAAGGGGCAGGGAGAGGAATATCTTTCCTTAACAGGTTCTGTAACCTGTGTTGACAGCACAGCTCATATTAGTCCTCTGAAAGACGGGCTACTAATGACAGATTTTCAAGCACTTCAGCTTCTCCTGGAGCAGAAATGAACTGCTCTGGCTCAGAAAAATTGTTGACTGGGGTAAGCTGCATGGTTTTTTGTTTGCATTATTTAATGCTTTGCAAGACAAAGAAGACAGCATTGGCATCACTTAAGCAAAAACAAGCTGTGGCCCACATTCAAACAATTTTATGGGTAATTAAAAAAAAATATCCCAACCTTTGATATTGTCATAAATAAAGGAGACTACATGGATGATCTTGTCTAAATTTTCTGTTCCAGTACTGTCGTCACAGAAGGGTTAAAAGAAATTGCATCTATGCAGTCCAAGACACCTGGACTGAAAGGTGGTATTTGTGATCACAGTCAGTGTTGAACCAGTTAAAAGCTTTGAATCTAATCATTTCAGTCGTTTGGAGAAGATTTTGCTAATACAAAAGCACAGCAGAACAAGGACAGTAAAATAATACGTCTTTTGAATTTATATTGCTTTCTTGTCTGCAGTATTTAAGCATTAGCAAAAAGTCAGCTGAAGTAACAGTACAAAACTCAAAAGCAGTAATGAAATTAAAATCACAAAAGTCTTAAAGTGAAAACATTAGAACTTTTGTTTTCTAATTCTTACTAGCATTAGTGAAATATATTCATTTTCAATTGCAAGATTTTAACTTCACTGAGTGTAAAATCTATTTTAATGCATTTATTTGCTGTACTTTTTTTTACTTTTAAGTGAACTTTTTTTGCAATCTATTAAGTGACAAGCTTCTATGTTTGCAAGATAAAGTAATTATTTTTATCAAGAAAAAGGTAAATGGCAGAAGGAAAATTTAAATATCCACTTTTTCCAAGCAGAACAACTATCTCATATAATTGCTTCTTATCTCTGTAACAGTTTAACAGGAACTTTCAGACTTATTTTAGTTTTTTACACATTCTAGAATCAGGTTAGAAGCCGCAGAAAACACCATTATTGACACTGCTCCAGTTCTGCAATTAATATTGAGTATTCCAAGGTGAAAAAAGGATTATAAAATGGAAAGTAAAATTGCCAATGGTTCAATATTTCCTATTGCCACTTCAGAAAATTAATCATAATCTTTTCCATCCTTTGAAAAATAACCATGTTTTAATTCTAAAAATGTCTTAGTTTCAGTGGCTACCAAGGTTGCTTCCATAACATAATAGTGAATTTGATTTAATCACTTCTCATTTTCAAAATCAGAAATTTGGCTTTACTCTTTTTTTTTCACTCATATGTGGTCTCCTTGTTCCTATGTTTCATGAAGCTTGCTGAGAAATTCTTGCAAGGAAAGAATATGGATCTCCTGCTCTTCTGAAAAGAAGAGAAAGCATTTCTCTGGTTTATGGGAACAGTATTTCCCCACAGTCCTTCTGCTTCCTGAGCAATGTGGTAGGGGCTTATGCTTCAGCAAAGCATACTTTATTCAACATATGATGCCATCATCTCACCTGCTGACAAAAGCCAACAGAGCTGGCTTGATGTAGAGCACAACAGATGGAGCACAGACTGCTGCCTACAGTTGCCAGCACTGGGGTCTGGTTTTGTTGTGACTGAACAGCAAAATAGAGTCCTCAGTTCAGGAATCTATCTATAAATTGCTGAGATCTATGGGTAAAGAGTTCTGTAGAAATGCCTCTAGATTAATAATAGTGTTATTTTAATTCAATTGCCATTAGCTACCATCTGTTTACATAATTCACCTGCATTGCAATGCTAGTCTAGCGAGACTCCCTGCTACTCAGTATTGCTGCAGAGCTGTTCCTTCTGTCCAATCTAAAATATCAAAAGACCAAAGTGATGAGGAACCAGAAAAAATTTTATTATAAATTAACTAATGAGGCATACATTTCAAAAGTGTGTTTCTGTAACCTACTTCTATGCATGAAAGCTTAAATTGCATATTGTAATGGTGGAGAAAGAATGCAATTTTAAAATTTAATTCTCAAGATCTACCTAATCCCATTGCATTTGGAATTTTTGAGTGGAAGAAGAGCAGAAGGGAGTCACCCAAATGAAGAAAATTAATTACAATGTAACTGTTTTCAGAGTTTGTTTTACTTAGGTTAAAAACCTAATAAGGTAAAACATTAGTCAGAGTCAAACTAGATAGGAATTTTTTCTATTGACCTCAATGAACTTTAAATCAGACCCAAAGAAAAGACCCAT
The DNA here is from genome assembly GCA_013398055.1 of Ifrita kowaldi. Taxonomy (NCBI): domain Eukaryota; kingdom Metazoa; phylum Chordata; class Aves; order Passeriformes; family Cinclosomatidae; genus Ifrita; species Ifrita kowaldi. The sequence goes on from VZRS01007466.1 coordinate 11,179, forward strand.
CTTGCCAGTCCTACTTGACTAACAAGTAGAGAAAATAATACTACAGCGTGATACAGAAATAGGGTAGAAATTCTGGTCCCTGACCAACAAAAGCACAAACCCTCCCAGACTTCTGCATCTGCCTTTCTCTGTGCTCCAGGGTACACATCTGGTGCATCTCACTCTGGAGCCTAGTCCTTCCTGCACTTATCAGACCTTAGTTAGAAGTGGGTGGAGGGAAGGGGTCCAAAGTGTCAGAAGTTCAGGTGAGAAAGAGGCAGACTGAGTGCCCCAGACAGCCAGTAGGTGGAGGAGCTTTCTGCCTTCAGCTCTGAGCAAGGCAAAGAGAAACATATCTGGAAGCTCTACTAACCTGTGGATTTATCTATATATTCTTAGGATGTTTAAACCAGAACATAAATACTGAAGAATATTTGGTTATAGCACAAAGATTTTCTTGGGCTAGAAAGCCTCCCCATCCCCTCTCCTCAACCTCCTTTTCATACACAATTTTCTTCTGGTGATAAAAGGATGTATCAGTATAGAGCTTTTTAGAATAGCTACTCTGTAACACCTATTTCAGAAAATACCTAAATTTAGAAAAACCATAAGGATGTCTCCCTGTGAGGGCTGACTCTGTGAGGTGGCAATGTTCCTTAACTGCTCAGCATGTCGAAAGGAAGCTCTTCATATGCGTCTGCATTGCTCAGTCTCTGGTTAATGTACAACCAAGACCCAGAAACCACCTATAATTCCTGAGAAGCTGAAAGAACAGAAGCTTCCTGTGGTCCTGTATTAACGCTTCAGAGGAAAAAGCTGCAGGTGGATGTTCACTCATTGCAGATTCTCATTCTTCAGCATGTGCCTGTATCAGTTATCCTAAATACCTCTGTTATCTGGAGATTTCCTGCTATTAAACTTGACCTTGAAAGGTACTTTGTACATTGTTTTGATTGAAAGAAAGGTCTTAGAAGAAAACGGATGCTAATCTCAGTAAGCTTGTATCTTAGGTATTCATTCACTAGCAGATATGATTTTGTGCTTTTAATAAAACTTTCAAAAGATCATACTGGTGTTTATTGTGCATTGTTGTGATCAGTTTGATACTAGAAATAGCAGCAAGAAGGATGCAGCAGAAAAACAGGGGAAAAAGCAATCTTTAAGTTATCCGTTAATCATCATGACTATAGGTGTAATGGAACCAGTGCCCACCTGACTAACATAACCATGTTGTCTTGGTTTGAAAGGACAGG
>VZRS01007485.1:0-16263 GCA_013398055.1 Ifrita kowaldi
CAAACAAAAAAAGGGATTTCTGAGAAAGGCACGATGGATTCTCCCCGCTGTAAATTTGTACAGGAACATTTCTAACGTTTTCTACACTCGAAGAAAGTAATTTCTAATCTCCGCTGTCTGGCTGGGTGCGAATCTCTGGGACCTGCAGACCTGGATAGCCATTTGTTCCCGTGGTTTCTCGTGCAGTGTTTGGTGAGGTGACAGTGTATGAATTATTTATGCCAATAAAAAAAAAAAAACAAACCAGAAAACCCAAAAAAAACAAAACACATTTGAAAAAAAAAAAGTTGCCCTGCCCTGTGCTGCTCTGCGTCCTCTCCTTGTCGTATCCCGGGATTTTTTATCCACGGTGGGGTCTGGATGAGTCCATCAGAGCATCTCTGCCTGGTCCAGCACTGCCAAATCCCTTTTTCCCTCTCTCCCACCGTTCCAGCTCCCGGCCCAGCCCTTTGGGGATTGTAATTCCCAGCAAACCCTCGGATGGGAGACACCGCAGCAGAAAACCCGGCGATTGGGCACATTCTGGGCTGGCAGCGGGATAAATTTCCACCCAGCTCAGCGGGTGAGAGCCGGGGGCTGCTTGTCCCCAGCCGGGCCCCGCGGGGACGGCTGAGCCCGGTGATGGAGCACCGGCGGCTCCTGGCATCTGCTGCTCCGCTTGTTTGCTTCTCCCACGCTGTTTTCCTGGGATGCCACCATCAATCTGCCAAACGGCCCCACCGGAAAAGCGGCAGCGCTGGCTGCTGGGGGTACCCAGGAGATGGAGGAGAAAATCCTGGGAAGTTCACACGGTTTTTCCCCCCTCTCCTTCCCTCCTCGCCGCCGCCCGAGCACTTGAAAGGTAAAATAATGATGGCTGGCCATTAATAAACCATGAACGCTCCACACTTCTCCTGTCGAGGGCTTTTCATCTTCCAGAGCCTGCAGGAGCTGGGAACCAATTAAACCAGGCTCAGCCCGGGTGGGGAGCGGGGACAGAGCCATCCGAGGGGATTTTCTTGGGAAGGGGCTGCTCTGATGGATTCTCCCGGTGGGAGAAACGGGGGATTTGGGGGTAAAGAGCCACCACTTGATGCCCTCTCTGCCTCCCTCGCTGGGGTCGCCGTGGTGTCACCGTCTCCTGGATGTGCAATAAACAGGGGCTTGCTTGGTAAATCCGGAGGGCTGCCACCACTCTGGGGGGTAACTGGTCGGCACTGGTGGGCAACTGGGCAGCTCTGGTGACTCCAGCTCCGGGAACAGAGCCCCCGCCAAGCCCAGCGCGGGGAGGCTGAGCTGGCTCCTGGCGCGTGGTTAATGAGATGCCAGCACCAGGACGGGGAGGAACGCGCAAAATATTCCCCAAACCAGCTTTAACCGCGGCTTTGGAGGATCGGGAATGCCTTTGGATCCATCCCCGCGTGGATCCGTCCGTGCGTGCGTGCGCAGGGAGAGGCGCAGGAATGCGCACACGTGGCCGTCACCTCCTCCTGGCTGGGGATGAATCAGGGGCCATTAATAATTCACAGGCAAGGGATAAACGCAGGAGTGACAGAGGAGCTCAACCCCCAGGGCAGCAGCTCCAGCTCTCCCGTCCCTGCGGCTGGGTGAGCCCACGGCGTCATTCCCACTTGGATGCTGCTGGCGGTGTTGGCACAGTCGGGATGCACCAACACCAAACAGGGCTTGCTTTGGGGTGGGGACACTTTTGGGGCCGGTTGTGATGCTGAGACTACAAACCACCTCTGTTTCCACCAGGGAGGGTGGCTCTAAATATGTCCCCGTGGCGTCCCAGTGCTGCCTGGGTCACCCACCCTCCCTCCGGACACACGGGGCTTGTTAGAGACACAAATCTGCCTTGATTTGTTAAATTCTCTCCCCAGATTAAGCCTTTCATTGAGCTAAATTTAAACCCTCAGCTACGCCGGGGTGCGGCTGTCAGACCTGGCCGGTGGCCACAACCCCTGCTCGCCGTGGGACCCAGCGCTGTCCCCGCAGGGCCGGCCCCGGGCGCCGTGGCAGCTTTGGGTTCCCCTTTCCGCCCCGGATCAGCAGAAGAAAAGGCTGGCGAGGAGCCGAGCCCGCAGCCGGGAGGGTGAGAACCAGCGGTGCCCGCGGCCAGGGCTGCCGCCAGTCCCGGGGGGTCCCGGGGAGGGCAGAGGGGGACGATCCACAGCTCCTCTGGGAGCCGGGCTGGGGCTGGCAGCCACCCCACAGCCCCGAGCCGGCCCCGGCCCATCCTGCCCGTGCCGGTCCTGCCCAGGCCGGGCTCCATCGCGGGGCTGTGGCGGAGCCCACAATGGGGCATTGTTCCGAGCTCTGATTTATGTTTCCTCCCCAGGCACGCCTGGGCTTTCTCAGGAGCCGCAGTGAGCACAGGGCCGGTCCTTTCTGGGGATCCGGGCTGGGCTGAGCCCCCCGCAGCCACCCCGGCACGGTCCGGGGGGATCCTGCCTAGGTAAACCTCCAGCTCTTCATTAGGGCTTGATTAGCTCATTAAGGGCTGCCCTGCGCCAGGAGCGGGACGCGCTGGGCCAGCCCGAGCCTCGGGGAGAGCCCCGGGGAGCCCCGGGCAGGCGACTGCCCGAGCCCGGGCTAATTGGCCACTTGTGTCGTGGCCACCCGGCCATCCTTTAACAGGATTGTCGCTCCGAGGCAGCGCGGGGCTGATCCCGCTTTGCAGAGAGACCCGGCTCCCAGCGGGATTAATTCCGGCCGGGGGGCGGCCCCGGGGGGTTCCCAGCATCTCCCGCCCGCCTGCTGGGGAGGGGCTGCCCTGCTCCAGGTCCCCCCGCTCCTGCTGCCTCATTGCTCAGCACATTCTCTTTCCTCACCTCTATTTTTACGCTGCCCTCGGAGACAGAAACCTGACCCCCCCCTCCCCGTGCCTGCAGACACCGAGCCCCTGCCGGGCTCCCAGCGCGGGACCTTCTCCTCCTGGCAGCTCTGGGGAGGAGGAGAGATTCCCAATTCCCAGCTTTTTGCCCTAAACTTGACACCTGCAGCCTCCTCCAGAGATCCGAGCCGAGCCCTGGGCAGCCGCAGGTAGAAAAACTGGCTGGAGGTTTTCCCGTGCCCCACAGATATTTATTTATTTATTTATTTATTTATTGTGGGGGTTTTTTGGGACAAGGTGGCTTTCTGTGCCTGGATTGAGGGGTGGGTGGAGGGTCAGGGCACGCTGGGTGTGCTGTGAGCCCCCTGTGGGGTGGGGAAGGGTCTGGGATGCTGAAAGAAAATAATCCCAAACTCAGGGTTTGTGCCTGGGCACCTGGAGGGGAGAAGTTGTCCCAGAGGGGAGAAGTTGTCCAAGAGGAGAATCATCCCACTGGGATGCCGGTGACCTTTCCCAGCGCCTCGGGGTGCCAGATGTCACCGAGGGGCTCTGGAGAGGGCGAGGAAATCCCTGTGCCCCCCATCCTAGCGACAGCCATGGGGCAGGGGTGCTCCGTGGTACCCCCGGCTCACTTCCAGCTGGTGGAGACACACATTCCAGCATCCTGGAAGGCGCCAGGCACTGTGGATGAGCCCTCAGCCTCTCCTCCTGTCCTTTTTGGCCTGCAGCTCCTGCGGGGACAGCTCAGCTCCGGCCTCCTCCAGCCGCACGGCCACGGGGCACCACCCGGAGCTGGGCTGGCAGCGCGTGATTCCATGTGGGATCGCTGTCTGGGACAGCTGGGATGGCTGCAGGGAGGGTCTGGAAACCATTTCTGCCCATTATTTTCCAAGCTCCTTCTGCCTAATTCCTCCCAGGGGTGCCGCAGTGCTGGGAGCTCCCAGCGGGATTCCTGAAGGAAAATCTCATTCCGGGAATGTCTGTTTTTCTCCAGAGGTTTTTCCAGAGGTTGGTTTGCTGGCTGCTGTCCCTCTGTGTCCAGTGACATCGTGGCCTTGGCTGCTGCCCCGTGACCCGGGGGGCTGCAGGAGGCGACGGCCACCCCCGAGCTCGTGGACACTGGGATTGATGTCCCTGGATTGGGTTTCGGATATTTTTGGCCCCGCAAATCCCATGGGTGATGAAGCTCAGCACGATGGGTCCTTCCTCCACGTGGCCAAGCTCCCTTTTGGGATTTAACCTCCTGTAACTCTTATTCCCACCTTCTTGCTCCATTCATCCCCAATTCCAGCGCCCTGGATGGGGATGGCTCCTTCCTCATCCCTTCCATGGAGGGTTTCCTGCTGGAATTATCCCTCCCGTGTGGGGATCAGCCCCTGAGCCCCCCAAACCCCAGAACATTCGGCTGCTTCCCAGTTCACGTTGCATTTCCAGTAGTGCATCCATGCTCTGGGAGCAGCTAAGCCACGGCTCTGCCGGGTGGGAACGGCTCTGTGTCTGCAGCCATCTGGATCTCCACATCATGGATCTCCACAGGGATGCAGGGAGGCTCCAGAGAGCTGGGAAGTGGGAGAGATGGGAATTCCTTGGTTCTGGCAGCAGNACAATGGGAATTGTTTGGTTCTGGTAGTGGGAACTCCTTGGTTCTGGCAGCAGGAATTGCTTGGTTCTGGCAGTGGGAATTGCTTGGCTTTGGCAGTGGGAATTGCTTGGTTCTGGCAGTGGGAACTCCTTGGTTCTGACACTGGGAATTCCTTAGTTCTGGCAGTGGGAATTCCTTGGCTCTGGCAGTGGGAATTGCTTGGTTCTGGAACTGGGAATTCCCTGGTTCTGGCAGTGGGAATTCCTTGGCTCTGGCACTGGAAATTGCTTGGTTCTGACACTGGGAATTCCTTGGTTCTGACAGTGGGAATTCCTTGGCTCTGGCAGTGGAAGTTGTTTGGTTCTGGCAGTGGGAATTTCTTGGTTCTGGCAGCAGGAATTCCTTGGTTCTGGCAGCAGGAATTCCTTGGTTCTGGCAGTGGGAATTCCTTCGTTCTGGCAGTNCAGGAATTCCTTGGTTCTGGCAGTGGGAATTCCTTCGTTCTGGCAGTGGAAAGTGCTTGGTTCTGGAACTGGGAATTCCCTGGTTCTGGCAGTGGGAATTCCTTGGCTCTGGCAGTGGGAATTCCTTGGCTCTGGCAGTGGGAATTGCTTGGTTCTGACACTGGGAATTGCTTGGTTCTGACACTGGGAATTCCTTGGCTCTGGCAGTGGAAATTTCTTGGTTCTGGCAGCAGGAATTCCTTGGTTCTGGCACTGGGAATTCCCCGGTTCTGACAGTGGGAATTGATTGCTTCTGACAGTGGGAACTCCTTGGTTCTGGCACTGGGAATTCCCTGGTTCTGGCACTGAGAATTGTTCTGGGAATTGCTTGGTTCTGGCACTGGGAATTCCTTGCCCCATGGCTGGGCAGGCACCCTCAGTGGCTCTTCCCAGGTCCCACCCCCGGGCTTGGCTGGGAGCAAACCCAGCCCAAGGCGGCGGGAGGGAAATGGATTGATGGCCTCGTTATCCCTGCTCCGTCCCACGCCTTAAATCCAACGCACCTGGCCCTGGGAGCTGCTCCCGCGCCTCCCGCGGAGCACCCCGGGAGCGCTTTTCCTGGGAAACAACCCCGTGGCCATCCCTGGATGCAGCGGTGAGTGGGATCGGGGCTGGGGAAGTGCTCCGGGCTGGATCCGTGTGCCGGGGGTTTGGGGTGCTGCTGGCTGGGATGATGTGTGCTGGAGTGACTGTTGTGGGGAGAATTTAGGGAATGAGCGGCTGGGAAGGTTGTGCTGCGCTCCCAAAGGGAGATGGGAATTGTTGTGGATCCAAGCACTGCTCTTGTTGTGGGAATAAGGTGGGAAAGGTGAAGGGTTTGCCTTCAAATACTTGGGAAGCTGCAAAAATGGCAATTTCCCTGGTGGGAGCTGCCTGTTCCTGCCTGGCTGCAGCTCCAGGCCGTCCATCCATCCATGGGTATCCATCCCTCATCCATCCATCCCTCCACTGCTGCTGGAGATGTCCAAGCCCCTCATAAATTCAATTATAAAAATGGAAAAATGGCCCATCCATCAGCCACAGCCCCTTTTCCTGCTGCTCCCTCCTCGTTTCCATGGTTGGTGTGCGGGGATGGATCCTGGGAATCTGGGGTTGGGAAGCCCCAGCTGGGCGTTCAGAACCACTGAAGTGCCCCGATGCCACTGCTGGGAGGCGGCTGCTCCAAAATCCTTCCCACGGAGACTTGTTGCTTAAATGGCCCTGGGTGGATTCTGGCTTTGGGAAAGGAAAATTCTGGATTAAATGGCTCCCAGATGGATAAAAGCAGAGTTTGGAGCGAGGGCGCACAGGGTTCCTGCTCTCAGGAGCTGTGTCCGACTCACCTCGGGATGGGAAGGATCGTGTGAAGTGTGGCAGGGACCTGCTCTGGAGGTGTTGACAGCAGCGATGTGACACCCAAAACTATTTTTATTTTACTTGATTTGGCTCCTCGGAGCTGAACTGAGGCTTTTGGGCAAGAAAGCCACGGCCGCGTTGGCGCAATGGGCGGGTCAAGCTCATTTCTCCCTGCTCGGGGCTCTCCTTGGGGTTAAAATCTCTTCAATTTAAAGAAAAATAGTTTCTGGGGATGTTCAGGGGCTTTGCAGCAGAACCCGACGCTGAACCGAGGTGCAGCTTGTCCTGCTGGATGGGACAACTGGAGGGGACAGGGAGAGCGGGGTCCCTGGACATGATTTAATCTCCAAGGACTCCTTTAATTAATGCAGCAGCCCTAATTGTCCGGGCACGCCTGACTTTGCAGCACACGGGGGCTGAGGTCGTGGCGAGGAGCCTGGATGTGCCTTTCTGCTCTCCCTCCCTTTGGAGCCGAGAAAAATCAATGGGAAACCCTTCCAAACGCCGGGAGAGCTCTGTTATCTCCCGATCAACCTCAAACAAAACCCCACCGCGGCGTCAAGGACAGGAGCTCCTTGCCTGCTCCTCTGGCGTTGGGTTAAAAAATCAACCTTTCCTCACAGATGGATAAAATTCCTGCGGTTTAGGGCAGAAAGAGCCTGGCCTGGCCCGGCTGTGGGGTGGAAACGCGCTTTTCCCTGCTCTGCACCTTCGGGAAAAGCATTTTGGGGAAGGGAAGGTCCTGACCCCCCATGCCCGCGGCCCTGAGGGGCTGCTGGGCTCCTCCTGCTTTTCCCATGGGTTGGATGTTCGGAACGGAACCCCGGAGCTTCTCCCATGCTCACCCTCCTTCTCAACCCTCCCCCAGGGAGGCACAGCCCCCCTAAACGCCCGAAAATCGGCTGGAAGCTGTGATTAGGCGGGCGTGGAGCAGCTTCCAGGTGGGGAGGTTAAAAGTTATTGAATAACCCAACTCCTCCGCCAGCCGCGGGGGCTGCGGCCGGTGCCAGGTGCCCGGCGGGCGTTCCGGTCACCCCCAAACCACCAGCGATTTCCCCCCCCATCCCAACCCTGGCGAGGCACGGGGGATGTGCTGGCTGGGCCGATGAGCAGGGTGGGTCCCGGGCGTGAGCTGGCGAGGGGACAAGGACACTGCCGGACCCGCCGAGGGGCAATGCCACCGTGGGAAAGCCGGCGGGGAGCGCGCAGCCGGCTGGGCAGGGCTCACGCAGCCCTCCCGCAGCTCCAGCGCCGGCTGAGCCCTTTTCCTGCCGCTGCCCAGCGCCTCCTCCCCTGGCTCCGGCCAGCCCCTGCCTCTGGACGAGCCATGGCCTTGGTGTGTGCCTTTTGTTTGCTCTTCCTTTCGGGACCCGGAGCCCGGGGCGGGGGGAGCGGGGCCCCGGCCAGGCGGCAGCTGCGGCGGGGGCGAGCGGGGCGCGGTGCCCGGTGGCCTCTCCGCGGCTCTCTCCGGACACAAGTAAGGCTGCGGGCGGCGGGGACACGCCGCGGGGGTGGCTCTGCGCGGCCCGGAGGGTGGGAATGGCTCTGGTTGCCGGCGAAGCGGGAGTTGCAGTTTGCCAGGATGGTTTGTTCGGGATGGGATCGGGGGGGAGCCTGTTCAGCTCCCTGCTGGTGTCTCAGTTTGGGAATCACAGCGGGATCATTCCCGATCTCCAACCCTCTGCCTGCTCCACCTGTTCCTCGCCTTGGACGCACCTTTGGCCTCGGCAGGGTGGGCTGGGGATGCCGTCGGCACCCGGAGTACGTCGGCAGCTCCCTCCTGGCTGGGGTCTGCAGGACCCTTTTAGGCACCGAGAGCCTTTAAAACCCCTCCCAGATGCACCTTGCTCCACCCGAGGAACCTTCGGCTTCTCCTCCGTGCCACGGGCTGGCAGGGCCGTGCTCTGCCTTGGGAAAAGCACAGCAGATTTTGGGCACCTGCAGGGATGTGGGGTGCGGCTGTGGGGAGGGCAGGAGGAAAAGCATCCATAGGGGAAGGGAAGGGGGAAGCATCTCCTGCGGGGAGGCGTGCGCTCCTTCCTCCAGCACGGAGCTCATCCTGCGAACTGCGTCGGCACCGCAGCTGCTCCGGCTTCCTGGGAAGTCCTATTGATGCCAAAGCAATCCTGGAGAGGGAGGGGGAATGACTAAAGTTATCCGCGGCCGTGTGCGGCTGCAGATGCGGGGTCCTTCCCCCCCTTCTCCCTGTTTTTTCGGGGAGGGGTTCCGAGCCTGTGATCAAAAGCTGGAGCTGGCGTCCATCTGCTTCTGACAACCTGAGCGCTCGCTGGCAGCTTCTGCATTCAGAGCCTTGAATTCCTCAATAATTAGAGGAGTTTTTTCCGAAAAAAAATCCCCATCTGGGCTTTTTCATGATGGGAATGAAAAGCCAAGGTGGGTGTGGGAGGGGGGCAGGTGGATTTTCAGCCCTAGCAACCCAAATCTTGAAATATTACATCAGCAGCGAAGAGGTGTAATTAAGTAGGAAACAAATGAGCCCAGCTAATCTGTTTTGCTTGTTTGAGCTTAGCGGAGTGCAGAAAACAAACAGAAGCTGAATGATGAATGAGACTTCTTTTTATTTATTTTTTTTTAAAAGGGTTTTTCTTTCCCCGAGCCCCGAGGGGGTGTTGCGATGTGGGTCAGGAAACGCGGCCGCTCTCCCCCGCGGCTCCGAGGTCACCCGGACGTGGCAGCCGGGGCTTTGCGCCGCCGCTCGCCCGGTCCCGGCTTTAATTGCCCGCTCTGCCCAGCCGGGCTCCCTTGGACGCCTTCCCGGAGGGATGGGCATGGATCTCCGCGCTGCTCTTCCCCGCTCCTGGGGTGGCATCAAAGCCGCGGCCCCGCGGGTGGCCCGGCGAGTGCCCTTTAAGGTGGCACTGCCGCCTCACCCCTCCCGCCGCAGCCCCGGCAGCTTCCGCAGGTGCCCGGGGCATCGCTCGGCGCTGGGGGTTCCGCAGGGAATTGTTGCTTTTGGGGCACCCTTGGGTGCCAGAAGTGGGGGAAACTGCACGGGGACCCCAGAGCCTCCTCCCCACCCTCCCGCTGTCACCCCACAAAGGACAGGGGGACACACGGCCCTGGCTGTGAGGCTTCCACAGCTCTTCAAACACCCCGGAGGGCTCCGGCAGCGTGAATGTGTCACTGCGTGTCCCCGCCCGGCCGTGTGGCGGCTGTTGTGGCATCTCCCTGCTGCCTGCCCCGCTTCCCCCGGCGGGGGCTGCTTTTGGGGCCGGCTGGGCTTTGGGATTGTTTTCTCGCCGCTCTCGGGCGCTGTCGGGCTCCGGCAGTGACACGAGGTGCCAGGAGCAGATGGCAGCCATCGGCCGGGCCGGCTCTCAAATCCCTGCGGCTTCTGGCACCGTGCTGGGCAGCGGATCCTCGTAACCCCCTCGCTCCCACGCTGCTCTCTGGGGGTAAACTCGGGGGTTTCGGGCCTCTCCGTTGAGTATTTCCCATTTAAGCCCAGGAGTTTCTCGTTGCTGTTTCTGGTGTGGTGTCCTGAGCTGGGGATGGCAGGGGAAGAAGTTCGTGTGTCTGAACCGCTGCCCATCAGTCGGTGGTGACAGCGACTCTGTTCCCCCACCGCCCTCCTGCCAAACCTCCCAGAAATGGATTTAAAACCAGAGGAAATGAGCGGATTTTTTTGGCCCCCGAGAGGGCAGGGGGCTGCGCCATGGGCACGGCTGGGTGGGAGCAGGGGGGCCCGGAGGGGCTGTCCCTGTCAGCATGCGGGGTCACCCCGGGATGGGGAGCCTGAGGTCCTTCCTGACACCAGACTGCCCCAAAATCACGCGGCAGAGGAGAAGCTCCCCAAATGGGAGAGCCCCAAAACGCTGCACGGCAGAGGAGAGCTGCTCCCAGCGTGCCCGTCCTGGGCACAGCGTCCCCCCAAATCCCCCCGGCGCTTCCTTGGCACCCCTCGCTCGGTCCTGCCCCTTTGAAACCTCTTCGATGGGGCCGTGCCCCACCAGCAGCACCCCCAGCCCCCCGCCGTGCCCTCCGTCCCCTCCGGCCCCCGGAGCGGCCGGGAAATTGGGAAGCGGCCAAAATGAAACAAGTTTTCCCCTTCCCTCCTGGGTGACAATTTCAGCCCCGCGGGAGCTCGGTGGCCACCAGCCAGCTCCCGAATCCGCAGCCCCGAGGGGAGCGGCAGCCCCGGCCTCCCGCCGGAGCCAGCACAAGCACTCGTGTTGTTATGATTACAATTATTATTATATTTCTTGTAAATTCTGTTTCTCCTCGGCGAGGGAAAGGCTGGGGCGATTTATTCGCGGGCGCTGCAGTGGCTGCCTGGTTTCAGCAGCGCTGCCTCTTCTCTCTCCGAGCAATCAGGGCAGCTCTGCAAGGGAAAATTGAGCAACTCGGTAGCGGGCGGTGTCTTCCTCGCCGAGCGAGGCTGTTTATCCTCCTCGTTCGGGCTTCAGCTGAATAAATTTGCCAGACAACAATGATATTACCCTCGTCTCAAAGACTTTATCAATTTGCAGTTGTCTGTCGACTGATAGTTTTTTATTGAGCTGTCTGAGATGATTTCCAAAGAGAGGACTGCAATTTCAACTATGAAGTAATTTGGGAGAGCAATTAGTGTGAATCTGGAAACTCCCTGTGTTGCTCCTGAGTAAATCAACCTCTCTGTGAGAGCGGTGCTGAAAGAGCCTGGGCTGATTTATGGAGAAGGGCTGGGGCTCGGCCAGGGAAACAACAAGGAGAGAGTTCCTCGCCTGGAAAACTTTAATACCTCGGCGATGCCGTGGTTCGGAGGGTGTTGGGGACTTGTGAGAGCTGGGATTTCCTCCGGGGGTGTCCCCTCCGTGCACCCCCATCTCCAGAAGGATTCTCCGCTGCCTGGAGAGGTCCCGGGTTTGCTTCTGCCTTGGTTGTCCCCGGGGAGGCGGAGGAGGGATGGAAGGGATGGGGGCAGGGAGATGAGGCACGGCAGAGGAGATCCCATTTCCTCTCCTGGCCCAGGATTCCATGGGACCGGGCCCAGCTCATATCTCCCAGTTTTGAACTGGGAGACGGTTGATTTGGATGAGATACAAGGAAGACGTTTTTTAGGATGAAGGTGGTGAGATGGGGCTGCCCCAGGATCCCTGGCAGTGTCCAAGGCCAGGCTGGACATTGGGGCTTGGAGCAGCCTGGGATAGTGGAAGGTGTCCCTGCCATGGCAGGGCAGGAATGGGATGAGCTTTAAGGTCCTTTCCCACCCAAACCAATCCATGATTCCGTTCTCTGACACTACAGGACTCTGTCCAAGGCCTGGCTGGAGCGAGGTCTCGCAGGAACTGCTGTTCCTGATCCGCAGCGCCATTCCCCTCTCCCGGGAAGGGATCAGCTCCACTGGCCGTGATTCACACCTGCTAAATCCCTGCTGGCAGCTCCCAGTGACTGCCACATCCCTCACGGGTGGGATCGGCTCCCAGCAGGATTTGCTCCATCAGAGCAGCCTGTGCTTCCCCGGATCATCCCTGCTGGATGACCGGTGACATCTCCCTTTTCCCTGGGCTCGGGGAGCTCCCCCGGTCCCCAGCACCACCCAGGGACAGGAGCAGCTCCGTGAGGGCAGAGCCAGGGGGGTGAAGCACAGGAACCATCCCAGCCCTCCTCTCCCACTCCAAGGTCATCCCAGGGAAGTTATTCCCGGCTGCAGCGAGCACGAGCCTGGAGAGCCTCCACCTCTCCAGACAGTCGCTCCTGTTTGGAGCTTTTTCCCGGTGGCCGCCGCTTCCCCCTCCGAATCCCTCCGTAATCCACTAAGGGACCTCACATCTCCCTTTCTTGCTCCTTCTTTTTTCTGCCCCTAAAACAATTAGCTTGGCTCAAACCCTCTGCAATCCATCAATTAATACGAGCTGCGGCAGTAAATTAAAGGGAAACAGGAACAACTATGCTGGGATTAGGTCACTGAAACTATAAACTTTGGAACAAATCAGATTTCCTTGGGAAGGGAAATGGACAGCGGCGATATGTCAAGCCCTGAGATGAGACAGGCTCGGAGCAACTTTCCAGAGTCTCCCGACTTGGCCGCTGGATGCCAGAACTTCTTCCCCAGGGGAAGTTTTGGGCTGCCAGACCCCGTGGCTGCTGCTGAAGGCTTGGATGGCCAAATAAACAAGCAGGGAGAGAGGAGAAAGGGGCGAGGGTGAAGCTGCAGGGACACTCTGCTGCCCCCTTCTCCCCCAGGGGTGATGCTCTGGGTCCTCGTGCCCTGCTGAAAGGTCAGATTTGTCCATTCCCAGTTCTCCCAGTGACATTCCTGTCCGGCCAGTGGAAGGAGGGAGCGGTGCTGGGAATGGTGCTCAGGGCCAGGGGGAGGCAGGGCACTCACAGCTCTGGGCCAGCTCAGGGAAAAGGGGATGAAAACCCTCCCCAAAGCCAGGGTGAGGGGTACAACGGCGATTTCTGGGCTGAGGGAGTGAGATCCTTGTGCTGGAGCTCTGGCAGGGCTCAGGCTGCCCCTTCCCTGCCCATCCTCACTGCTGGATAGGGGTCATCTGTCCTCCCCTCTCCACGGAGGATCCGCCTGTGCTGGAAGGTTTGGAGCAGGGCTTTGCACCTTCCCGGCAGGACAATCCCAGCCCCTGTGCTCCCACGAGCTCCAGAAATGCTGGAAGGTCTGGAGCCGGGGTTTTGTCTTGGGGTGACTCCATCATGTGTATCCCCTATCACGGCTTTATGCCAAAGAATTAATTTTGTGCCTTCTCTGTGCCTTCAAACTGAGCTTGAGAGGGGAAAAAAAAAGGTTCTTTTTTTCCCGAACCTGGTGGGGGGAAGGGTGATTGTAACCTGGTTTTCCCTCAGAGGATATATTGCTAGATTTTGGCCAAACCAGCACAGGTTTGCACCCTCCTGGCAGGACAATCCCAGCTCCTGTGCTCCCACGAGCTCCAGAAACACCTCGTCCCTTCTGGCCGCAGTTCTCAGCTTCAGGAGCTGCTGCGAGCTGCATTCCAGGGTATCCATGAGGGAAACTTCCCCTGCTCTCTGCATCCTCCCTCCCTCCTCCCTCCCTCCTCCCTTCCCACAATCTTCACCCCAGGCTTTGCCCTCCGGGATCCCCGCTGCCTTCACGAGGAGCTCCCTGGCACCCTGCGAGCCCAAGCCCCTCTTGCTGCTGCCCGCAGCACTTAACCCCAGCCCACACAGCGGTTCCAGGGCCAGCCCGTCCCTGCAGCTCCAGACGAAGCCTCGTTAACGCTGGAAAACCTCGGCTGGAACAGCGTGGGAGCTGCAGGGCTCATCCTTGAGAAAAACAACCCGCCCTGGCCTTTTATTTCCTCCTAATGATGCGTCTCAGCCGTGCCCAGCTCATTCGGAGCACCAAAGGTGGGAGCTCCGGGGCTGCGGGGGCTCCAGCACCTCCCGGGGCTCCCACCCCGCGTGGGGTCCGTGGGCATGGTCCTCGAGGAGCTCCATGGGGTGGAATTAGGGCAAACCAGGAAATAAATCCACATTTTAACAGAAACCGTCAGTTTCTAACAGTGCAGGAATGCCAGGGGGAAACGGAGTTGCTGCTCCCCGGTTGGAATGGGGTCGGTGTCCCCAAAACCTGTTCGGTGATGATTCCCTACAAACGCAATCTGCTTGGGATGGAGCAGAGTGGGGATACCAGGCCAGGCTCTGAAATGCCTGCAGGGAGGGGAATTGGGTGGGACCTTGGAGCTGACAAAGCTCAGAGCAGCTCTCACACGAGGGATGAGCTCTCCAGGGGTGAATTTAGTTGATTTTAACCTAATTATAATTAACACTCCCCCCTTCCATCCCAGAGTTACCCACCCCAAAAGTGTGGCCACCCCTTGCTGAGGACAGACTTTGTATTTTATTTTGTTATTATTATTTATTATTGATTTTTATTTTTATTTTTTATTGCGATTACTATTTTAATCACTATTATTACTATTTATTATTACTTTAATTACTTTATAATTACTTTTTTATTTATTGTTATCATTGATAGATCACACTCCATGTGTGCTGAGGGATTATCCCGAGGCAGATTTGGGTGCTCAGGTCTTTGGATGCATTTTCACAGTCGGCGGTGATCCTTGAACCTCAGCCTGTCACACTTTTCAATTAATTAAATTGCATTAATTATGTCTTTTCCTCACCGGGCAGCGCAGGCCCCGTGGGGAATGCACTCGGATGAAAGTGTGGAAGTCTGGGAAGGGTCTCTCTGCGGGTTTTGGGGTGTCCCTGAATGCCCTAAATGAGACCCCCCCGATCCAGAGGCTGCCCCATGGGGAGTCCCCACAAAGGGGCAGTGAGTGACCCCGCAGCTCCCGTCTGTCCTGGGGCCCTGACGGACAAAGGGGTGGAGGGAATAAATCCCCCTTTTCCCATGGAAATTGGTGCAGCCAGCAGAGGAGAGATGGAGTGAGGATGAGGAGTGATGGAGTAAGGCAGTGATGAGAGCCCAGTCTTGGCCAACTCTGTCCAAAAATTTCCTATTTTAGGAATTAATAGGAGTATTCCCATTTAATGGGAATATTCTGCGGTAGGAATTTAATATATTAGGAATTTAATAGGAATATCCCGATTCCTTTTGATTAAACCTCTCCCTACTCTAAAAAACAGGCAATCCAGGGAAATCCTGCTCCTGGATTTCTCGCTCTTTCACTCCTTTTTCCTGGTTCTAAGTGGGGACAGGGATGGGAGGAGCAGGGAGGTTTCAGCCTCACTGAAGCCAAAGCCGGTCTGGGCTGTTCTGGCCCCACGTAATTTGGTTTTTTCCTCACGTTCTCCTCTGGATTAGATTTTCCCACCCTCTTAGCAAGAGCCGATCCCAGGAATCGGTGTTTCCAACCAAAAACCGTGCAGACTCCAAGGCTGCTGCCAGGAGAAGCTGAAGCAGCTTCCGGGAGCACCTGGATAGGGGGGAAAACGGGCAGGGAACAGCAAACCTGAACCACAGCAGGACTTGTGGGATCCAGGGTGGGTCCGACATCGCCATCCCCACTTCCCATCACCGGGGGGGAATGGACAGGTTGGGAGAGGCCAAGACAGCAAAGCCAAGTGGGATTTGCGGCTGGAGAAACTGGGATAACTCTGGGATAACTCTGGGATAACCTCTGCTGGCAGCACCCACCTTCACACCAGCAAATCCTTCGGCTCCCCTCAGTCTTCCCTTCCCTGCGTCCACCTGAATCCTGGTTTTCTGTGGCTGCTCTGGGGGTTTTTTAGGCAGTTTTCTGGGGTTTTTTTGGGGTTTTTTTGGGCAGGGAGATGCCTGCAGGGAGAGCGGGAGGTTCAGACACCGGCTAATCCTGTTAGGAAGCCAGTGGTTATTGCAGGGCTTCCAGTGGGACCTGCTAAATGAACCGTAATTCTGTAATGAGATTTCCTTTTCCCGGCCAGACTAAATGTTCTCGGCCACTGGGAATAAGAGGTCGGGGAGAGAGGCGGGGGAAGGAGAAAAAAAATAAAGAGAGAGCAAGAAAAAGAGGAGGGGGAGCCTGGTTCAGCCTCCTCTCTCTCGGTTTCACCGGAGGTTTGAGGAGCTCTGGTTCTTGTGGCTCATTCCTGCAGCCCGGGAGAGCAGCTCGGGGCCAGAGGCTGCCCTGAGATGTCCCAGGATGGAACCCTGAGAGCAGGAAAAACACCTCTGAGGTGGTGCTATGACTCCAGAGTCTGGAGAAGGTGGGAGAGGGTTCTTTAGGAAGCAGCAGGATGCTGGAGAGGGAAGGGGAAACAGAGAAACAGGGAAAACAGACTCTGGAGAGGCAGGGATTTCTTTGTGGGAGAGTGGAATTACACCGAGAGGCGTCCAAAGGGGGATTATTCTGATTGGTAACTTCAGCAGGGAAAAGTCAGCATGACCACACTCCTGATGTGTGGTCATCACCCTGGGCTGGGGCAGCTCCGATCCTGTCCTGCTTCATCCCTGGGACACCTTTGGCACTGGGGAGAGGCCAGGACAGAGGAGAATGTGACCCCTGGCCTGGCCAAACTGTGGGGTTCAGGTGAAAACCCAGGGCAGGGATTGGGATCAGCTCAAAGATCATCAGGACCCTAAATCCCATCCCATC
>VZRS01007502.1:0-38922 GCA_013398055.1 Ifrita kowaldi
TGTGTCTCCCCGGGTGCCACCTTCAGAGTTCCCCCACTGGGGCGTAGGGCCCTTGGTCCCCCGCTGCCTCCCCGGCCCCTCCGCCCCATAGCCGTGCCCGAGTCCCGAGGAGGCACCTCCCTCCATCCCGGGCCTCCTCGCGGGGCTCGCCGTGGTCTTGCCATGTGACCCCGTGGAGCTGCTGGAGTGGGTCGGGAGCGCTCTGTGGCGAGACGTGCTGGGTTTGGTGGCCTGGGCGGCGCTCCGGAGCCAGGATAGAGCATCCTGGTAGCACCTCTGGCTTCAGAGGCTTTCAGTTGGAAAAATGAGACACAGAGCATGTTCCCAGGGCGAGCGGCATGGAGGAAGAGCTGGCTCCCCAGCCAGCCACAGCCCCAGGGAGCCTCTCCAACGGCGCTTGGAGTATCAGGATGGAGCTGGGATTGACCAGGCCCAGGTGGGGTGCTGGGACATCTTGGCTGTTCATCCTTTCATTGGGGTCTTGTCTTGGCTGCTCTTGTGTTGTAAAAAGGAGCCGATGAGTCTGTAAGGTGAAAGGCAGAGCTGAGCTGAGACAAGCCTGGACTATTTCCTGAATGCCTCCAGGGTCTGGGCAGGGAATGAAGAGTGAAGGCGTGGGGAAGCCCTGTGGCACTGTCCCAGCCTTCTATCTCCCTGTGCAGCTGGGCTGTGGATGTCTCATGGGAGGCAGAGTTCAGCCCCACAGCTCCACATCAAAACCCTGCCTACATGAGTCCCTGAGAGGAGGCTTGTCTTTCTCATTGTGATGTGCCTCTCACGGAATGGGCAGATGACGTCTCATGACTCCTGGATAGTTTGGGGGAATTTACAGTGGATTGTTTGCCTTATTATAGTTTTATAGAATAATATTTCCATGATTCTTACTGTTTGTACCCAGCAGATAGTAGCATTTGTCTGTCCTTTTGTTGCTCTCTTGCTGCAGTTGTTTTGTGTTAGGCAAAGTTCATTGATGACAGTTGCCCCCTCCCACACAACAGTCATCGGGTCCTTCTCAGCACAGCAGGGATCACATTTCGAGGAGGAGCTGAGGGGACAAATGTCACCATCTCCAGATGACAGCGCCTGCGTGGAGATGTCAGATCACTGACACAGGCTGGGGGCTTTCGCTGCTGTACCAGCCTGGCTGGGTGCCAATCCTTGACATTTCCCGGGTTCCTGCCATGCATCAAGTCTGGGAGTATTTGGCAGCTTCTCACTTTGAATCTCTGTTTCTTCTCCACTCCTGAGCTCTGAGAGATTGCTGTATGGAGTGAGGGTTTTGCAGTGCCTTCAGGAGAATTTTTCCCAGCCCTGTCAAGACATGGAAGAGTCCTCAGCACATACTGAAGGACAAACCTGGGAACCTTTTCTTCCGATTGCAGATATGTTTCAGTAAAATGTTATCAAGAACAGAGAATGGACTAAGAATTTATGTGTTTTGAACTAATTGGATAGTTCTTATCTCCTTGCTATGTGTTGATGTCTTATACTTGTTTCACTCACTCCAAATCCTCCACTTCTTTATTTTTCTACCAAAGGCCAGCGTGCCTAAGACCAGATGGAGCTGTGCTGACTGCCCTCAGTTCCTGCACTGACTAAACTCTTCCCAGGTCTTGCCATGTAATTCTCCTGCACCTTTTCTCCCATCATGAAACTCAGTTGAAAACGCTGTCCCTTCAGTTTGGATCTTCAGGAATGGGCTGTAGACCTCCTTGATGAAAGGCTGTTAAACACCTCATGGTTTAGCTTGTTGCTTTTAACCCAGACTTGTTTCTCTACTCTTGTTTATGATGTAGTACAACTGCTTCTGTTGCTCATGTGATGAAAAAGTGTAAATCAGATGTGGGAGCAAGGGCAGGCACTTGCCAGCTTCACTGCTGGGGAAACAAAGCTGCATGGTCTGCTGTCACTGCAGCACGTCTGCTTCAGGGCCTGGGGAATCTGCCAGGGAGAAAAGTTTATATCCTTTGATAGCAATAGGGACTCCATGCTCTTTTCCCTTTGCTGTGGCCCCTGCACTGTCTGTTCACAGCCAGGTCTGCCCTCCTGGGGTGAGCACTGAGCCAGCCCTTTATTGTAGGTGTCCCTGGTGCACTCAATCTACGTCCCTGGATTTTCTGCCTAACTGTGCCAGAGTTCCTCACCTCGTCTGGCAACAGTGCTTCAATGCCCTTAGAGTGGTGGGAAAGTCCCTTGTGAAGTCAAACACATGAGCCTTCAGTCCTCAGCCCACCCTGTGTGTGCATGGAGGGAGGCATTTGCTGCAGCACAGGTTGAGGTGGTGGCTGGATTCCAGCTTTCCCATGGCTTGGTCCAGCATTCTGCTGTCCCTGAGGTCTGCCTCCACCTTGGGAACAGGAGCACACAAGGAGTTACTCTTTTTCTCTTGCAGGGCAGTGCTCTGCTTAGGTAAAGGGTCACTTTGGGCAGCCATACACTTCTCATACTTCCTCTGTTCAGTGTGTCAGCTGTTGAATGGAAATGAGCAGCCCTGGCACAAATGTAATCCTGGGATACAGGTGGAATTTGCTGATGCATCCTCACAGAAGTTGATTTCTTCACTGGTTTTTTTTGTTTCTGTTTGTTTTTGTTTGTTTGTTTGTTTTTTGACCTGAGTGGCCAAGCAAAATCTTGGTGTCTTGACTAGGACAGAAATTGATTGTCATTCTCTGGATTTGCATGCAGAATGTGATTCTGCAAGGATGACACTGGAGCTGAGACGGAACAGTGATGCTTAACTGTGTGGCAAAGCAGCACACCAGGCTGTTGCACCAGCAGCATTTCTGCGGTGGCCAAGCTGTCTCTGAGCTGTCTTGTCCTCACTAACAGCTTGTGGCCGGCAGCACCCTCTGCTCTTCAGCTTGAACTTGCTGGTGGCCTCAGGCGCTGCTTTGGCATGATGTGTGACTGCACTTGAGGCCACTTGTTTCTTGGAGCTGATGTAGGGGAGGGAGGGGGGTTTCCATGCTGTTGAAACACAAGTTTGTACCTAGCTACCAGCTGTTGGAGCAGCTTTAGGCACTCGGTTGGTTTCAGATCAATGTTGTTGATCTTGTTCAAAGTTTGAAATTTTTTGAAGGGATACAAGCCCTTATTTTGAAATATATATTGTTTTTAAAACCTATTTGTTTTGCATTGTTGTTAACTTGCTTGTTCAAGGTTTAATCAAAAGTCCCAGAGCTGCGAGTGAGGAACTTGGTGTGAACTCAGGTCTCATTTCGAAAAAGATGTTATCCTTTTTAATTATAAAGAACAAAATAGGACATGCACCCTGCAATGGCATAGAAAACAATAGCAATTGCAGTTGTCTAACCTCTCCTCCTTGTGACTTTGGGCTGTGTGTGGCTGACAGCACATTATCAGGTCAGCTTGTGGTGCATACATTTACAAGCTCTTGTTATTTTAAGTGTGTCACCAAGCTGCGTTTAAAATAACCTCCCCAGCCAAACTCCTTTAACAGTGGGATGATGTGCACACCCAGGCTCTTAAGGTCTCGTCCTTTCCTGTTTGGAACAGGACTGTGGGGAGCTGCGATGCTGCCATTAGAGGAGCACATGCTGCATCAGGGCTTGGGCTGGAAGAAGGGATTTTGACTGATGCTCCTGGGGTGCACAGAGGCTGGGGTCCGTGTTGGTCCTATATAGGCACTTGTGATGTGACATTTGTACACGCTGTGGCAGTGCTCCAGCTGATGGCCCGACATTTGCGAGCAAGCTGTGTGGCAAGAGAAGGTGCTGGCAGAATAATTGTAAGCAGCTGTACAGTCACTCCAACAGTGACAGTTTTGGCTTCTATATTGTGTGTCAATAAGTCCAAGCCCAAATCCATTAATTACTTGGTTGGGTTTGAATTCCAGCCTGGCCAGTTCACCCAGGGCTTTTCCTAGCTCATGTTTCTACAATAAAATTTCAAGAGTGTAGTTTTATTGCCATTGTGAGATGCAGAACAGACTCCAGCTCCTTTGTTGGAGGGTTGGGTTGGCAGAACTAGGGATTGCATCAAGCTGTGACGTTTGTCCATCCCAAAACTCCAACCGAATTAAACATAAAGGGAAAACCTCTCTGACTGGTAACCAGCAGGGATTTACCCTGGGGCAGGTGACGTGGTTCCTGCCCAGAGCCATAGAGATGTGGCAGCTGCTGTCCTATTGTGACCGCGGCCTGGCATGTGAAGGTGCCTCCCTCCATCTCCATCAGGTCCCTGGATGCTCAGCAGCTGCTTTGTCAAGCTGTCCTTGCAGTAAGGATGGGAGACAGTTTTCAGGTGGACATTAGAGTTGGCTGTGCTGGCATGCAGGAGGTGGGACAGAAGGGTGAATGGCGGGAAGGACAGGCAGCACGGGCTGGTGCTGCCAGTCTGGATGCATCCTGACCTGCCCCCTGTGGGGGCGTCTTCCTTTCATCCTTCCTGCCCCTCCTGGCCCTGTCTCTGAGCTCCTGTGTCTCCACAGGGAAACAGGGGTGGTGACTAGCTGTTGGCCGGCCTAGTCCTTACCTGAAAGCTGTACTAAAGGCTCTGCTGCTTTCGTATGCATCTGCTGCTTCCAGCACACCCCTCCCCTGTGCTGGCCCAGATGCTTCTGCAACTCCATGGCAAAACTGCTCCGGAGAGGGGCAAGCTCAGCACATTCTTGTCTGCTACTGTGGGGCTGGTTTCCAGTCAGTGTTAGCTAAGGCTGTGCCATGGCCAGACCTCCACCCTGGCAGCCACAGCTGTCAGCAGTACCCCCGTGTCTGTGTCAGTTACATCTGTGCTAGCATTGTTACTTACTCCAAATCGGGGTCACACAGGGCTTCTGCTGGCATTTTCACACCTGTGTATAAGCTGACTGTAAGATTCACGGCCCTTGTTACAGCTTCATTAGGTCACATCACTTTTATTTTTACAGCAGGATGATCCACTGATAGCTGTAAAGCCGGGTGGAGATGAGGTACAGATGGCTTTCACTGCGGGCTCGTTTTGCAAGGTCATTCACTGCTGGGTGAGAGTGCAGGCGATGGCCAAGCTGGCAGCGCATGTGGTGATGCCACAGTGACAGACCCTCTAGGCAGGAACACTTTCATTCTCCTTGAATTTTAATGTGCTCTTTAACACCTATGTTCACTGGTGTGCTGGGGTCACTTTGTGGTCTGAGTGCGCTTGCGAGCTGGGTGCATCTGGGGGAGCAGCGTGCGGAAGCCAAGCTTTGCTCCCTTGTTTACTGGTGGAAATTTGAGCTGGGCAGGTGGTGGCTCTGAGCCACAGCTTCTTCACTCTGCGCTAATCGCTGTGAATGTCACAACACAGCCAGGTTTGCTGCTGGGGGCAGATTGGTTAGCAATGGAATAGTGTTGTACATCTCAGTTGTGGGATTCTCTTCCCTGGGGATTGGAGTCCCTCTGGGCTGCAGCTCCCACTGGGATGCAGGCGTCCTGTCCTCATCAGGAGTTCTCAGCTTGACTGTACAAGCACTAACAAGCAATGCAGCCCTATGGGCATGGAGTGGACTTGGCACCTGCCATATTTCCTTGCAGAGCTTGGCAGGGTAGCAGCTCTCCTTGAGAATGTGTAGCTCCTATGGGATCCTGCATGGGATGTTCCGTCTCCTACAACCTCTCGCTGAGATGCTGCTGACCTGGTATGTGCTGGTTCTGGGGCATGAGACTGGAGCTGATTCACAGGTTGAGAAGGTCTGGCAGGTGTAGGTCTGTCTGACCCAGCCCCGTGGTGGTATGAGCTGCTGTCATGGTGCTCCAGAGCAACCTCAGAGTCTCCAAGCTACACTTTAACTTCTCCATCTGAGGCTTGTCTTTCAGGTGAGAAAGGAGTGTGTATGTGTATTGCAAGAAAAGCGAGAGTGTGATGGTTGATGCACTGCTTATCCTTCTTTTTACGCCTTTTTTTTTTTAAAAACATGCAAGCATGTGAGAGCTGGAAGGTGGAAGAACCAGCCAGCCTGCTTGGAATACAAATTCCTATCGCAGCTGTATCCAGGGGCCCTCCAGGCATGTGTTAAAGCAATAACTGGCTTGTGGTTTGTTTTCTCTTTTCCCTTCTCCTCAGGCAAGAGGATGTTGCAGGTATGGTGCAATAGTTCATTCTAGGAGGATTCAGGACACTTACATCTGCAGCTCTGTGATCTGCCAGTTTGCTCGTTGCAGGAGGCTTTTCTGTAGGACTGCAGTGGGGAGAAATCTATGTGCACAGTACTGCCAGTCTCTGCTGGAAACTGAGGTGTCGATGTTAGAACAGCGCTGCATTTGCTCCTTGCTGCCTTTTCAGTCCTGAGCCCTACAGGATGCCCTTAGCCCTCAGTGAGCTTTTCTACAAAAGTGAGAAATGCTCCTTTTAAAAGCAATGGCTGAGGTTCTTGCCTAGTTGTGTAACGTTGTGAGCTGAAGCTTTAAGGAGCAGGGACAAAAAATAAGCAGATGTTTTGGGGCTTGTGGTGGAGTATCAGGAGGCTGATGTTGGAGACACAGACCTGTAGGAGTGGGCTTCAGCTCCTGTATGGGTCCCAGGCAGGCAGCCTCTTGTTGCAGACAGGGCTGTTGTGCTGGGGCTGCTGCCCCATGGCCCTGGCTGGTGGTCAGGCACCCCTATGTGTGCTTGCAGGGTACAAGCTTTCCTGCAGATGGCCCTCTCTACATTGTTCTTTGCATTCTCTGGTTTCATGTGAGATGCCAGCCTTTCTTTGACTTGGTCTCAGGAGACCCTTGGTGAGCTCAGTAGATGGAAGATGTGGTTTTCATCCTGCAGGAAAAGCAGCTCACCCTGCTTTTCTCATGTGGCATTGGGCTGGGTGCTGTGCCCTGACAGGGCAACAGTGTCTTTCATGCTGTCCTCTTGTTTCAGGCCAGCAGAGATGCTGCTGTAGATGACTGACGTGCTTGTGCCTCACGTGCTATGGCTCTACATGGCGTCTGCAGGACCAGACCATGCTAATCTGGGCCCCAAACAGCAGAAGAGCATTGGGCTGGAGTCAGGCACCTTTCTGGCAGAAAGACCTCAGCCCTGCTGGACCTGGCGCCTCGCTCAGCAGCAGGCGAGACCTGTCTGGAATTTAGAGAAGAGATATGTGAGTGCTTTCCAGGATCGCATCCTGCTGCCCTCAGGGATCCCTCTGCAGCAATCCTGCTTCTTGCGCTCACCATCGCTATGCCATGCGCAGCCCACTGAAGACACCCTCCGCAGCCCTCCAGACACTGGCTCTGTCACGGGAAGGGTGATGTCTTCTGTGCTGATGGAGCCCTGCCTGCTGGCAGAGGAGCGCCCTGCGACTGGGGTCAAAGGCTCTGCCCTCAGCTCAGGTCAGCAGGCTGCCAGCTCCTGTAGACCAGTGCTCAGTAACAGCTCTTTCCTACGGGCAAGCAGTGCTAAAGTGCCTTTTCTGCAGTCACTGAAGATGAAAAAGGTGGAAAACACCCGGAGTTTTCCTTCTGCTTCACGGTCCCACTCTGGGGACACTAGAGACAGCTTTCCTAGCAGCCCAATCAAAAGAGCACTGACGAACAGCAACCTTGTGTCAGAACAAAACACAATCCCCTCCTTTACCCCTGTGCCAAGCAGTGCGATCCTCAGGAAGGACCAGTGCTTGTGGGAGGACACTAAGGGGAGGCTTCACAGCTCAAAAGAGAAAGAATCGGAGAAGAGCCTCTTGAAGGCTGTGCAGCAGCTACCTAATCAGGCTGCCACACGCAAAGGCTTTGGATGCCAAGTCGAAAGTTCTGGCCTTATGAATGTGGGCAGCCTGTCCAACTGGAACAGTAGGAGGAGGCAGCATGTCGGAGCGCAGATCACCCGGAAAGAAACCCTCGCTCCCCTGAACTTGGAGCTGGGGAGCCATCGCCTTAACAGTAGCTCGAGCCTTACGGGCACCTGTGGTGCCATTGCCCACACTAAGCGGATCAGCGCCCATCCCTTGGTCTTGGGCGCCAGCGCTCCCGACTGCAGCACCAGCTGCCATCCTGTGGGCATGCTGAGCCCTCAGAGTGCCAGGGACAGGGTGGCGAGAACAGAGCCTGTGCACTCGGCTGCCATCTCTGAAGTGGCAGCACAGGTGTCCACCATGCAACTGGAGAAAGAGGAGAAACGGGCCCAAGCTGTGGTTCCAGGAAAGCTTAAGTAAGTACAGGCAGGAGGAGGAGGGAGGCTGTGGAAGGATGTGCTGGGCTGGCAGTTGCGTCTGCGTGTGTTGGGAGAGGAAGCACTGTGGGCAGTATGGGGTGGCCATAAGGATAACCATGGGCTGTGTCCATGAGCAAAACCCAACTGCTGCATCCTAGTGGATGGATTGCCTTCCTGCAATCCCCAGCTTGATGCAGGCACTCAGGATGGCTCTAAGCCATTCCACCTTTGCCTTCAACCACAGCATGGCATTTCTAGTTTGTTCTCCTCAGTCAGGGGGCTTTGCCTGCAGTGGTAAGCTCTGCACATATGTTGAATGAAGCCTGCTGTTGAGCCAGGCCTTCCTAGTCAGAGACATGGGTTGATAAAAGAACACAGCTAATACAGGATAGAGAGGGTGTGAGGACATGGAGCTCCTGCTCTCCTGCTGGGAGAAGGGTGCCCTTGTTCCTCTTCTTTCTAGCTGCTCTGGAACACATTCCTTTTCAGTGTGGTCTGGGGCCTTTACATCTTGCTAGCTTGGAGTGAGTGCTTGTACATCAGCATTGGAGAGGGCAGTGCCCTCATTCACCTGCCCACATTATCTCATGTTGCCTCATGGGTTACTGAGTTTTTGGCTGCCCTTTGTTCCAGTGCTATTGCTGGGAAGTCACTAGTGGAGCCGAGCCATCCCCAGGATGAAGCAGAGGAAGAACTTCCTGATGGCCTGGATGAGAGCTGCAGTCAAGAGGAGTATGAGGACAGTGAGTGCAGGTTCCCCAGGGAGGGCTGTGCTCCATGCCTCAAGTGGGGAGTGCAGGAGCTGTCTGGGAGCTGGGGGTGAGCACAGCTGCCCTCCTGTCTTACATTCATACTGTCATTTCAGAATGTACTGAACCCAAAAGTGCTGTAACAGCAAAGAGGAACTGAATTGGTTCCTTTGGGGAGCAAGCTAGGGCTCAGCACTGTCCTTCTCTAGAACTTACCCATCTCCTCTCAGTGCAGGGCTGTCAGTTCTGCTCCCTTCCCTGTTTTTTGTGACACCAGTTGGTGGGCAAAAGCCAGGATCCAAGGATTTGGTGCAGCTGGAACGTTCTTTCCCCTGGAGCATTTGTTTTCTCTCTTCCCTCCCTAACTCTGTGTGCATTCACTCCTCACGGAGACAGAACTTGAGTTTGTTCCCTCCTGCAGGTGACTCGGATGCTTCCTCTGATGCTGATGAGTCATCCAGTGGCTCCGTGACTCCTGTATCCAGGTTAGTAGCTGTAAACAGTGCACTGAGCTTGGCATATTTGTCCAGGCTTGTCCCAGGACCCGAGGGAATGGCCTGAAGTTGTGTCAGGGAAGGTTTAGGTTGGCTATTAGGAAAAGATTCTTCACCGAAAGGGTGGCTGGGCACTGGAACAGGCTCCTTTGGAAGTGGTCACAGCACCAAGCCTGACAGTTCAGAAAACGTTTGGACACTGCGCTTGGCCACGTGCTGTGGCTCTTGGGAATGACCCTGTGCAGGGCAGGGAGTTGGACTCGATGCTGCTTGTGGGTCCCTTCCAAATCAGCATATTCTGTGATTCCATCATCTTTGCCCTCCATGGTGACAGAGGAGATGGTAGCATGTGGGGTAAAGGAGTGAAGGTAGGAACAGACGTCCCAGCCAAAGCGAGTTTCCTTGCTACCCTGCAGACTGGAACTACCTCTCTTACTACAGGCAGCAGCCTGTAAAATGCTAAGGGTGCATCCACTGCAGCAAAACAGGGGTCTTAATTTCACTGGCACTGCCAATTGCCCAGTTAAGTTTACTGGATTAAATTGTGCTCTTGCAAAGTCATTGCCTGGCAGATGAAGCAGAGTGGAGGTGTCCTGGGCCAGAGATTGCAAAAGCTCCTTGGAGTTTCGTGTCTCAGCATAGCATCCTAGAAACAAGTCCTAGAGCCTGGGTTTTTTCTGTAGCTTTTGGGAGAATCTTTTGGGAGGATTGGTCAGCCTGTGGTCATCTGAGCCCTACCTTCCTGACTCCTGGCTGACCTTTGCTGGACCTGTTTTTGCCCACCTAGCAGTGGGAGCTGGTCTTGCACCAGGGCTGCCTCAGGCTTTGTTGTTTGCCTGAAGACTTGCTGCTTCCCATCATATCATCACTAATCTGGGAGGCAAGCAAGGCTTTCTGTGAGCAAATGTTGAGCCTTAGGGTGCTGCAGGGCTCTGGGTATGCACATGTGGTCGTGAAAGTCCTGCAGAGGTGATGTACACTGGCCCAGCAGCTGTTTCTGGCAGGATGTGTCTGGTTGGCCTCTGGGGGAAGCAGTGCTTGGGCTAAATGCTCTTGCAGCAAGGATGGAGGGATGTTGACCACTTCTTTGTGCAGGCTGTGTGCAGGCCTGGCCTTGAAACCTTTGCAGCTGTCTCCTGCCTTCAGTTTGTTGTGGGCAAAACCAGTTTTGTGCCAGAGAATGTTAACCAATATAATCCTTTGCCAATTAACAGACTTTTAATTATTGATTTCAGTACTGGAAAGGAAAAAAACCAACCAAGGAGTTCAAGAAAACACCTCTTCTTCCCCATCCTCGTCTGCAATCCTTTTGCCGCAGGCTACACTCAGTCCCTTCAGTGAGGCAAGGGGTGGCCTGTGAGATTGGGGATAGTGTGTTGTAGTTCCTTTTCTTTTGCTGCTCTTTGTTCCTTAGTGGATTGCTTTGGTGTGGCTCCTTCCACTGGCTGCAGTGGCATATATTTGAATATATGTTCATTGCAAACTCTACTTTTCACTTTTTCGCAACCTTAATAGAAACATTACAAATTCTACCCCTCCTTCCGGGTATTGGGGCTTGCTGTGGTAAGGTGTACATACAATGGGTAAAACTCCATCCCTTTTCCTTGCAACAGAGCAAAACCACGAGGATTGCAGTTTATTCATATATATTGAGATCTCCACCCCTTGTTCCCTTGGACAAGGTTACAGGATTTGTCACATAAAAAACTCCACTCCTTGCCCCAGAAAATCACAAACCCCAGAGTGGTTACTTGGCGTGTGCATTCATTGCAGACACCCCCTCATTGCTGCAGACTGAGTTACTGACCTTAGTGCCCATTGCTTGCACCACATTGCAACAATGGTGCAAATTCCTGATACTCAGATTAATGCTCCTTCCGGCTTCCCCCTTCCTTTGTTACTTTTCACTTTTAGCCAGCTGCTACTGCTTCATCTTTCCTAGGAATTGCATCGAGTGCCTGGCTGAGCCTGCTGAGGCTCAAGACAAAGTGCTCAAACCAGCTCTTGTCTGCAGTTTATTCCCTAATGTGCCTCCAACTATCTACTTCAGTACTCGGGATGAGACAGGTGAGCTGGGGTCTGTTGTTGCATAGGGTGAGTGGCCAGCGCATTATTAGGGAGTAAGTGGTGCCAGCACACAGCCTGGAGCAGGCTGGCAGTGGCTGCCCTTAACCCTTCCCATGATGAGACCCAGCACTGCTGTGAGATCCAAATGACTGGAGTAAACTCTGCTGCTTCCGTTGTCTGGAGCATGACTCAGGCTGCCACTAAATGTTCCAGTGTCCTGGATCTTCCCCAGCTGTGGAGTCTTCTGCTCCATGATGGTTCTGCAGTGGTGGCTACACACCCTCGTCTACAGG
This sequence comes from Ifrita kowaldi, assembly GCA_013398055.1. NCBI lineage: Eukaryota > Metazoa > Chordata > Aves > Passeriformes > Cinclosomatidae > Ifrita > Ifrita kowaldi. The sequence continues at coordinate 11,710 of VZRS01007502.1, forward strand.
CCTGGTGCCTGTGCAGCAAACCATAAGAATTTTGCAGCTGTAGGAAATCCAAGTATTGTGTTTGTTTTCCTTCAGTCTTTAACTTTTTGCCTTCCTAGTGGAAAAGCTGCCTTGGGAGCAGAGGAAGCTGCTGCGATGGAAAATGTGCAGAGTCACGCCTAACATAGTGAAGCAAACCATTGGCAGGTCCCACTTCAGAGTTAGCAAAAGTAAGTTGGGGGAGGCAACATTGTGTCCTTCCTTGCCTCCAGCTCATGGGCACAAGAAGGCAGAATGCCTGCAAAGAACAAAGCAGAAGCAATACAGGCTTGGCACTGCAGGGTGCTGGGTTCACATTTTTGCCTGTCTGACTTGTAGTATCCAAGATCAGGGCCTGATCTACCTCCTGGCTTGTCCCTGGCATAGACCACAAGGACTTACTCCTGGACTGTCAGGAGCTGAGGCAGATGTGAAGCAGTTTTGCTCTGGCTTGCCACTCTGAGGAGGCTGGCCCTCATCTAGTGCCAGACCCAGCACTGCTGCTCCTTGTCCCCATATACTGAGGAGGCAGCCATCTTCTCTGACCATAGCCAGAGTTCTCAGGGTTGGGAATCTGGTCACTGAAGAGATGTGTAGGAGAAGGGCTGAGCATTTGCAGCTATGATCCATACTCTGGAATGTGATCTCCTGGAAGTATTTATGGGACTCCTGCATGGATCAGTAGACCTCTGCACAGACTATTTTAGGGCTATAATGAGACATGGAAGGCAGAGGAAGTCCTAAGAAGTTTTGACATCCTACATGTACCTCTGCAGTGCAGCATTCATTAGCCAACTGCTTCATTTGTCAGCTGTAAAGCAGAGAAGTCATGATGCTGGGGAATTAAAGGCATTCCTTTGACCTTGTGCCTCTTCGGGTCCTTGCAATGGTTTATTTGCAAGGATATCACCCACTTGGTTTACTGGATGCCACTCACAGCCCTTGCTTGGACAGCTTTGCAGTAGCGAGTATGAGTGCTTTGTACTATAGCTGTGCAGCATCCCTAGCATGCTTCTGCTAGCCCAAGGAGCTGGGGTGCTGTGGGTTGAGAGGGCATTATGGGTGGCAGGGTACTTGGTCACAGACTTTTCTGTTTTTCCTGCAGAAAGCAATGACTGGCTGGGTTGCTGGGGCCACCACATGAAATCCCCTGGCTTCAAAGCCATCAAGGAACACCAAAAGGTAGGGGATGTTTTGGGCTGACCTCCTTCGTGTGCATGGAGAGTGTGTTGGAAGAAATTTGGGTGCCCCTCTCCTCAGGGCCAGGTGTTTGCTGTGCAGGCTGTCCCTGCAGTATCCCTTCCAGAACTGGGAGAGGAGTCCAGGAGACAGGCATAGCTGGATGAGCATCTCTGCTGTGAGGGTGGCTCTTGTACAGACTGAAGCTGTAGCCAAATTGTGTGGTTTTTTGTGAGCTTCTCTAAATTCAATCATCGCTGCTTAAAGCAGTCCTTCTTCTGGCAGAACTGAGGGGTAGGGACAGTGCCCTTCCTGCCAGTGCAGCAAAGGGTATGTACCTTACTCAGATCACAGAACAGTCAGGTGTGGCTCATGGCTTGAAGAACCTGCAAGGGACCAAAGGTTTGGTATCTGTCACAAGTACATGCCTGTTCTGGAGCGCTGTGATGCTCTAAACTAAGCAGTTTGTCCCTGCAAACTTCAGGAGTAGGTGGAATCAGTTTGAGTGCAATCTTGAGAGGGGAGCAAAGAGTGTCACTCTGCGCTGTATTCAGAAAGGACGTATCCTCTGCCCAGGGAGCAGGAAGGGGTGGACAAGGAGTTTGGGAAGCAGAGACATCTCAGAGCATCTGTGTTCCTTTCCAGCTAAACCACTTCCCCGGTTCATTTCAAATTGGAAGGAAGGACCGTCTGTGGCGCAACCTATTGAAGATGCAGGCTCGCTGTGGGAAAAAGGAGTTTAATTTCTTCCCTCAATCCTTCATCCTGCCCCAGGACATCAAATTACTCAGGAAAGCATGGGAGGAAGGAGCTAGCCGACAGAAATGGATTGTGAAACCAGTAAGTGTAAAGTAGAGCTCAATCCTCTGTCCTTTTGTACGTGCAGGGAGACAATCTGATCCTTTCTTGTTTGTGTTTTGCAGCCAGCATCAGCAAGGGGCATTGGTATTCAGGTCATCCACAAATGGAGCCAGCTCCCCAAAAGGAGACCACTGCTAGTACAGAGGTGAGTGAATATAAAACCAAGGTTGACACACAGCCTGGGACCTCTTAGTGTCTTGTATCTCTGGCCGATTCTGGGCCCCTGCTGCTCTGTGGCAAAGCAGAAGTACCTGATTTGCATCTGGAGACTTCTTTGGAGACTGTCTGGGTGTCCTGCTGCTGGAAGTTTGGCTCTGTCAGTTGCAGCTGGGCTTACTGGATTGCTGCTGTCTTTGCATATATATTTGAGGTCTCAGACACAAATTGGTTTCATGAGCTTTTTGGAGCTTCTGTCTGGCAGGTGGACAGCTTCAGCTCTGCTGTGATCCAGCTCCCACTGCTCTGTACTCTGGGGTTTGGCAAGTTTGGAGGCAAACAAACCTTATCCAGTTCACACAAGCACAGTGGGAAGAGAAGTCCCAGGGAAGAGGTGGCAGTTGTCAAAGATTTGTTCTTATCCAAGTTAGAATGGTTCAGTAAGAGCCTCATTGTGTGTAGATGTTAGTCAAAGAATTTTCTTGAAATAACAGAGTTCTCAATCTTCTTCCCCTTCTGCAGAAAAGTGGAATAGTTCATCTTGGTTGGAGGTTGCTTTCTGGGAAGATTCTTGTGAGGGCAGGAAAACTGCAGTGTTTGGCAGACAGGGAACTGCTGTGTTTGCTTGTTTGTTCTCCCTGTTCACTTTCCATGCAAAGAGATAAACTTCCCTATGGAAAATCATGAACTTCTGGGATGAATAATCAAATGGTTTGGATTAAAATATCCAACTGTTTCTGCTCACTGTACAAAACCATCTGTGGTGTACTGCATGTTTTAGATGTTCTTGAATATCAGCGTTGTGGGTGTGGAAAAGCTACTGTGCCTTGGAACTGGGGAAAATCTCTTCAAAATGGAACTGAGCAGAAGGAAGCATTGCTTATGTGCTTCAGGAACTCCTTGTGAATGGGAGAGCTGCTCCTCCTCTAATTTTTTCTGTGATGTGATTAACTTGGCAATGCTGTCCAGTAAGGCTTCTGCATTGATCCCTTGTTTTGCCAAGCCTTCTGATTTGCGGGTTAGAGATGTTCCTGCATATGAAAATCATAACCTTCGTGTGCTTACTTCCCTCTGCAGATACCTGCACAAACCCTACCTCATTGGCGGGAAGAAGTTTGACCTGAGGCTCTATGTTTACGTCACTTGCTATGATCCCCTTAGGGTCTACCTGTTCAAGGATGGATTGGTTCGCTTTGCCAGCTGCAAGTAGGTTGTGCAGGACAGCGGTGCTGGGGGCTGCCTTGGTGCTGAGGCATCTGTGGCTGTGATACCTGCCTTGGTCAGGGCAGGGGGGAGTCATCCCCTATAAGGGTGATGCTTAAAGCTGTGTCTTGCTTGCTTAAGAAGCAGCGTGGAAACACACGGGGTCGCTGCAGGTGACTGTTGGGAAATGACTGAAAGGGAATGTGAGAGGATGCTGCCTACCTCCAACCTTCAGCAGTTCTTGAAATACGTTGTCTGTGCTTCATTCTGCATAAAAGCTGGCACACCAGAAACTGAGATGTTTCTTCCAGTTTTTATTGTATTGCCTCAGGCTGCTGCAGTTCCATCAGTGCTTCTTCTCACTGATGCTCTGGCTTTTATTTCTTGAGGACGTGCTGTGAGGGTGGGATTGCATTCCCCTGTCCCAAGGCAGCCTGTTCTGTCCCATGTTTTGTTCCATTAGCTCTGAGCCTGTGGGAACAGAAAGCTCCAGGCAGCAGGGCTGGTGAATGGCTGAGAGTGGTCTGAGATGAGAATAGAGTCTGCCTGCCTCGTGGACCTGGGGACAGGCACTTCAGTCTCGGACTGCTTGTGCTCCTCTTGCCTCCTCCAGGTACTCCTCCTCAATGGACAGCCTCAGCAACAAGTTCATGCACTTGACCAACTACAGTGTGAATAAGAAGAACACGGAGTACAAGTCCAACTCTGATGAGACTGCTTGTCAGGGACACAAGTGGTAGGTGCTGCTTTTAGGGTACAAGGTAGCTCTTTCTATTTCCTGTTAAGTCAGACTTTTTTCCGTATTCTTACCCAAAACTTGAACTTGCTTTCTGTATCATCAGCTCCCATTTGGGAAGCTGAAAGAACAGAGTGATTTTAGCATGAGTTAGTGTCAATGGAATCTGGATGGTCTCCTTGGCTTGTGACTCATCCTGTCCACTGCTGTTTGAACTGTAGTTGCTGTTCATCCTGCCGGTGTCTGTGCCGTTCCCTGCTTCCAACGCTGCACTCATCTCTGCTCATTCATCCCCTTCCCCTATTGTGGGGGCGATGGGATGTGATTAAAGCAGAATCTGATTGGTTTTTGTTAGAAATTGAATGGGTAGTGCTTAAATTGGCTACATGAGAGCGTCTGCCCATCTCACTCTTGACTTTGATGTGGAGGCAGAAAAGGGGACAGCCCTGGTTCAGAACTGTTAATTTATGTGTGACTTGGTGGGAATAGGAGCAGTGGTGCCATTTCCAGGCCTCTGGGAGGAGGGCTGCAATCTCGCAGGAGTTCCCATTCCTTGCTGTCCCATGGGTGAATGGATGCAAGCCCCAGAAACTTGTCTCTGATTCCATGGTGGTGTTTGAACCCTTTTAAAAATAGTGCAGGATAGAGTTCTCAATTCTCAGCCTGGGCAGGCCTACTGCACTTCAAAGGGAATTGCAGAAGGTGTTTTGCTGTGGTCAGATTGCTTAGACCTGGACTTGCTACACAGTGGTCTCTTCCTCCACTGGGACTTTTAGCAGGGTCTGCTGCCTCTCAGCAGTTGTAATTGCATGGGGGTGGGATTGTGTGCGTTTTCCATACTTGCATGCAGTCAAAGCTGGCTGCTCCTATGTTAAAGATAAGTGTGGCTGTAATCCACTCCATCTTGTATGCATGAAGCGTGACCTTTGGATTCCTGGCCGTTAGCCACATGGTCTCACTTGAGAAATATCTGAGCATCCTTGGCTTAGTGTCAGGGTAGCTTGCAGCACTCAGTGCCGTGTGGGAAACTCCTATAAAAGCATAGATGCCCCCCCATACCATCTTGTTACCCACGTTTTTCAAAATGTTTTTTCATCCCTGAAGCCTCAGTGAAGTGGCTAGCTAAAACATTTTTGGGGTTTTGTTGGATTCCTGCTGAGCTGCTTTGCAGTGCTGCGGGGGAAGGCCTGCAGGAAGGGGAGGTTTGCTGAGGACATGGAGGGGGAGGGAAGAGAAGATCTGGGCCTGACTTACCTTGCTCATGTGCTAATTTGGGACTGTGCTGAGAGAAGTCTATGACAGATTCATGTTCCTGGTAGCTTGGGCCTTCAAGACCAGGGGCCAGGCTGGGGAGAGCAGCAACCAGGAACTGAGAGGTTTGAGGATGTCAGGAGGATTGTCGTGCCAGGGAACAGTGCTTTCAGGGTTCCCCTCTGTTGCTTTCGCCACCACCAGCAAGGGGCTACAGAGATACCTCCTTCGCTTTCTCTCTCCCAGGGCACTCAAAGCTCTCTGGAGTTACCTGACCCAGAAGGGAATTAACAGTGAGGCCATCTGGGAGAAGATTAAGGACATCGTTATCAAAACCATCATTGCGTGAGTCTTGGCACCCCTTGCTCTGTGTGTCTGTGAGGTGCACCCTGTCCCCTTTGACTGTCCAGTCCCTTCTCAGCCTGGTCCTTTTGCTCTTAATTGAAATGGTATCACTGCTGTTGGCTTCAGTATTTCTCTGTGGATCCCTCCTTTTATCCGGTTACTTGAGCTCCTGCTGCAGTAGCTGCAGTGGATAAATAGACCTTACATTTCCCTGACCTGCTTGAAGGCCAGGAAGGTGTGGTGTACCCAGAATTGCCCAGCTTGCCACCCACTCCCCTACTTTGCCTGGGAGCCTGAGAGAATGGTCCCTGGTGCAGGATGAATCCTGTATTTAGAGGTGGATGCTACCTGACAGAGCAGGGATGCTCAGCATGCAGTGCTGGATCCATACATGATGAAGCAGCAGCAACTCACAAGCCTGTGTTGGTCCCTCAGCCCACCTGCTCCCGCAGCACGTGGCTGCATTATGCTTCCAGAACTGTCAGCACGTGCTGTGATCAGCCAGAGCTCTGCTGTCTGGCTGTTGGAAACAAGCATTTTTTTTCTTGGCTTGCAGTTCTGAGCCCTACGTGAACAGCCTGGTGAAGATGTACGTGCGCCGGCCGTATTGTTGCCATGAGCTGTTTGGGTTTGATATCATGCTGGATGAAAACCTCAAGCCCTGGATTTTAGAAGTCAATATTTCCCCAAGGTAAAGCATATTCTGAGCCACAGCAGAGTGGATAATGGCCTTTCTTTTACTAAAAAGTGAGTTTGGCTTGTGATGTCCCCTGTAGCCTGTGCTGAAAGACCATGGGCTTTGAAGCTTCTCTCTCCAGATTGCAGGAATCAAAGCCCTCCCTGTCTGTGAAAGCAACATTCATCTGCAGTTCAGAAAGCTTTGCTGGGCATGCTCCAGCTAGAGCCAGGGAAGAGTATGTTAAAAAAGGAAGGCCAAGGAGGGATGTGTCTTGTACAGAACGGGTGACGGCAGAGATTTCTTTGCGTGGGCAGAAGCAATCAGCAGTTCCACTGCCTCGTGCACCATTCTTTGCTTCCTGACGGCACCCGGCCGCGTGGTGCCGGCTGTGCAGGCAGGGCCGGGAGCTGCAGTGTAACTGAGTCCCTCCTGTCTGTGAGAGTGGGTGGGCATGAGCTGTACACAGAGGCATGGTCCAACATTGGGATCTGGGGATGGACTTGCCTATTTCTGGCAAACTTGGGAAGAGATGGAAAAATTAACTACTTCTGATAGGAAGTCCCCCCTTCAAAGAGCTGTTGTCAGGATTTTTCTCTCAGTGCTTTACGACTGGTTTGATGAGGCAAGGGACAGGCTGGTGTTTGTATCCCAGTCAGTAATAACCCAGAGATTGCATTCAGGGCCATGGGGCTCAACACCTCTATTCTAGCACTCAGGCTGCTGTGATGCTTCTTCTCTGCAGCCTCCACTCCAACTCCCCACTGGATGTGAGCATCAAGGGCCAGATGATTCGGGACCTCCTCAACCTCGCTGGCTTTGTTCTGCCCAGCATGGACAGTGTGGCCTCACGGACACAGACAAAAAGTGGCTCTACCTGCAGGTCAGCTCCCTTCTCCGTCAGAGAAGCAGGCTTTTTTCTTGAGGGGTTTCATCTTGGGGGCTGCTTGGAGCCCAGCAAATGCTGGCTTCTAGCTGTTGAGAGCCTGTGCTTGCTGGTGCTTCAGCTATGGGTCCAAAAAACTTGCCTCATTGCCTGAGTATCTGGTTCCTCTGGTCTCTTCAAGGCAGAAGGATTTATGCCCTCTCTGCAGGTTCATAGTTGGAAGTGAGGCCAATGTAATTTGTGCTTGCTCTGCAATTAATCAAGTCGTGCTCTCTCGTCCTTCCCCTGCCAGAACTAATATGATGCTAAGTCTCACTGCTTCTCTGTTTGCTTGGAGGGCTGGCTGGCTCTGTTGAGGTTAGATCCGCTTACCCTCTGACCAGAACTGACATGCTGCTGCCTGGAGCAAGAGGAGCACCTGTTGCTTTGCAAGTGCTGGAGTGATCCGTTCTTTAGGCAGGACTGCAGATGTCACATGCTGACAGCCTATAGGTGGAGGTGTGCACAATATTACTCTGCAGCTAACATGACTGTTCTGTGCAGAATGCTAATTCCTGGGTATGTGTCCAGCCAGGCCCCTAATCCTTCTGTGTTTCACCACAGCTAGGGCTTATCCTGGTTTCAAACCTAAAGGCTGGAAGGAAACCAGTCTGTTCCCTGCAGCAGAGTGGCTGCTGGCCACATGTCACTGAAGGATCAGCTTGCTGGGTTAAGCACCAGCATGCAGTGATGTGTGAGCATGCCAAAAGATGGGACTCTTGCCCTCTGAGTGCCCTGTGCCTTCAGTGGAGAAGCTTGGAACATGGGCCTGTTCCAGATGGGGAGCTCTCACCAGCTCGTCTGCGGTGCTTTGATCACATGCTGGTTTGCCACTTCCAGTGGAAGTGCTGAAGGGCAGGTGTTCTCAGAGGGACCTGCAGGGGATTAAGCGGATCCTTAACGTGGTTCAGATGATGTATTACCAGATTTCTTGCATCCAGGGGCAAGCTTATTTAACTGTATCTCCTGCCCTGGGAGGCATATGAAGGGGTTTTCCACATGTGGGCAGAATTCCAGATCTGTATGTTCCCCAAGCACCATGCAGCACAGACTCAAGGTTCTGCTCTTCCTGTTTGGATCTGCACACAACTAATAAATTTTGCAGCAGCAGAACAAAAAAGCTGTGTCAATAGATGGGTTAAAAGGTTTTTGACAAGTATCTCCCAGATTCTGGCGTCCGCAAATGGTTCAGTTGGTGCTTAGAATAGATGGTCGCTGGTCAGATAGTACAGAAGGCCAGGATTTCCCATGGCATGTGTCTGAATTTGTGTCCTGAGAGTACTTTGATATTGCCAGAGGAAGTTTTTGATCTAAGAGTTCTCTTCTTCCTTGTACAGTACCAGTACTGAGTACTTGTACCCCCATCCCTGTGCTTGCAGTTAGGAAGCTGTGTTCCAAGTGGGATCTACACGTGAGATCCTACCAGGCTTCATGTGCTGTGAGTCAGGTCATGGTGTGTCTTTGACCCCCTTGCATCCTATGTGAGTGTGAGGTGATGGCTCACCTTTTGGGTGAAGGAACACTGAAATGCCTTAGTGAGGAGCTGGCAGAGTCCTCCCAGTTTCCCTGCCCACATCCTTCCTGGGTTCTGTGCTGATGCACAAGGCCATGGATGCATCACTGATCTCAGAACTAGTGAAATCCTCGGAGAAAGTGTTCTCTCCTCCATGGCGTTTTCATGAGGGTGTCATTACTCTCTCAGAAGTTGCTGGGAGCAGCTCTGCCGTGACAGGAAGCATGGTCTCCTGTCTTAATTGTCTTCTCCACTTAAATGCTCTATTGCCTCTCTTGTGTCCTTAGTCTGGGCAATGCTTTGAAGGAGAAGCCCAAGCCAGTATCTGAGCATTTCAGAGCAGAGAAGATGAAGAAGGCCTATTACTTGATGCAGAAGATACCTGACCAGGTATGAAACAACCTCCTCTGTTACTTGCACCATCATGCCATGTCCCAGCCAGTCCCACAAGTCTGTCCCTTGTCCCTCTTCAGACTGTGCTCTTCTCTGGGGTCAGCCAGATGATGGGGCACACTTGGGCTCCAGTGGGTTACAAGACAGTTGATCAGAAATAAATTTGGTTTGCTTAAGCTACTGTCTCACTGACTCATCTGTACATTAAAATAGGTGTGTGCTAAAGGGGCACATTACCCACCAGACCCCAGAGTCTGAGCACTGTCTGTTCCTCCTTACGTATCTGTGCAGCTCTTACAGCCTTTGCCAGCTGACCCCGTGCAGGTTACTAGAGCCACTGGCCTTGTGTGCCTCCTGGCAGTGTGTTTAAGAGAGGCTGGGCTGCAGAACTGGGGTTCTCTTCAGTTCTGTGCAGTGTTAGTGTCACCATTGAGCCTAGATTCCTTCCGTTTCCATGTGGCCTGTGTCCCAAAGATCTCAGATGCATGGAGACCTCTGCTTGAGAGATGCTTCTCCCTGACCTTGGGTTGCTCTTGTCTGCAGGATTTTTATTCTTCTGTCTTGGACATCCTGACTCCAGATGACGTTCGCATCCTGGTGGAGACAGAGGATGAGTATTCCCGGCGCGGGCAGTTCGAGCGGGTGTTTCCCAGCCACATCTCCATGCGGTACCTGCGCTTCTTCGAGCAGCCTCGTTACTTTAACATCCTCGTGACCCAGTGGGAGCTCAAATACTACTTGAATAGACACAAAGGTAACTGCCCTCCTAAAGCCTGGCGCAGCCATCTGACTCAGGCAGGCTGCCTGCCAGCAATCGTGGGAGACTTCTGAGCTATGCAGCATGTTGAGGGGGAGCTGCCTGCCTGCATACTAACCCCTAGGAAATGTGTTACCTTCCTAGACTGCTTCAAATATCACAAAAAGCTTATTCTGACTTCATGAGAGCTGATGATTGGTGTGGTACACACAGCACCAGCACTTCTAGGTACCCTGGGCATGATGCAGACTGGGATTTTGTCTTCAGCCTGTAGCTCTGGTTTCTTACTGTGTTTCTCTGCTCTGTTTTGAGGGAGAAACAGCTGGAGTTGCTGGGCTTTGCTCCTGACAGGTGATCTGTGAAGGAAAAATTGGGCCTATTCCCTGGTCTCCTGCGGCTTTCTAATTGATGAAAAACAGCACACAGATGGAAATTTTTCCTAAACACTAGAAATCTAGCTAACATTTCCATCCTTTCAGGACACAACTCTTTATTTTAATACAAAAATTTTCCTTTAACAAGGCATAGCTGGACTGGACCAATTCCTTCACACCCAGGTTGTCTCTATCAGGGCAGCAGTAGAAGCTGTTAGGAGAGGGAGTCAGTGAGGTCTAGCATGAAGGGTTAGAGAAAGTAAAAAGAGGCTATGGCTCAGGGCTTTCCATCCAATATCTGATCTAAATGGAGAGGCTTCTGGAGGAGCTGACCCTCCACTGCAGTGACTGTATGTGTGCTCCTCACCTGTCTCTCAAGGAGAGAAAGAAGAAAAATGCTTTTGTCACTTTTCACTGGTGTTAAAGCGAGTATCAAAGGGGTCAGTAACAATCTTTCACAGAGAGATGGTAACATCATAGCCTTCTCTGGCTGTGCTGTCAGCATGTGTCATCCTTTCCCTTGCTAATATCTTCGTTGGATGATCTCCCATCAGCTGGAAGAAAGATTCTGTCATCATTCTCACTTGAAGTGCTGCCCTGAACTTTGCCGCTCAGGCAAGGGTCCTGGTTCAGTGCTCCAGCTTCCCCAAAGAAGCCAAGGAAGTAGATTTGCTCTATCCTATCCTTGGTCTTTAGCTCTGATTAGAGCTCACCCTCCCTGTGTCCCCTTCCTGTTCCCCTGTGTTCCATGCAGCACTCCTCTTTCCCTAGCCAGCAAGATGCAAAGCCCAGGCTAGTGTACAGACCCAGGACAAGGCATCCGAGCCTGCTCCCTTCAGCCCCCAACGGGTGGGGGTTTTTTTACAAGGTTCTGGGCCTTGCAGAAAGATCACCAAGGAACAGGCTTTGGACAGCAAGGATTTCTCCTGGTATTTTATAGCAAACCCACAATAATCTCAGCTGGACAGCGTCAAGTTCCTAGCCATTGCTTTTCTGGTTCTTAATTCTCAACCCACCCTAGCCTTCTGCTATGACCCTAAGGCTCTTAAATAAGAAAACAGGATGGGAGTAGTTCTGGATTTCTCAATATTTCTGGGTTGGCCAAGAGCAGGGTGCTTGGCTGTAGTGGGGACAGCTAGCAGGAAGCTAGCTGGAGGATAAAGCTGGAGGATTAAGCTGGAGGAAGTGGAGCCCGTTCAGTGCAGTTGAACACATGGCTCTGCTTCAAGATGACCCTGCTGTGCTCTGGAGCACCATGTCTTGTGTGTGGTGAGAGGAATGGTCCCTTCCAGTCACACCAGCGATGAGCTCGGCCTTTGCCAGTCCTGCCCTCTGTGAGGGATGAAATGTCAGCCCATGTCGAGCTCTGGATGAGGAGGGAGGAGATGATGCACTGGGATGCTGCAGCTGATCAGTGCTGTGCAAGGAGGAGGTTGCCTGAGCTGCCCTCCTGGGAAAGGGGTCGATGACAGCAAAGCTGCTCTACATTTGCACTGTGGGAACTTTCACCTGTGCAGCCCAAATCAGGTGCTGCTGTTGGCAGGCACCGGGCTCAGGGGGACAGCCAATCTGGTCTAATTCAGCAAATCCTGTGTTGCCCCAGTTTCCCTGTTTCACTTAGCCTGCTGCAAGGAATGTCTTGGCTCCCTAGGAGGAAGGCAAGCACTGCAGCAGCCCACGCACTGATGTTTTCTCGTACAAAGGGTGAACGCCCTTGGTTTACCCCGTGTTTGCTGGCGCTCAAGCACGTGTTCAAGTAGTTATTGCAGAGCATGTTCTGTGTGGTCAGTGCAGCATATTTGCATGCCCTGAACTGGGAAGGCTTAACTCTCTGTAAACCTGACTGTTCATTCTCACTTCTTGTTTTCTGTCACTTCCCAGGTCTGGAGCTACTGAAGAACTGGTGTGTCAAAGGGTACCACACTGGGGCAGGAACAGATTTGGCCCAGATGGTGCGTATAACTGTGGGTAAGGTAGGCAGAGATGGTTGTTTACGTGCACAGAGCTGGGTAGAGAGCCTGCTTGCTCTCCTTCCTCTGACTCCTGTCTTACCTGTTTGCCTTCTCTTACCTGTTTGCCTTCTTCCCTCTTTGCCAAGGCCTCCAGGAGTCTGGAAAAACCCATGCTGCCCTATTTCCCACAAACATGAAGTCATGAACAGTATATCAGATCTGCAAGTATTTTGCATCTGAATATCCTTGGGTGCACTGGGCACAGCCCTACATATTTGGCACCTGTCCTGCCTATTGTTCCCCTCTACAAGGGAGGCATCTCTGTCTGTCATTCCCATGCCTTACAACAGAATGATCCTCTGAAAGAAACCCACTGTTTTGACCTCGAGATGCTCAACTCCCACTTTCAGCAGAGGGATTCATTAGGCAGAGAGCAAAGATTGCTCTGTTTGCTATTCTGGGAACAGTCTGGTGGCAGTGACAGTGCGCAGCAGTGAGGCAGCTCTAGCTGAAGCTCTCTAGGGCAGTCTGTGGCAAAGCACAGCAGGCTTGAGGGATTTTTGCCACGACTTAAATAGCCATTCTGTTGTCTTTCTGTCCTCCCACAGTGGTCATTGCCAAAGTCCTTCTTCCTCCAGAAGAACAGCATTCAATCGAACAGCTTCAGCAAACTGGAACTGGGCAGAATGGGGTGAGTTTGCACTGGCTGTGACGTTCATGGTGTTCATGGTGTGGCTTTAGGACTGGTGTCCTGGTAGAGAGCTGGTGGCCCAGAAACACAGCTTTTAAGGGGAGAGGAGCAGGTTGGTTTGCAGGTTCTGAAGCCTCTGCTCTCTGGAGAGCCAACAGATGGGGCTGGCAGATGTCTGTGCAACTGGGCATGTCTCCTTGGCACTGCACACCCAGCTTGGATGGGAATGAAGCTCCGAACAGCCAGATCAGGTGATGTTTGGAGCTGTTATGATCAGAACATGCTGACAAGATATTCCCCCCATTGGAACCTGTATCACTTCTGTGGGCACTGATGTGGTTAACAGTGAGCAGAGGCTCTCAGCTGCAGCACTGGCTGGGGAAACAGTGAGGCCTCCAGATCTGTTGCACTCTCCCAGCTTCCCTGAGCAAAGCTGGGCTGCTGACAGCTTCCTGCAGAGGTGGGGGACTGGAGTTTGTCTAGGTGAGCCAAAGTGAAGGGGAGGCACACCCCTGGTCTCTGGTGCTAAGGGGAAAGGACATCTCTGTTCCTGTGCTGAGGCCAGGGTGGAGTTGGGTTTACACACAGACCGAGAGATTAAGCTGTGACCCTGAAGTCACACCAATATTGGGATACCTGTTGGGGTGACTGGTGCTGCCTGGGATGGGAGATGCAGTAGGTGAGCCTGGCAGCCCTGTCTCTGAGTCCATGTGTCATGATTCAGCAGATGATTATTGCACCATGCTCCTTTTGGTCCTTTCTCACTGTCCCTAAGAAGCTCACAGTCTTCTTTTTTTCTGCAGCACATGCCTCTCTTCAGCTGGTGAGGATCTCACCAGATGCCTGGAGCCCAGCCCTACTCAGAGCTTACCTCTCAACAAGTGCACTGGTGGAGCTGACCAGAGACCTGCTGGCTGCCTCTCTGACACCGCCCTGGTGATGTGACCAAGCAGCCACCGTCCCTCCCTGGGGACACATCAACCTACCTCAAAGGAAGAGACAGGAGCTGGCTCTATAGAGCAAGGACTGTGGGAGCCCCTCACACTGCACACTTGCTTGTGGGGCTGGTTGTAGAGAGGGATGTTTTCCTGGGCAAAGAGGAGACCCGTGTGACTTCAGTTTCTAAAACAAGTGGAAAAACAAGAGGAAGTGGGGGTTTTCTGGCCTTTTTTCCTAGACTGTTCTTAAAGCCTGACATGGTGATTTCTTTGCTGCGTGGGAGCTGGCTGAGCCTGCCCTTCTTGTCCCCAGTCAGCATGGGCTGAGCCCTTGCTCGACTGTATCTGTGTCCTGAGTGTCTGGCAGCTGAGTCTGCTCTTGCCCTGCTGCAGCCTGGCCCCTGGAGAAAAGTCCCTAGCCACTACCCCACTACTGGGAGGGAGTAAAACTACCCAGTTTTATCCTTTCTGAATGTCTGTGCCAACATCCTGCCTTCCCCCAGCAACAGGTCCTGTGGGAGACCTCAGGCTTGCGCATCGCAGCTCAGGACAGACCATGGGTACCAGTGTGGCTCCAGTTTGTTGTGGGGGCAGTAGGGCTGCTGGCGAGGGAGCATCCTTCTCAAGGCTATTGGCTCTCCGGTGTGCCCTGCAGCATGTGTGCACAGACTGCAGGCTGGTGCTCTTCTCCTTGGTCTGCTCTCTACTTTCCCTTTTTTTCTCAAGGATTTCTAGTAAACACTCAACTGCTCTCCTGGTTCCCCTCTGCCTTCCTTTCCCTGACCTCTTTGTGTCTGGTGGGAAGCACACCTGTTCCCGTGCTTCACTGGGCTGTGGTACAGGGAGGGTTTATGGTACCACCCCACTTTTCCCTGTCCTTCTGGGGGTAATTCTTGCTGCCCTATGGCAGGTAAACATACTCCCCTGCATGGAGGAGCAGCTTCCAGCATAACTGTTTTGGTCTGGGGTCTTATGTCTTGGGGACTATCCCATGCATCATTAACCAAGGGGAACAGTGCACTCCAGCCTTACAGGAGGGGTAGGAAGGGTTGGGTGCCCACAGCTGTCCTTTGCCAGTTCAGGGTTCTGCCCTGCAGCCTGGTAGTTGGATGCTGGGTGCTTGGGCAGGTTCTTGGGCCCCAGAGAAGGTGCTGAGCCTCATGCGTGGGCCCTGGGTCTGGTAGAAAGCCCTTCCCTCCCCTCTCCTCGCAGCCCACCGTTTCTCAGCGCTGGGCCCTGTTTCTCTGGTCTCCTTGGTGACAATCTCATCTCTCCTCGGCTTCTCTCCAGCACCTGAAAATAGCCTCCGAAAGTGGAGATGCCTGCTCCCTTCCCTGCTGCCAGCACCCACGAGGGCCAGGCTGGAGCCAGGCTGCTCTGCACAGCACAGCTGTAAGGGCCTGGCCCCATGGGCCCCTGCACCAGTGTGGGATTTGGGCCATCCTGTCAGCCAGCACAGAGGCCTCGGCCCCGTCCCTCCTCTTCCTGCCTGCTGTGAGGCAGCACCAGGGAACTCTTTGTACCCCGCCATAAGCCAGTATCCAGCTGTCCCCTGCAGCCAGATAGAGCCCTGTCCCTTTGGTCCCGTAGCCACCAACCCTGTAGCTTGCCCGCAGCTGCCTCGGGCCAGTCCCACAGCCTTCCTGAAACAGAAAATGGAGCCGGGAGCGAGCACAGGGCGAGAAGAAGGGGGTGGCCTCGCGGCAAGGAAGAAGGTTACCCCACAGGCCGGGCTGCCCCACCGTGGGACCAGGGTGGCCGTGGACAGTGAGCTGCAGCAGGACCCCGGGCAGGGACAGGCAGGGCTGGGCAGCGTCGAGGACAAAGGGTCCGCATCCGCTCAGCCCGTGGCTGGACCCAGCCGTTCTCCAGCATCCCCGTAAAGAGGGACACGCTGTGTCCCCCACCCGCGACGGGGCGGGGCAGCACCGGGCAGGCAGGACCGCGTCCCGACGGCGCGGAGCACCGCTCCTGGAGGACGGGGCTGCCCGGAGCGGGGTGTCCCTCCGCTCTCTGCTCGCAGCCATGCCTCCATCGCCCCCTCCCTCGGGTCCCCAGGGCCAGCGTTGTCCCCGGGGCCGCGACCACCTACTTCAGCCCGGGGCTGCGGGGTGGCTGCGGGCGCTGCTCGGTGGTGTCGGCTGTGTCCTCCCCCCCGCCCCTGGCGGCGCTGGCGGCGGGGGCATGGCTGACATTGCTCACTGACACTCTATCTGCCAGGGCCACGCCAGCCGCGGGCCCAGAATAGCAGCGCTGCCCCGCAGATAGTCAGCATGGAGCGGCTCCGTGGCCCCGCTGCGTCCCAGGTACCGTCAGGTTGGGTGGGGGGGCCGACCCGACAGACCCCCGCAGGCCACCCCTGGGGTGGGGGAATGTGGGCGGCTGATGGGCCCCTTCGCACGGCCATGCAGCCATGGGGACAAGGACGTCCTTGTCCCAGCTGTGCCAAGCCCCTTGGGAACGGTTGGGGGACGGTGTTGCAGGGTCTCTTCCTTCTCGGTGTTGGCTCTAGGCTCCTTAGGCAGTGGTCCCTGTCCCTTCGTTATTTTAGGGTGGCCTGTAAACTTTGGCCCTGTCAGGCAAGTTTGTGGCTGGGGTTGCTCTTCCCTCTGCACGTGCTGCTGTACTATACTAGGGTCTCCTGCGGACTGGGGGAACGGGGTCAGCCGTCCGGCCCTGTGACCTCCCTTACTTCTCAGGCTGCCGCTTTGTTAATGTAGGTTTCCTGGGATGGACCTGGTCCCCGGGAGGGGCCAATGGGGCTGGTGTGGCTCTTGGCACGGGAAGAAGCAAGACCGGAATTTACACCTCGGGGTTGGAGAATGGGCGCAGAGCCGCTGTGGGACATGCTGGGCTCCAATCTCAGAGAGAGAAGGCGGGAGGTCCTGCCATCCATGCCTTGTCCTGCTCTGGAAACCCCCGCTGTCTCCCCAGAGCAGGAGGACAAGCTGGGTGTCCTGGACTGGAGCCACCATGGAGACTGCAGGCTCTGGGGGTCCTGGGCTGGTGGAGGGTGCCCAGGGGGGCTGGGGACTGAGCCCAGCCCCCATCCCTGCCCTGAAAGGACAGTCCTCTCTGCCTGGCTTGGGTGGGCCAGAGCAGCTGGGTGGGTGCAGGAAAAATCCATGGACGGGGGAAAGACTGGGTTGACTCCTGCTGACCCCTCCTCACTGTGTGCCCTCTCAGGTGGCGCTGCTGGATGCTGCTGCATGCCGTGAGGAGGAAGGTGGGTAGCAGGAAGAGTCTAGGTGTGTAGCAGGAGGGACTGCCTTACTCATGCGACGAGTGCGTTGGTCCTCTGCCCACACCCCTCTCCTCAGCTGGAGTGTGCCCCAGGCTGGAGAACGGCAGTGCTATGTGCTGCCCCTGTGGAATGGGGAACAGGGGGGCTCTTTTGGAAGCATTCCCTGCTCCCCCCAGGAAGGAGGGTGCTGAGACCCGGCAGCTCAGCTCACTGGCCAGGGCTGGGGTGGCTTTGCCTGCAGGGTTTCTGAAGGCTGTATGCCCCAAGGAGGAGGAAGAGGAGGAGGAAGAACACAGGAGACCTGTCACCTTCACACTGGGAAATGAGATACTGGGGCTGGGCCCAGAGACCGAGTTTCAGAACCCTGATGCTGAGGTCTATATGCACTTCTTGATGAGCCACTGCTGTTATGATGCCATCCCCACCAGCTGCAAGCTCGTTGTCTTCGACATCTCCCTGGAGGTGATAACCTGGGGGATGAGTGGGGGTGGGCAGTGAAGAAGCAGGCTTGGGGACCCTCTGAACCCCTCTGCACTCTGCCAGCAGATCAAGAAAGCCTTTGTGGCACTGGTGGCCAATGGGGTGCGTGCTGCCCCTCTCTGGGACAGCAAGATGCAGAGCTTTGTGGGTGAGTGCCAGCAGCAATGCCTGGCCCCCTCCCCTGCCTGGCAGAGAGGGTGCAGGCAGCGCTGCCAGTCCCACATATCTCCACAGGGATGCTCACCATCACCGACTTCATCAACATCCTCCACCGCTACTACCGCTCGCCTCTGGTGAGTGCGGTGAGGAGGGCTTGGGGGATCAGGACATGCATGGGGCAGGGAGCGGCTGTCCCCACCACTCCTGGTCCCTTCTTAATCACTAGACAATGACCAGGGGATGATTCTGGGCCAGACCAGCATCCACTGGTTGCTCCCCTGCTTGGCCCCCAAAATGTAATCCCTGTGCTTGGGTGATGGGGTGTGATGCCCAGGGAAGGGGGCAGTGTCTCAGAGTGCCCTCAGTACCCCAGGGAACCACCATGACCAGGGCATTTCCTTGCCTTCAGGTTCAGATCTATGAGGTGGAGGAGCACAAGATTGAGACCTGGAGAGGTAAAAATCATGGGGTGATGTGGGTGGCTGGGCTGCTGATGTCACACACGGCGTGGAGGTGGGCTCTGGCATTGTGGGGCTGCAACAGAGGGCTGGAGGACCCCCTCTCATAGCTCTCTCCTTCGGCAGAGGTGTACCTGCAGGGCTCCTTCAAGCCACTGGTCTACATCTCTCCGAGCGATAGGTGAGAGCCTGCCCACTGGGGGAGAGCACATCCCTTGGAGTGGGGGTGTGTGTACGCCTGGAATGCAGCCCTATCCCCCCACGATGTCCCCATCACCCACAGCCTCTTCGACGCCGTCTACTCCCTGATCAAGCACAAAATCCACCGCCTGCCTGTCATTGAGCCCGTCTCAGGCAATGTCCTGCACATCCTGACGCACAAGCGCATCCTCAAGTTTCTCCACATCTTTGTGAGTGCTGAGGCTGCGTGTGCACACACGTGGCTGGTGTGTAGGGCACAGACAAGGGTGTCAGGGTGTGCGTAGGTGCCAGCCCAGCCCTGCCCTGTCCCATTGAAGGTTTCTACCATTCCCAAGCCACGCTTCCTGAAGAAAACAGTGCAGGAACTGTGCATTGGCACCTTCCGTGATCTGGCCGTTGTGCCCGAGACTGCCCCGATCTACACTGCCTTGGAGATTTTTGTGGATCGCCGTGTCTCCGCCTTGCCTGTCATCAATGATGCTGGTACCTGGGGAGGGAAAAAGTGTCGTCCTCATCTCCCTCTGCTAGCAGCTCCAGCACCCTCCTTATCCAAAACCCCTCTCCTGGCCCTTGGGCTGCCCGTTGGGGTGTGGGAGGAACATGGCAGGTGGTCCCAAGGGCCCCTTCCACAGCCCCTGCACTGTTTCTCTTTGCAGGGCAAGTGGTTGGCCTGTATTCCCGGTTTGATGTCATTGTGAGTACCCTGGGTGTTTGCATGCCCAGGTTCCAGTTTGGTCCCTTGCATGCACTGGTGGGGTGCTCATACCTGTCTGTGCCCGTGCAAACCCACCCCACGTGCAGTGTTGTGTATGCATTGTTGGCACAACGGGGTGCAAGGACACCTTGGGGCGCTGAATGGGGGTCACATCTACCACAGCACCTGGCAGCCCAGAAGACATACAACAACCTGGACATCAGTGTGAGGGAGGCACTGCAGCAGCGCAGTATCTGCCTGGAGGGGGTCCTCACCTGCTACCCCCATGAACCTATGGAGGACATAATTGACCGCATTGCCAAGGAGCAGGTGAGTGGCCGGGGTGCCTTGTGCCTGTGCCAGCCACCGCTGCCAGCTGCCCAGCCTGCCTGTGATGCCATGCCTGCACCCACAGGTCCATCGCCTGGTTCTGGTGGATGAGAACCGGTACCCGCGGGGCATCATCTCCCTCTCTGACATCCTGCAGGCCCTTGTGCTCACTCCTGCAGGTATCGATGCTCTTAACTCTTAGCCCACGACGCTCCATCTTACTCCACTTGCACCTTTAATTTCTCTCCACTTCAGGTAGGCACCACCCCACCATTACTGTGTGCCTGTCCCCTCCCTGCTGCTGGGTCACCTGTACCTTGTTACCTCGCTGCTCAGCCAACCTGCCTCTGCCCCATCCAAAGTGGGGGATAGAGGAGGCTGGGACTGGGGTCTGGCAGCGCTGGGTGCCCAGGTGGGGACAGCAGGACCCAGATGTTGCGTGTCCCAGGAGTACACAAGGATCACAGGGGATCCCTGGTGACTGTGAGGAAGGATGGGGGCACCTTCCATGGACATACTCCGTCAGAGCCCCATTCAGGCAGCGTGTGGAATGCAGGTTTTGCAGGTCCCTGGGCTTTGGGCTGGATGAGCGTTTCAGGGTGTGATGCACCCCAAGACAAAAGCCTAGTTTTGATCTTGCCTCAATTTCCCCCCCTGAGACCTGAGCACCTCCAGTGCCATTCCCAAGGGACACAGAGGGGACGGATTGCCCCTTGCACATCCCAGGCATGTTGCCCACTACTAGCCATGTGCAAAATGTGGCTGACCCCCAGCTGGCAGAGCCCCCCACCCCCTCCACTTGCAGCAGCCCCAAAACCGCCTGCTCCAGAGACAGGGCTCACTCCCAGGTGGCACTGGAACCATGCTGCCTGGCCACCTGCAGCTGGCTCTGCTCACCCACTGCCTGGTGAATCCTCACTGGCTGTGGGTGGGCATGGTCCTGGCACCTACTGTGGCACCTCTTTAGGGGTGAAATGAGGAGGGGGGAGCAGGCTCCAGTTCCCAACTGCTTCCCAAAGGTAATTATGCTTTTTTGGGTTGTGGCAGGGAATGGGTTGGGACAGGCCTGTGCCCACCAGTTCCCCCAGCAGTACCCAGCTGCTCTGCACAGAAGAGGACTGGGAATGGTGTGTGTTAGCCACACATGGGATATCCCCCTTGCCCCCCTCCCCCCATTTCCCTATCACGTGCCTTCGCTCACCCCATCCCTGGTGCCCACAGGGGTGGCGGTGTCAGGAGCTGCAGGGGGCTGCTGAGATGTCCCTCTCCAGCCAAGCTGCCCTCCCTCCTACCCCAGGGCTTGCATACAAGCAAGGAATGGAGGGAAGACCCCAGTGTCCATTGGGATGGGTTGGGGGGGCCATGTCACAGGGTGCCCAGTCCAGCACTGATTTGGGGTTAGTCTTGCATGCTCTCTTGCCCCACAGGCATCGAGCGATCCTCACTCTGAAGATACCAAATGCTGCTGTCTTGTCTGACTCGGGGATCTCTTGCGTGACCTGTGAGAAGGAGGCTTGGGCCTGAAGGCTGTCTGTGGGGAGGACATGTCTGTTCACCCCAGTCCTAGGGCTCGTCTTGAGTCCAGGGCTAGATCCTGCCAGTCTTGGAGAGGCAGAAACACTGTCAATGGGACCCAGGGGTGCCTCCTGCCAGTGAGCACACAGTGATGCTCAGTGGGCACTGTGCTGGAGGAGCTGTGACATGCCTGCAGCTGGGCACAGAGACCCATGTAGCCCCAGAGGACCTAGCCACCCCACTGCCATCCTGCTGCTGGATTTGAGCGTTTCTATTGTGGCTCCCTCCTAGTGAACACAGTCCCGCTGTCTGTGCCCGGTGCCTGGTAGCATAGGCTCAGCTGCACACACAGGCTTTTTTATTGTAGGGTCACACGGGGCTGGAGCTCTCTGGCAGAGGCACAGTCTGTACCAGAGCTGGCACCAGGATGGGCACTTGCATGGAGACCTTGTGCACGTTTTGGGGTGGGCAGGGGCTATTTATTTATTTGTTAGTCTATTCAGCCTTGCTGTAACAAAGCAACCTGATCCAAGAACTGCCTCTTGCCTTTCTGGGGTAAAGCTGGGCATGACTCCTCTGCAGAGAACCAGGCAGGGGAAGGGGTACTGGCTGCTTGCCAGCCAAGTGTGGCACTGGCAGAGTAGCACCTCTGCCCATGTGGGCAGAACCAAGGGGATGGGGACACAGGGCATGCAGTCTTAATCATCTTGCTGGTGTGCAGGTCCCTTCAGGGACACCCTGCGGACAGCAGCCTTGGTACCAGCAAGGTTTCTGCTGGCTGCTTCCCTCAGTCCAAGAAGAGGGAAAGTGTGAGGGGTTCACTGTTAAAAATGTCCCATGCCCCAGCCCTCGAGGACCCTGGGCAAATGGCAGTGCGTCCCCTGCCCATGGCTGCTACCAGCTCT
Source organism: Ifrita kowaldi (assembly GCA_013398055.1). Taxonomy (NCBI): domain Eukaryota; kingdom Metazoa; phylum Chordata; class Aves; order Passeriformes; family Cinclosomatidae; genus Ifrita; species Ifrita kowaldi. Next base: position 33,664 of record VZRS01007502.1, read on the forward strand.
GAGCCTTGCAATGGTCCTGGCTTGGGGTAGGGGATGCTTGAGCTCATCTTTCTCCTCCTGCTTTGCCTGCAGCAAGCCCTGCCATTCCCGTGACCCCATATAAAAACCCCGTGCAATAACGGCTGACAGTGGAAAGTCCCAGGAACTAAACCTCCCTCCTGTGCTGGCTGGCTCTGCCAGGGGACACAATACCAGTGCTGGGTGGTGACAGGCCTCCTCCCATCATGGGGAATGTGCTGTGTTACTGCTGTGCTTTCCCAGGACCAGGGCTGGCGCCGTCCCTTGGGAAAGGCACAAACCCCAAACCCCGCCAGCACTCAACCCTCCCCTCGGGGCAAGGGGAAAACTGAGGCACAGAGAAGATTCTGAGGCCAATGTCAGCTGTTCAGAGAGGACCCAGATGTCCTGGCTCCAGGCACAGATCCACGCGCAGCTACACAAGGACGGGACGAAGGAGACACCGAATGGCTGCAAGCCCCCTCCCTGCTTTCCCCCCGCCCCAAAAGAGGTCCCAGGTTCCCGACACAGCCCAGCTGGGCATGGGATGGGGGGGACACAACCCCCCTGCAGTGTGTCAAAGGCACAGCAGTTCCCCAAACCTCCTGCTGATTTTGGGCAGGGGGATACTAGTGCCCCAGGGGTGATTTGGGGGCAGTCCCCCCACCTTTCCCACTGCGGGGTTGTGAGCCCCCTAGCCCAAGCTGGCCAGGGAAAGGGTTTGCCTTCCTGTCCTTCCTTGTGGGGCAGTAAGGGGGATCTCCATTTGGCACCCAGGGTGGGGGTGGACGTGCGGTCAGGGGGCTCCTGGGCGAGCGATGAACTCCAGGTTGATGGGCTTGTCAGCCACCAAGACAATGCGGGACACAGATGTCACTTCCACACCGCGGGGGTCCGGCCGTACCTCAAATGCCTGGATCATCTGTGGGGAGAAGGGGGGTTGGCAGTGCCTTGGGGACTCCCTGGGACCCCCATCCCAGCTCACGGCAAGATACCCAGAGTGGGGGGATCCCTACTTACCCTGGCAAGGGCCAGGTGCATCTCCAGCTCCGCGATGCGGCGTCCAACACAGGCACGAACCCCGTAGCCGAAGGGGATGGAGCTGAAGGGGTGGTGAGGGGAGCCATGTCCTCGGAGCCAGCGCTGGGGCAGGAACCGCTCGGGCTCGGGGAAGTAGGTCTCATCGTGGGACATCGCGTAGTGCGCCAGGACAAAGAGGGTCTGCAGGGCAAGAAGTGGGGTTTAATGACCCCACCTGGCCCCACTGAGCACAGTGGGGGTCCCCACGGCACAGCCCCCACTCACATTCTTGGGGAAGAGGTAGTCTCCGATGACAATGTCCTTTTCATAGAAGACCCTGGCGTTGGTGGGCACCACAGGGTAGACTCTGGGACATGGGGAGAATTAGTGGGGGAGCAGGACTCACCTGGAGATCCCAGAGGGAGAGAGCCACAGACAGGACAGGGCTCAGCAGATTCCCCGGGGGGGAGGTAGATATTTGCAGTCCAGAGGGACTGAAATCCAGCCTTGCATCCTGCTTGGTTGGTGCATCCCCCCTCCAACCAGGACCTCAGGGCAGGGACAAGGCTGGGATGTACCTCAGAGTCTCCTTGATAACGGCCCGAAGCATCGGCAACTTGGGGATATCCTCAGCCGCAGGAAACCGGTCGGCAGGCACAACAGCTTTCAGCTCCTGGTACAGGGTCTCCTGGATGTCTGGGTCCCGGGAGAGGTGGTACAAGGCCCAGGACAGCGTGTTGGAGGTCTGGGGAAGTGGAGCACCGGGGGGAGTGAAGGAACTGGGGCTGGTACCTGAGCAGCCTTGTGCCAAGCACAGCATCAGTACGGCACCAGAGAGACCCTGCTGCTCTGGTGCACAGAAAAGTCAGGGGTGAGAGGCAGCAAGCACAGGGGAGAGAGAGGCAGAGAGCAGGGCACGCAGCAGAGCAGAGGATAGGGTCAGTACTGACTGATACCTGAGGGTTTGCCCCTGTGGGGCATCAGCCCCACAGCAACCAGGCTAGAGCTTGCAAGGACTGGGCGGAGCATGGCCCCGTGGGTTCCCCTGGGCATGGAGCTCACCAGGGATCCCCTGGCAACAGCTTCCTGGCTCTCACCGTGTCCACACCGGCCAGCAGCAGCTCGGCCACGCTGCCATAGACCTCATCCAGGCTGAGTCTGCCACTGGCCAGCAGGTAGCTCAGGTAGCCAGACACCTCCTTGCCGCGCTCCACCTGCCCCTCCAGCTCCTCCATCTTTCGGTCAATCAGTTTCTTGCCTGCAGGGACAGAGAGTGGGAACCAGAGCTGACAGAGCGAGGGCTGCCAAAAGGACATGTGGCCAGGGATTGCCCCACTTTTGAGGGTCCTTAGGGAGTCCAGTGCCACCACACCGGGCCCCCATCGTCACCGCTCACCGAAGGCAAAGATGGTGTCCCAGCTGTCCAGGTAACGGTCCCAGAAGGGCAGCACTTTGCGGCTCCATCGGGGCAGGACGGTGGCAAAGATGGAGTTCTTGAACATGAGGTTGATGGAGTCAATGAAGTGCTGGGTCTCAGCAGGGACCTGCTGCTTGAGGCACCCGATGCGGGTCTCGAAGAGGATATAAGAGATCCCTGCAGGGGACAAACAGTATCCAGACCTCTGGGGCAATGGGAAGAGTGGGACAGGGCAGGGGTGAGGGAGAGGACCCCCCTACCTTCCAGGGCAAAGCGGTAGAGCAGGTTGGCCACGTCCCCCACCAGCACCCCCGAGGGGCTGCGGCTCCGCTCCTCCCGCAGCCGCACCATCAGGTCTGACACCACCTCCCCGATGGCATCCGCGTACAGCAGCGCCTCCGAGGGTTTCAGCAGCCGCTTGTTGAGGACCTGGCGCAGGCGGTACCAGCGCTCCCCTTCCCTGGATGGGGACGAAGCTCAGCGCTGGGGGCATGGACGGGCAGGGGGCAGTGGCTGGCAGCAGTTCCCCAATCCCTGTGTGCATACTCCCCACCCCATTCCACCCGCCATGGCCACACCCTTCTAGTTGGTGGGGACACGCAGCTTGCAGGAGTGGGAGCAATGTTAACTGCCACCTGGGCTCTACACCTAAGGAAGGGACAGGAGATGTGTGCTGCCCCACAGAGCACAGCCAGGGCAGGACTCACTCGGTGAAGGGTCCGTAGGGCAAGCGCCGGGTGTCCCGGTGCTCCTTCCACAGGGCCATGTCGCTCCGCATGGGGTACTTGCCCTCCTGCCGTAGCAGCTGCTCCAACACCACTGGGCTCCCAATGTTGATGTTCCTATAATGCCCGAAGGTCGACTTCCAGATGGGTCCATAAAGGCGTCGGGATATCACCTGTGATGCACAAAGCATGGCAGGGTCAATGGGACGAGCTGGGTCAGATCTCCCCGCCCCCAGGCTGCCCTGAATGTGCCTATCTGCACCCATCCCATGGACCCCTCAGCATCAGCTGAGCCCAAGCACCTGCCTCTGATCCCCCAAGCTGGCAGCACCCTTCAAGTGCTCTGCAGATGGCCTGGGCTGGTGTCTCCAGGCTCATTTCCTCTGCCAGCACTAAGCACACCAGGCACCAACCCCCCAGCACAGACTGGCACACCCCTCACCCACCCCAGAGATGCAGAGAGAGCCCGGTGGGTCTTTTGGGGAAGGACGACCAAGAAGGGACAGCAGGGACAGAGACAACTGCCAAGCACAGGACTGTGCTGAGATGCAGGACCATTGCAGCAGCCACCAGCAGGGCTAAGTCCTGCTGCTTCCAGCATGGCCCCAGTTCTGCATTACCTGAGGACAACAGTCCCTGAGTGGGTCCTTGAACTCACCACCCAGTAAGAGTGGTTAATGATCAGCAGTGGGAGGGCAGCACCAGGCTAGGGCATGGCTGGGCTGCTCCCAGAACAGGCTGTCACCTCCAGGGCATGGCCCTGGGGCCACAGGTTCACAAGCCAGCTAGGGGACGTTCACCAACATCTGCCCTGCTCTGGGCTCTGGTGGCTGCAGCTCCCCTCTCCTTGTCTGCAGCCACAGGTGCCATGCCTGCCTCCCTGGCAGGGAGCACCGTGACCTCCAAGTGCATCCCTTGGGGGCAGCTGGGCATCCCTTTGCAAGTGGATCTGCACAGGGCCATGTCCAAAGGTCACTCTCCATCCCACCCAGGCACTGACAGAGCCCCTGCAGAGCATGTCCAAGCATGGGGGGGATGCAGGGGACCTAGCAGGGAAGCCCTGGTCCCCATTCCCCGTGGCTGCGGGGATGCACGTGGTACAATCTCCCTTGGTGACTGTCTGCATCGCAGCCTGCGCCCGGATTCAGCTGGATTCGTCACCACGGGGAGACGTTCCTCGTGCATGGTGGCAGGAGGAGGGGGAGGGATGGCCACCCCGGTACTGCAGGCAGCTCGTGGGCATGGGGCAGCTGTGCCCCGGGCTGAAGCCTGCCCACCAGCATCTGCTGGCAGCCAGAACCCGGCACAGTGCAGGCCTTGGGGAGCTGGGCTGTGAGAAGCCGGAGCTGCCTGGATCTGGGGAAAGGCACCTCCAGAGCATGTGGGCATCCTTCCGCAAAGCCAGGCTGTGCTTGGAGTCCCAAGGGCAGGAGGGAGCAGGAGGTAGCTCCAGTGCCTACACCCTGAAATCCCACTGTCCTGTGACAACCCCTTCTCCAAGCAGCAGTGTCTGGTGCTCTGAGATGCCAGGAAGGCCTGATCCCGCACGTTTCTCAGGCTGGTCAGAGCTCCAGGGCGCTGGAAGTGCCGCCTGGCTTGCAGCCAGCCAAGCTCATCGCTTGCTTCATCCGACGTATGAGGAAATGCTGACCGTAAAAAACAAACACCTCTGCCTATCCCTCCCTTGCCTGCCTGGGTATACCATCTGCCCAAAAACCTGTCCGGTTACCTGCACCCAAAACCGCTGCCCCTCTAGCTGTCACAGCTGGGAGCCCGGGGATGCCAGAACCCTGTGAGATGCCCCCGAACCTTTGCCCTCAGCTGCCTGGCCGGCTCGGGGATGCTGGAGCAGCTCTAGGCTGGCTGGACCCTCCTGAGGTCATCCGGTTCTGCTGGCCCCTCTCTGCCTCCTGGCCCCAGCATTACCCCGCTGTGCCGGGTGCTCTGCTCCCCTGCTCTGCCACCCCCGCTCAACTCCCTGCCGTCACTTGTCGGCAGCTATCCCCCTCCCTGGAGCCCATCTCCCTTTGCCCCCAGCCTGCACCCACTCCCTCCCTTGCAAAGCCCCCCCGGGTACAACACCCTCCCTGCAGCCTCCCC
>VZRS01007504.1:542-79051 GCA_013398055.1 Ifrita kowaldi
TTTTTTGTTTAATTTGCATTTGGGTCACTTGCAGTCCCAGACTTCATGTGAGTCACCGTGTTCCCAGCCCGGCTGTGGGGACTTTCACCAGGGAACGTGTGCACGGCGATGGGACAAACACCCATCCTGGTACTGACGGCAGCGAGAAGTGCTCGAGACTTGTGGTGGGAGGGCAGTGTTGGGAGACAACAAAACGTGTGAATTGGCTCCAAGAGCCACTTCCCACTGCTTTGGCCCAGAAAACTGGAATAGTTGTGGGAAACGAACATAAAAGCATCCGAATTGCAGGGCCTGAGCGATGCATGCAGCGCTCCAGCTGCAGCTTTGGGAGTCGCCTGTCCCAGTGCTGGGTGGGAGAGTGCTGGGACCCCCAGGGGGACATGATCTACATCCCACCACCTCTGTGCAGCTGGAGGTGACTTAATCCACCACCAGCACTGTCTGTCTTGGCATGAGCAGCTGCAAAGCCTTGCAGTAGAGAGTGATGGCTGTGGGATGGCTGATACTCAGCACTGGGATGTGCAGAGTAGCTCTCAACCATTGCCCCTTTATTTTTTTCACCCTTCTACTATTTCCCACCCCTGCATAACATGCAGGTGGTTAAAATAAATAACCCAAAAGCCCTACAAAGTTTATTTTTCCCTTCCTGACTTTTAAGACCAGCCTTGAATCTATCAAAACCAATCCCCCTTGCCACAGAGCTCACAGCAACTGCTGTTTCTGGTCTGCTTCAGCTACCCAGTGGGGCCAGTTCTGCTGCTGTAGCCATTTGGCAAGCCAAGAGTGGAGGAGGAGATAAACTGAGTATCTTAAAAGCATCTGGAAACACTTCCCACGATGCTGCCGGAGGAGATCTGCGAAGCTGCGGCATCACCGAACAGCCCCGCTCCCAGCCCCTCCTTCCTCCTCCTCAGTGGACGTGTCCCCCTTCATCCCCCACCAAACCAGGGTGGTTTCACCAGGGAAACAGTGCTGGGTTTGTGCCTGTCCACGCTGAGGAGAGGGACCTGAAAGCAGCAGTGACAATGCCCAGCAGAGCAGTGTCACCACAGTGTCAGCACTGGGTGATGCTCCAGCTGTTTCCTCATCAGCCTGGTGAGCCCCCTTATTTAGGGTGGGCTGTAGAGTTAGAAAGCCCTTGGGGAGCAGGGGGTCGTTCTGGCTCCCTGTTGAGCACCCCAGCCACAGCCCCCAGAGCTGATGTGTTTGGAACAGATCGTGAGTGGCCGGGTGATTTATGGGGTGCAAGCGCCAGGTTCCGTGAGGTTTGCCTGGTGGGAAGAGGAAGCGGGTGGGAGAAGCACCAGCATCTGCAACACCTCGCAGCGAGCAGGGAGCTGTGCTTCCTCCCACTTCCCTCCACGGACTGGGAGGAATTAAAAAATCCCTGAGCAGGGATTTTTGCTGAGGTCATTGTGAGAAACATGGCCTGCTCCGGGCAAAGCCTTCCTTGCCTGCAGAGCCGAGGCAAACGGTCCCGACAGCCATGGAGACATCGGCTGCAGAAGGAAAAGCCCTCTGCTCCTGCCATCCCATCCCCTCTCCACCACGCAGCAGCACGAGGGCACAGCAGCGTGACTGGCTGCTTTGTCATTTTGGCCACAGCCGGGCCACCTTCTGTCCCTGCCTGGTCACCCCAGCTGGTGAGGGCTGCTGGAGAATGAGCTGGGAGATACTGGCGTGCTGGGACACACCGGGCTGGTGCAGGCCAGGCTGGAAACACGGGGTGAGGAGGAGCCCTGGATGGAGCATCCCCGTGACTGCCTCTGCTCGCAAACCCTCCCGACTGCCGAGCACAGGGCTCCAGCATCCCCACGTGGTCAGACCGATCGGAGCCTCCCGTTTGGGGTTTTCTTTCCAGCTGGTGGACACTCAGCTCTGTCCTGGCCTCCCTCGCAGTGCAAGGAGAGGACACGACCTCCTGAAAGCACCGCAGAGTGGGGTGGGGAGATGGGGTCATTCCTTGGGACAAGGGTGCTTCAGGAGGGGCTAGAGAAGACGAGCTGCTATTTCAGCTGCCTGCTGCTTTCCTGGACTCATGGGCAGTGCAAAACCCACTGGACACTCCTGAAGAACCACAAATCCACTCCTAAATGCGCCCGATGGAAGGAGCTGGCCAGACCGGGCTGCAGCAGCAGCAGCAGGTGCTGCCTGCACAGTGCCACGTTCAGCACAAAACATTACCTGTAGTTTGGGCCATTTCCCACCCCGAGAGGTGGCAGCAGATGGGGACACACAGCCAGTAACCGTGTCCCACAGCCACCAGCTCTGCCTGATGGTTTTCCATCCGCCAACCCACGGCAGCTCCCGGAGGCAACGCTCGTGTTAGCACAGCTCCGCACACCACAGAGCAAATACGTTTGAAAGCATCTCCCCGGGGCATCCCTCCCTGCCTTATCTTGGAGGGCTGAGATCTAAGGGACCACTACTGAAGGCTGATCTGAAGGCGAGGTTTATTCAAACACATACTTCACCCTTCCCTCTGTTTTCTCCAAGCCCTGAATGGCTCAGGAGAGAGCCCTGCCCTGCTCCCGCTGGGACTGGGTGCAGTGCAGAGGGTGAGCGAGGCTGCGGCTCCTGGGGGTGACTGGAGAACACTGGGAGAGGTCACCAGGCAGGTGGCCTTTGCATGTTCCCATCCCTGGTGGAGTCCATAAACCTGGTAAAACATTTACACTGATGACTCTGACAGAGGCTTTATTTTCCTTCACGCCATGAGATTCCCTTGACTGCTCCAAGCCCTTTCAGTGCTTCAGAGAGCAAATTTAATCATCTCAGGGATGAAGACAGAAAACGTGGGTTCCTCCTTTAGATGGGAATGAAAAAAAAGAGGGGAGACACATCTGTCAATTATTAGTGAAGAGAGGAAAACTGGTGTCTGTTGAGATTCACAGCCATGAGGGGGAAAGTCACAACAAGGAGCCCTTTGTGGGTCTGCGCTGGACCCACGGGCAGGACTTGAGAGCACGGGTGTGGGCTTCAACCACACTCACAGCATTTAAAAAAATACATAGCATTTACAAAGAGAGAGTTGAACTCTTGCTTGTCCCCATACCTAGGAAGGGAGGGGCTGAGGTCTGGGCAAGAATAGCACAGGATGGGAGCAGGAGCCCAGAGCCTCCTTTGACTGGCAGGATCAGGCAGAAAACAGATGGGGAAAATTAGAGGAAGGTAAAGGTTTCAGTTCAGTGCGTGATAGCGATGCGGTGGTGGGCCTGTGATCAGAGAACTGCACAAACAGAACTAAAAAGAAACCCACCATACCCTGGGGCAGCACTGAGCCAGGTGAGCCCACACTGAGTTTCATCTTCTCCCAAAGAGGAATGCCTTTGACAGGGCTGAGCTGCTGGGGCTCCATCCCCGGTGATTTTTCCACACTTCTTGTACTTGTGCTGGTGATAATGAACCACTCATGTTTTCTGCTGCTCCAGTGGGGAACAATCAAAGCAGCAGAGGGGGCTCAAGGGGTTAAAATACACTGGGCACAGGAGAACATCTCCCAGGCTGATGTGTCCCATGGCTGCTCCAGCATCTTCTTCCCCCAGGTATAAGGACATCCCCGCAGCAGCCACCAGCCCAACCCCATGCCCAGTGTGGGAGAAAACACAAATCAATAACCAGGAACAATGGTTTTAAATTGTTTATTTTTAAAACATGAAACCCAAGCTGAATAGAAACCACAGAAATTACATTTAGGTTTTTTTGTTTAGTATTTGCAAACCAAAAAGTTACAGTAAAAAATAGCTACGTTACAATCAATAGAACTACAGAATTAAAAGTAAAGATACAAAAATGGGCTCAATCCTCTTTAATCCTCACAATTTAAAAACATTTTGGGTAAGTGCAGGAACACTTGAAAGAAACTAGCAGGTCCAAAGTTTTAAAAAAAAAAATTATATATATTTATATATTATATATGTATATAAAGTGGTATGATATACAACCATTATGGTTAAGAAGAAAAAAAAACCAAACAAAACAGAGAAGTTACAAAAAGGCCAGGTACATGTTCACCATTAGGTTTCTGTGCACAGTGTCCAAGAAAATAAACTTCCCTCTGAATGATGTGAATAAAACTCATGGGGCCTCCCGTTACCAAGGGACCTGAGGCACGCGACGTGACGGCTGGGCAGCTGCACCCAGTGCAGAGGACAATGGAAGAAATGAGGCTTTTCTGGGACTTCAGCAGCCTCCTGGGCAGAGGCCACTGGAGAAGTCTTGGTGTGAGATTAGAGGAGGAACAGGAAGGAAGGAGTTGGGAATTGCATAGTGAGGAGCGACGTGGTATCAAATATGCAGAGCACCTAAGAGCTTCATGCTACAGTTATCCTCTTTAGGAAAGGAGTATTTTGAACTTTCTGGTTGTACATCAATTTATGTTCCACTTTGTTCATGCAGCCACAGGGGCTGGGTGAGCACCTGGAAGCTCCAGGCCACCAGTAACCCATCCCTTCTCTCCCAGCGGGGCAGCACGCTCACCATCGCGGCTTGGCAGAGATCCCGCACCCCCCTGAAAGCACAAACCACTTGTCAGCCATCTAGGAACTGCTACCAAAACATCCCACGCTTCTGCTGGGCCTCCTGGAATGCCTAGGGAAGCCATCCAGAGCACACACACGGTTTCTGGAAAAGGGGAGTAGGCTGTGATGAAAGGAGGTACAAACCAAGCCTTGTCAGGTCTGTCTCGAGACATGGGATTGACTCCTCGGTACTTCCCTGGAGGGCTTCTCCCCTCCCACCCAGAGATGTTCACTGAGTGACACTGGCATACTTGCTGAGCTGGGGAAGACCCTGCCTTCTCCTTGGAACCCAGGTAGGAAGTGCTTCAAAGACAGCTCCTCTCCTGAGCTAAGGGAAAGCCACTCACCTCATCTCCTCCCAAACCAGGGGGGTGGCGAGGATCAACAAGCCAAGGCACTTCTCTCTTCTTCAAAGGGCTCAGAATGGTATTTCAGTGGCTGCTGGGAGGAGGAGAAGTGGGCACCAGAAGTGAAGCCTGGGTTTGCTCCCACAGGCACCTGGACCTTGCTCTGATGGGCACCCACCCACTCCTGTCTCCCACCACCCTGCAGCACCCAAAGCTCTCGTGAGCAATGGCTGAGCAGCTCCCTGAGAAATGGTTTAACTCTCAGAAAGGCCAAACCTTTCATGTAGTTTCAGGGAACTGCTATGGAAATCCTAACTTAGGATCACTTAAAACCCCATGCACTGTGTCCCCCTCAAAGCACTCAAATGAACATCCCTTGCATCTTGGCTGAGATGACTGTACACGGAAAATCAACACCGATCAAATGGAGAAAACTTAAAAAGGACAGGAGGGGAAGGGAGCACTCCATCCTTCACATTTGGATACATGGATGCACGCTAAAAATCTTAGCTTGAACCCTTTTATCAGCACACAAAATGAACTCAGTTTAATAATACATACAGGATACAAACACTACAGTTATAAATTCCCAAGACAGCACAAGAAATTCACAGCCAAGTCTTGATTTGATTTCCTTTACAATTACAATGCAGTCTTGAACACTGGACACGAGAGTCCAACATGCTATTTACATTTCACATTGTGGAGATGTTTGTGTGCTTGGAAGAGTTCTCAGTTCCAAAAGAAAGTGTCATTCACACATGATGATGCAGTGGAAATAAACCAAGCCAACCAGACAAGCCAATGACCACATTTGTGCTTCTGAAAAAGTAACATGAAGTGTCTTCACCGATGCAGTCACCTCCAACCGGACAAGCTGCCGTCCACTCTGCAGTCAGCAAGGTGTCCAGAGGCCAATCTCAGCTCCCCCGACTTCTGGACCCTTTTTCTAGCAACCAGTAACATGAGAAATGTCCGATAAGGTCAGCTGGGACACACCAAGTGATATGGCCTTGGCATTTTGTCACATTAAAAACAGAGAGACACGATGGAAGAGAGAGAAGTCTCTACAGCTTTACCTCCTGCAGCTTGAAGAGTTTGGACTCCCTCAACCATGAATGCCATCCAGAACAGATGAGTCTTCGCCAGATAGCACCTGCTGTTCACCCGAGAGGGAGGCACAGAGTCTGGGAGATCTTGGCTTCTCAAAGTCCCCTCCTCAGACAAAATGTGACCATATGGATGAGACTGATTATGTCGCAGCCATAAGAATAGGCAAAGGCCATCTGTTCTTCAGCAGATCCATTCAGACCAGCCTGCAGAAATGCCACACTGTTGCTCAAGGTTCCAGTAAAATAAAAAAGGAAAAAAAAAAAAAGTAGTAGTAATAATAATAATAATAAACCAAAAGAAACCCATTTGTCTGTGTTTCCTATCCAGCGCTCTGCACAGCATGCAGCGGGGCAGCAGAGTTCCAGGATGCTTTACAAAAGTGCAATATCCACGTCAAGTAAAGGAAGTGCTGGCTGGACACAGGTACACCGCTCACACCGCAGTCACGTTGTGCTGGCCTCCAGAGAGCAAAATGTTATCTCCATATCGTTCTTTCCAGTTACATGCTGAAGTCACAGAGCACGTATCTCCACAGCTGTGCCTTGCTGCGAGCCCCAAACGCTGTCAGAAGTTGTTCTGGCTGTTGGAAGTGGCTATGCCAAACCTTGGAAGGAAGCAGGTCAAGGTGGCTGCTCTGCTAGATGCTGCAGACAAAGGCAGCGGCTCACTCCCGTTACTGTGTGGCACGGCCAATGCCACTGTGACAATCTAGACCCAGCCCAAAGTGCAGTCACACGCAGGTTCAAGGTGCATTCTGTGTACAAAGAAGTTGGTACACAGAAGCACTTGTTTTCACAGGGTTCCCCGCACCCTCCAGCCTCCAAAACACTTGCCTTCCACCAGTAGGGCTGGGCCACAGATTTCAGGGCAGCTCCCTTAAAACTGATGATGCGAATAGCAATTGGAGCACATCCTTGCAAGGAGGGATGATGGCAGAACAACTCAGTCTTAATAAGGATTATATGGCTCTTGATTCTTCCTTCAAAGTGAGGGAAAGGTTGGGGTTCCCCCCAGAGAGCAGTTGGGTGCTTGGGGCCCCGCAAGATCACCACACCCTGCACACCCACATCTCCTGGTAGGCTCTAAGACAGGATGGAAACTCTGGGGCTCATGAGCCACAGTGTCCCTCCATATCACCTGTGACCACGTTTCCCTGCCCTTGTTATTTGATAAAACAGAGGTATGTTTCATGTGAAGCCCATCCAGCGTGTCTGAAAGGGCATACTCAGTCCTGAGCAAGAAAATCCTGCTTCTAGAGATTTATGGTGAAGTGTGAAGTTTTTTCCAAAACCTTCTCTTCCTGTCTGTATGGTGATGCCTCCTCCCTGTCTCTCACTCCTTTGAATGGTAACAGCTGGCCTCGCAGTTTAGTAGTGGTTTCTATCTTAAGAGGAGTCTCAAAGCTTGCTCTGCCACAGAGCTGGTACCATTTCCCAGCAGATCCCATGAGCCTGTTTAGCTGCCTGCCAGGAGCAGTTCCCACCTCACTGCAAGAAGGCAACTGACTTGAGTAAAGGCAGATTGGTAATTCTGTGCCCCAAACAGCAAACGTGGGGTAAACAGATGCCGAGTCTGAACATCACTGAGGTGATGATGAACTGCCTCTGCCAATGGCTCCACTCCAGTTTGAGAGATGTTTCCCACTCAATTTCCTCTGCCAGTTATTTAATATAATGCTGAGCAGCTCTGCTAAGATGCCCCTACTAAGAGGTAAAAAGACAAAAAGGAACATCAGTTACCCTACTGAAAGGGCAGTACTTGACAGTACCTCCCAAGAGGCAGGCTCCTCTTCCAGCAGGAAGCTGTCAGTGCCCTTTGGAGCACTGCTCTTCAGTGGGAAGTACAGCACCAGTGAAGGATGTTGCCCTCTGCAGGCACCCAGCTGCCCCTTTGCAAGCCTTGTTCTGCCTCACGTCTAGAAAATGCCTTACATGTGCATTAGTATGGTCAGATAGTGGTTAGCAATGTGCCTTCAAAAACTAAACAAAATAAAACAATAAAATATAAACCTGTTCTGACAGTCACAATGTTGTCCAGGGTTTCTGACTCTAGAACACAAAAGATACACTGACAATCTTGTGAGTGTGTTAGGACTGAGGCTCCAAAAACCTCCTTCAATGCCATTTCAGCAACCCTGTGCTGTAGATCATGACTTATAAAAAAGGAAAAAAAGAAAGTCCAGCAGAGTTCACAGGTCACTCCTGCAGGGAGAGTTTGCATTTGCTATAAATCCATTGGTGCTTCCAGTTTCTCTTGCTTTTGCAAACTGACTGTCCCATAAGATCTAGCATCAGAGAGCCAAAACTCGTTAGTGCAAAAATACCTCCCAAAAAGTCTTGTGAGTCTTTCCCTGGAAAAATTTGGCACCAAGTGAGTGGCTGGCTCCTGTTTGATCTGTGTCGGCCTAGGAAAGGCAGCACCCAGAATGCCATCTGCAAATACCTGGGCTTCCCTGATGGAGCAGAGAGGTCAGGTCCAGAGCAATGGACAGGGTGACTGACTGGTGCTGGGCGCCCCTGCTCCTCCTCAAGAATTCACATGATAGATAAAGTGGGAAAGAAAAAGGCATTTTCTTAATGGACTTAAAAAAAAAAAAAAAGCTAACCAGGGTAGTGGAATGGTTTGCTCTTCTCGAGCAAAGTCCAGTGGATATGCAGTGACACCATGAGGCAGGAGCTCTCTCCTCCCCCACACAGGGCAGTGGGCCAGAGGATTCCCACCGAGACACTGTGCTGTGCATTCCCTCAGCATCCCCTCGGTGCACACCAGTCACAGGCACCGAGTCCTGCAGTGTCTGACAGGCTGCTGCTCCCACTGCAGAAGTGAAGAAGATCTACCACCATCTTTCACCAAGTCCCTCTCAGAACAGAAGGGGGGAAAAAGGGGGCAGAAGATATTCACCATCTGCTTCTGACAGGCTACTCTGGTAAGCTGGGCCGTGGGCTGGGGGGCCCAGTTTCCTGCCCGGTGCTCTCAGCTGCTTGCCTGCACGTGTTTGCTCTCTTGCACATCAGGTACAACAAGGTGAAGGCTTAAATTCAAAAGGAGCTTCCACTCAGAGGGCAGGTACCAGGTTGGAAGGGTGGTCTGGACTGGAGAAACAGAAGGAGCTGCACTGGATTTTGGGCAGAACAGCAGGATTGTTCTACGAGGACAGCACAGGGGCACAGCAGTTGGCACATTGTTTAGTCTGACTGCACGTGTGGGTTTTGTTTTTTGTTTTTGATTTTTTTTTGCTTTTGCGTTTTCATTTTAATGCACACTGCCAGCATCTGGACGAGGTTGGTTGGTGGCGAGGTATTTGGCTCTCATGCTGGAGGTGTACTGGAGAAAGAAAAGACAAGACAAAAAAACAAAACAAACAAACAGAAAGTTAAGTCAGAGTGACTAACGTCACGACGGAACCACAGATTTCTACCACTTCTCAGCATAACATGGTGTGTATTTACAGCAAGCATCTCAAGGAGCTGCTGGCTCAGTCTCACAAGGAAAGTTTCACAAGTCACTGTATAGTTCATGCTGAGTAACATTCTGCCAGTCTGCTGCAGGGGTGCTGGCCAGGTCAGTGCAGATGTGCTGGTGATTTATCCAAGCTCTCTAGAGACGGAAATCAATCCAATAGTCACTAAGTCAAAACATGACATATGTTGCTTGGGAGAAGAGAGGGAAATGGGAATGATGCAGATGTAAAAACCCACCCCACACTTTCATCCTCTCTTAGTCATGTTACTGCTTTCAACCAGACCAGAAAAGGAGGTTGAAAAGAAAACGTGCTCACTGCATCTTCACATTTGTGTTTTATAGCAATGAGGGCATCAGGAGACTGCATATGCCACGGATGGGCAGCTTGAAAGAAAAGTGAGGAATAACAAAATGATTTATGCCCAAGAAAGACCAGACCCTATCAAGCTGGAAACAGGCTGCCATCAAACAGGATGATATTAGCAAGTTATCAGGTGAATGACAGCCCACTGTGGCTTGGGATCCAAGCTGTGCACTGTGCAGCAGCAGATGAGACTCCAGCGTGGGGGTGAGAAGAGCAAGTCAGAAAGAGGAAGGTTAGTTCGATTTGGAGGTGGTGGTGCTGTTCTCATTTTTTTTATTCCAAGCAAGGTAATCCAAAACAGCTCCCAGAAGCTACTGAGATAATGCCATTCAGCTTTGAATAATGAGCTGAAAAACACATAAATAATATGCAGCAGTAAGAACAAAACTTTGCCTCTTTACACCAATGCGTTCGATGTTTTCTGGGTTCTGCTACCATGATATTAACAAGCAAGCAATGAGGACAGACATTTCATTCCTCTTTTTATACTCTCTGGAGCTTGAGTAATTCTATAATATCCACAGCTTACTTCCCAAGAGTGCTCTTCAGCATACTGACTTTTTATCACCTCTTAAACTGAACCACATAAAATAGCCAGTTAGGCTGGCAAAGAGACAACTGAAAGGCAGTTCCCCACCAGGAGGTATGATTTATCTTGCCCCCTGGGAAAGAACATTATGAGGCATTTTTAGGCTCTCAAAAGCTCAGCTGTCCATGGGGGTTTTCAGAAAATTAACAGTATTTTATCAGTTTTCCTTCAAAGACTGAGCTGGGTTGAACCTCTGCACAATAGAAGAGAGAAACTGCTCCTCTGGCACAGCTGATCCCATCAGCACAAGATGAAGACACCTGTGGCTTATTTGCACACTCAGCTTTTAGTGTCTTCCATAATTGGAAAACTTTTTGCAGAACATGGATCTTAATATAAAACTCTGGCCCAGAAATGGCATCTATATTTAGAAGACAAAGGGTACATCTGTTCTTTCAAAGATGTATTTTTTGTCAGTGAGAGGGCAAAAGATAGAAAATAGCAAGCTGAGCTACTTTAAGGACAATCATCTATACAGTTTATTAAATGTGATTACTGTTTCGGAAATAAAATTTAGGGTGTTATTAACACGTAGGAGAATAACCCAACAGGCTCAGAGAGGTTTAGAAGTCAAAGAACTTTCTCATAGAGTAAGTAGGGCACATTTCAGGTAGTGCAATGCTGAAATTACCAGCCAAGCCTCGTGCTAAGAAGAGGGTCTTAGAAGGAAAAATGCATTTGATTGCTCATTTTCCATTTGTATTCTCTACAGTGACATGTGATAGGAGATGAGTATGAACAGAGAACTTTTCCAGGTGCTAAAGTTTTGTAATAAGTACTTAGAAAAAAAAAATCTCAGATAATGGAAGGTTATTGTGAATCTTTCTGGACAAGTCATATAGGTTCAGCACACAACATGCAACATAAACTTTCTTTAAAGCATTAAAATCAAGAAGACCACTTGATGAATTGCATTTCAAAGATGTATAAAGTACACCTATCATGGAGGGAGAAGTTGAAAAGAATTCACTCCTTCCTCCAAAAAGAAAAGACCCCACAGTTGTTTAAGTGTCACTAAAACAAAGTAACCAGGAACACAAGATCTGGACAGTCAAGCAGAGAGTATTTTACATCCAAACCTACCTGCAGAAACACCACAAGGAACAAACCAAGACTCAGAGTAGTCAGAGTTAGGGCTGATGTTCTCTCCTTAACTCAGGATTTTTGCACCTTTGTACCTCTTCCCAGCACAATCTGACCCAGATTACTCTTTCTGTTAAGGGTATTTTTAATGACCTTGATAAGTATAATTAAAACCTGGCAGTAGAGAGCCAACACTTCACTGTGCACCTCTCAGCAGCACAGCTCTATCAGCGTGCTCTGGATCTCAGTCACAGCACCACCCTCCATGTACAAGGGCTTTCTCCACATGCTGCAGTCCTTCCTCCAAGTCCTCTGCATTCTCTGCTGGGAAGCAGAGGAAAGATGCCGTGGAACACACAGGTCCCAACATCTGGACAGGCCAGCAGTTGAAGATGTATCAGCAGACACTTGCCATTTTGGATATGAAACCAAACTCTATCATTCATAGTTAAAATAATTGAGTCTTCAGTTGAGTTAAAAAAAAAAATCACTAGGTCTTTAACTCCTTTAAAAAGTGATTCTAAAGACAAAAATCTTGAGCACAATTCAGACCAAGGAGGTCTTGGGCTCCTCTCTGAGGCCCACAGCTGTCAGGTTCACAGTTGCATTTAGTTTCCTTTAAAGAGGAGCTTTCATAGAAGGTTAAAGAACATGCACAATTCAGTCATTCTTCCAGCACGCTCACTGGAAGTACCCATGTGCCTACACACCCTCACTTACCCTTTCAAAAACAGCACAGAGGACAAGTTCCAACCCATACCTCCACCTCACTGTCAGCTTCCCTAAGAAGGGCACCTGAAAGAGTTCTTGTTACCATTCCTGCTGGTCTCTTGTGCTGTCCAACACAGCACCTCTCAGTCACTTACCAGCCGGCTCCGACAAACACAGCTGATTGCACACTGGTTTATTTTTGTATTTCTCCAAAGAAAATAAAAGTCTCTCCTTCACATTCAGCCTTGTTGAGGGTATAAACTTTCATAGGTGTGGTTTGCCAGCACATACTAGTTGGGCACTTGACACACATAGCCTGGGCACAAAGGAATCATTGGTTGCAAAAAAAAAAAAAAGTATTAAGGGAATAAGCAGTTCCTTTTAGAGGCCATAAATTCTACTGACTGCTGTGAACTCCATGAGTACTTCACAGCTAACTAAGCTATGCTGAAGGATCACTTACCATATGAAACCATGACTGAGTACAAACCATTTACTATTTGTGGTTAAAAACCCATGTGTATTTCTCTCGAGCTACCCTGACTTTGATTTCCTGCCAGAGCTGTTCAGGTAATCCAATAAAGACCAAAGCTTCTGGATTCAAGTTCTGAAAGGTTGATCTCAAACAGCTAGAGCACAGTAAACACACAGGGTTTGGTGTTATTATGTATGGGAGGTACAAGATGCAGGGAAACAGCTAATTCCAGCCAGTGGGTTGTGAATTCAAAGGAACTTAAGTTTTTCAAGTCAAAAGAACAGAGCTTCTGTTGGTTTTGTTTGTTTTTAAAGCCTTGGAAAGAATGCAGTGCCTTTTCCATAGCCCTTCAAACAGCCACATTAATCTCGGGTGGGACCATAGATAAACAGGAGACAGCGCAGACTGGGATCAGGTCATGTTTCAGCCCAGGGATTTCAAGCCTAGAATGAAGGCCCTAGAATTTCCCCACCCTCACCAATATTTTATTCCAAAGAACAGATCCACCTAGCATCGCTACAATACCACCTGCAGGAACAACGAAGCGGAAAACCCACCACAAGCTGAGGCCCAAGAGCAGCCTTAGCAAGACTTAAGACTGGAGAAAGCTGCAAGCCTTTCAAGGGTGCTGGCACCATGCTTCCAGACAAGGTTCTTTGCGTTCATGCACCAGGGCAGAGGCATCAAGACACCCGATCCAGACCCTTCCCAGCAGTCCCAAGGCAGGCAGGCAGGCAGCGAAGGGCAGCAAGGATGCAGACCAAGCACCAACAGAACAGAAAGGAACCCAGTGCAAGGCTGACAAAGGTGCCAACAAGAACAGCAGAGAAGAAGGAACAGCAGCAGCTTTATGGACATGTATTTCTGGGAAGAGAATGCAAGATAGGCATCACTGACTGCGTGAGCCAAAAGCAGCGGGCTCCCTGCTCCCACTGGAACCAACACCTGCCAGTCACTGCATGGCTGTAGCTCCCTTGAAGGAGCTCTGTCCTTCACACCACCTGAGCTGTCTGGTAACCCTAATTGTACCCTGTATTTAACCAAGCTAATAACCCCCAAAAATGCAGACCACCTCCTCTTTCTGTGGGCATGTGGCTTTGTCATGAGGGAGGAAACACTTGGAGAACACCAGCAACTACAGCCCATGAGGAATTCAGACAGTGAAATGGTACTAGGAGGGCCCTGCTCACAGAGTCTGTGGGACATGGATGGGATGATTCAGACACACACAGAACAAACAAAACAGTAAAAGGTTTTGAAACAGAATGAAACAGATCTTAGTGATTATATCTGGACCATTAGGGAAGCTTTTCTTTTAAAATTTGCTCCTTTCTGACCTTAAACGTAAGGATAAAAGGAAAAGCTGCACACAGACCTGACAGGCAATACAGTACCTCTTCAGGACAGCTTAAAATTCAAAATCCTATGAATAAGTTAAAAGCTTGTGGCAGGTTGGTATTGATGGTCTTGGGCACATGGTGTTATGACTACTAAGGACAAGCAGAACAGCAGTGGGGTTCAAGAAATGCCAAAAGCTGAATTAAGACAACCATTCCTGACTGAAGTCCTGCTAGATTAGTTCTCTTTACTTCTAGAGAATGGCTTCTTGTGATGGGAGAACTTCTGTTCTGCTCTTGAAGTGCAAGGAAATTTCTACGTTTGAGCAGCACTCAGTACTTGATGTTCGAGCTGTTCTCAAGTGTGGACTCTGAGCTGAAGCTGCTGTGAGGTAGCTTTTGCGAGGCACGGGCACCTGCAACCCTCACAACGTGCACCAGAAGCCTCTAGAAGGTTGACACCGCTCCTTGAGTCTGCACCAGAGCCAAAACGGATTTTCATTTTAACCCTTGGCAGGAGGGAATGGGTGGGAGGTGCAGAGGGAAGGAATGTGAAGAAATAAAAGGCACTGGCCTGGGATAAACAGTGCAGGGATGAAGGGAGCGGTTGGGAGTGGAGAAGGGGTTGAGCAAGAAGGACCTTTTTTTGCAGTACCTGTTCCATTTGCGGGCGCTGTTACCAGTATGTCCGTGCACTGTCCGAGGGCTTAAGCTGCCAGCTCATATGGCTGCTACTGTCCATGGCAGCCAAATACAACTGTGATGACGCAAGAAAGAGAGAGAAAAAGAGAGTGCAGCCTCAACGTGCATGAAAAACACAGTGCAAGCAAGTGAAACTGTGGTGTGTGTCAGCGACAAGGCGGGCTCTACAACCCTAAGGGAATATCCCTGTGGCAAGAAGGAGAAAACAGAAGGAATGAGAGAAGGAAAAACACAAACAAACGAACAAAAAGCCAGGAAAAGTAACGGACAAACAATGCAGCAGGATCATCACATCTTAGTTTTCACCATCTGTTCACAGAAAGCTAAATGGAATAGGTCAGCTCTGTCTACCCACTGGACATAACCTACTTGGATGGTTATCTCCCTCTCCTCCCTCCCAAAAAGAGGCAGGGATATGTGCATTGGTATTCCTTTTTCATTTCTCTCCTCCCACAGACAATTTGCTACGAAAAATTACCACTTCTTCTGCCTCAGTACAGTCTCAGCCACCTGGTACGGAGAGCTGCAAATACAAAAATCCCAGAAAAGCCTTTCCCTGTTGCCTGCCAATATAAGAATAGACAGTATTTTTCTTTTCTCCACTGCCTGTCTACTACATCCCTCCAGGAAACACATTTATCCTACAGCCTGGTTCCTTGCCTCATCTGGGGAGAAGCTCCCTTTTCTATGGGTGCAGTGCTGCTCCCTCATCCTCCCCAGCTCCTGCACTTCCCCATAGCCCACACTGATGGCTGCCAATTCAAGTTACTCTGAAGAAAAAAAAAATCTTTATCTACTCCCAAACCCCAGCCTAAGGCACCAGGACTCAGATTCCCACTCAGGGTATTAACACAAACAGCTACTGAACAGCCAGGGAGCCCATTGCCTCACTGCAGCCCTGTGGAAGGGGAATGTGCTTTTTCTGAAGCAGAAGAGCTGTAGGGCAAGGGGAAGCAGGGCATTGAAGAAACACGTGCCCTGGCAGTACCAGAGGGACAGTGCCCTTCTGCCCTGGGAAATGCCAGCAGTGCAGCACGTCAGAGCTTCTGCTGAGACCACCTCGCTGCTGAGCATGGATAATGCAACCAGAGCTCACAATCAGAGCACCAGGGGTCAGGACACCTCTTTGGGAAGGGTGGAAGAGGTCTGGCCAAGGACAGAGACAAGGATCAACTCTGCACATTTCCACTTCCTCTAAAACAAGATGAACTGGTCCTCTTGAAGTGAAACCATGAATGTGATGCCCTCTTTCCCACTGCATTTCCTACCCCTTCATCCGTCAACCTCCTCTTCCTCCCCTTCCCATCCATTTGGACCAGGCACCACAGAGTGTATTTTCTTTACCTACACCTGAAGATTGGTTGCTCATTAGGCATTTTACTACTCATCCTCTGTAATCACACCACCAAGTTAGTGAGCACTGGGATGGCATGTTCTCCAGGTTCTGCTGTAAATCAGGCTTACAGGATCCAGTGAGGGAGGGCAAGATTAATTTAGTTCTTACCCAGACATGAAGATAAGCCCATCTTTTATCCATCGTACAGAGATGGCTATCAGGCCACTCCAAATACCAAAACCTTCCATGAAAGTTTCTTTTTTTCCTCCATAGGAAATTAAATACAGAAATAGATTTCAAAGAAAGTAAAACAGTTGTGAAAGAAAGATTTAAAAAAAAAATCTCAACAAAAAAATAATACAGGTTTCATCGTACCATCTCTTTAGGGCAGATTAAGGAGAGAGGTTCAGCAATAACTCTGAATTTACAGTTTGAACAAGTTTCTTTTTAAACTTGAGGAACCAATGCCACAAATAGCAAGTACACTGCATGCAAGTGAATCATCCTGCTGAAGTCACCCATCAAGATACTCATGCACTTCAGTGGTGGCAGGACTGGGCCCATAGGATTATCAGTGTTAACTGATTGAGTTTTAATCTTTTCATGTGCAACGTCCAAAGCAGCATAGCAGGGTTTTATTCTCCATGCCAGGTGAGACATGGCTTGTCTATTCAAGCTGCTGCCATTTATGGGCCAGATCCTGTGTTTGGCTGCACAATCAGCTCCCTTGGGAGTACACAGGAGTGGCAAACGTGTATTCCCCAAAGTTGCTGAAGCAGAGAAGAGCAGTAAAGAGAGACTTACTGAGGGAGGTGGGGACTCCCGGCCAATGAGCGGGGTATTCTCGCAACGGGGGTTCTGGAAATTTGCATTCTGGCTCCTAGGAAAGGAAGACACACACGGTAACGGGGCACGTGCCATGCTTCTCTGGGGACAGTGTCTGATGGGGACACAGAGCATCCTCACCCCCAGAACTACTGTATCAGGTCAGTCTCCTTCAAAGCTTTTCTTACAGGCCAGGTGGATCCCCCTTTTTCAGACAAGGGCATAAAACTATCATCATTTTCCTCAGATTGAGTACTATTTTTACATTCTTACTCAGACGGGCCCACAGTGAATCACATCAAGTGATTTAAAAATAGGTCCTTGTGAAAATCTGCCTCCCTGCAGCATCAGAACTGCCAAGTGGCAGAAATGGAGATAAAATGAGGACAATGTCTGAGGGGATAAACAAAGTGATGTGGCAGCCCAAAAAAAGATGGGCTCTGATGACAGTCCAAATGTAATCAGGGTTAGGCACTTCTGGAGAAAGCTCTGAAGATCCCACCTGGACTAGGTAGCTCCAAACTGCAACAGATGTCAGAGCTGACTGCAAATACTGTAGAAAGAGAGAGCCCACAGGTTTTGTCTTGGCTCTCAGTCTCTTGGGAGGCTTCTGGCAAGACTGCTCCATCTGAAGAATCAAGTCTTCTGGTGATCAGAATCATTGTGTAATAAGAAGCCCAGACAATACTTTCCTACTTGTTTTCTTGAGACAGTTTCCTGAGTCCTGGAGCACAAAGCTGTTCACATTTTGGAGCATGCTGTCTAACAAAACTCTTTCTAGTGCAGCACTTTCAAGCTATTCCCTTCTCCCATTAGATGCCAATCAGAAAACAAAATCCTTCATCGCTTTTTACCACTTGGTCAGAAGTGCCAACCTTGCAGCCCTTGAGCCAACAGAAATGAGAATGAAGCAATGTGGAGAAGCTTCTTGTGGGGATACTCACATGTACTCCGTGACGGGAGCATTGCTGACTGTGTGTGCTGCTGCTGGAATGCTGGTCTCACTGCCATAACTACTCCCACAGCTATAGAGGCTGGGCATGTGCACTCTGTACAGATTATCGTGTGTCTGTCTACTCCCTGGAGCAGCTGATTCTTCTTCCCCATCATCATCTGAGCCTCTGCAAGAGGGAGAAAAAGTTCCTCCTAGAACCCTACAATTACCCCACATGTGGGGTTTGCAGGAAACCATGGTAATCCTAGGAACCTCCCAGTCATCTTCCACACCTCCACGTTCATGCCCGTTTGGGATGCCTCAGGGTGGCAGTGTGAAACACAGCCTACATCACAGTGACTCAGACCTCCCACAGATCCCATCTGGAGGTGCACACTGCGTGATCCCCTCCAGCCTCCCTGCAGGCTCCTCTCAGGGCTTGGCAGACAGCACTGGTCTGCAAGTGCCCAGTTGTACAACCAAAGGATGGATACACATCCCAAAATATACAGCACTAAAAAACCCCAACAAACAATAAAGACAGGCAATGGGGAGGTAGTGCCATGAACCCCACAGAAACATCCTTCAAAACTCTGTCCTTCCATTTCTTGTAGACATGTCCAAAGAGCTCTTAAGGATAAGTCTCTGTAGACTCCTCTGAACTCCCATTCTGTTTGCAAAGGGTCTGCTTCAGCTTCTAGCAAAATCACAGATGTCTTTACAGAGACTAAATTGCAAAATCTGTGTCTAAAGGCTTCATCTTCTCAAAAATGCCAGGATTTTAAATCAATGGAGAGCAGAACTGTTTGGCAGCTGGTTCTTTCTGCCTTCCCATAGTATTCTCTTACCCCTCCTATATAATACACACTGCTATTTCATCTCCCTAATTAGGGGGTGGAGCACCAAGATCTGAAATATATTTAAACTGTGCTTGACAAAGCTAGTGAAAGGTTCTACACAGCATGGACATCACTAGAACCTCCCAAACATCACCTGCAGCTTCTGCACCACACGGTGGCACTGAAGATCGGGGAATTGCAGCCTGCACAGTCTCTTACAGGCAATGAAGTACGACATCCTCCACTTCCCAGAGGGAGGCTGGGGGAGAAATGGTGCTCCAGGGAATGCAAGAGGGAACCCTTCAGCTCACAGCGGCAGCCTGAGCCTGCTGGGGTTGGCAGGGCAGGCAGCAGCCCACAGGGAAGGCAGCACAAGACATGCCACTGGGTAAACCTTCCTCCTGCCAGCAGGCAGACTGCTGTGCTCTTCGTGGTAAGCTCTCTGCAGCTGCCTGTGGAAGAGGTGAGGAACCAACCATTTTCTCAAGGGCTATTCTGACACTTCCCAAGGCCACTCCTCTGTGGGCACTGCAGGCTAGGCCAGCTCTGGCTTCCTGCTGTTGTTCAGGGCGTTCTATTTTACCACAAAAATCAGCACCACAGAAGAGATTTCACTGCAGTCTATTGCTCTTCTGCAAGAGTAGAAAACTCAATGCCATTTTAAGGGCTGCATGTGGTGCAGCAGCCAGCCAGTGGAGAGAAGGTTTGCTAAAGACTTACTGATCAATCTGGTTATCGTCATTAACACCAGTTCCAATTTGCAAGTGTCTCACCTGCTCATGCTATTGACAAGACAGTTCCTGCTTTCAATTATCTATGCAAGTCAGTCACCTCAGCATGAGCAAAGCTAAAAAGGCAAGTGTAAACTGCTTCTTATTCCAATTCTCTTCCCCATAGTAAAACAAACGCCTCAAAGCAACATAAGAGAATAAGAATTTTAGAGAGAGCAAAAGTTCAAGCATTACCTCTATGTTAGAGCTATAATCATTCATCTGACTTGACTCACAGTCCTACAGTGTGCTGAATACTCTGCACACAGAATATTTCAGTGCAATAAGGTTCAGATGTTAGTATTAACCACAGCCAGAGCAAAACACAACATTTTTTTTTTGTCTGTTAGACCTGTGCTTATAAAGCCTCATCCCTCACACTGCTGGGATCATGTGGGAATGAGCTCCATATGCTCATGGGCACAAATCCAGCCAGGCTTCACTGGGAAGGAGCTCTACAACACTACAGGATCTAAACCCTCTCAGTACCTCTTTTGCTGCCAAGTGTGTGGGACGCTGCAGACAATGGAACTGAACATGAGGGCTGTGACAAAGGAGAAGAGAACCAGGTAGATGAGGCCTTCCACTCCATCATAGCAGAAGCCTGTCAGAGCCTGGATGTAATCCTGCAGAGAGAAAGGAGCAGAGTTTCCTGATCAGTGCAGGGCTAACATTGTGTTCTAACTCAAAAGCCCTTCTCCAGACTACACTCTCTGAAACAACTTAGAGGTATCACACTCCCTTTTCTAGAGCATATTCCTATTTTAATTTCAGGGACTCAAGTATTTTTCATAAATGATCTAACCCTTGTTTCCCCTCACAAAGACCAGCTTGGATTTAGACACAGAAATATTTTCAACCGCCCACAATCAGACTTTAAGAGGAACAAAAATAAACAGCCAAGACAAACTTATCCAGCCAACTGAAGATATTACTTTTTCATTAAGTCTCTCAGCTCCCTCACAATGTCCCAGGCCCCAGGACAGGAGCATGAACTGTCTGTGTCTCTGCCTTTAGAAAGGCAGTGAGGGCAACAGCAAGGCCATGCTACACTGCAGCTCTAAGACACTGCACCCCATGGGAAAGGAACAAGTTATTCGCTATACACAAAAATCCCCAAACCTGAAGGCCTCTATGGCTGCAGCTCGTAGATGTATGAAGGCACGTTATCTAGTTTTCTGTGTTGATCTTTAAACTGAAAGCTACCTTGATCCAAATTCTCATTCCCCTTTCTGCCGGAATCAATGCGTAAAAAGCTGTTGTGCACTCTTCTGGCACACCAGAGATTTGGAACTCCAAACTAATACAGGCTCTACACCCCCTTTGCTTTTTCTTAGCTCAAGCCCAGTTACCAAGAACTCACCAAATGCAGACTCCGACAGTCTACTAAAGCTGTCAGCTGCTGCATGTTGATCTCTGTTGAATTCAAAACCTCCTGGATCCGAGTAAGATACTCCTGCAAGCGACAAGCCAGTGATTACTGCAAGGGAATGCTTAGCAGCAGCTGATCCTGGGTTCTGTACGAGGTTGAGGGGAGCCACAAAGAAAAGGGAGAGCAAACTTGAGGAGAGTTACCTTGGAGGTGGGGTGCTCTCTGCTCGCTGACTTCATGAGTTCTGACACATCATCCTGCATTTCTACCAGAGCCTTGTGACTTCCTGACAGCTTCTGCTCAACACAAAACATGCAATGTTTCAGCAGTTCAGGCCACATGGACCAACAGATCTCCTGGGAAAAGACTGAAATCCTATTTCCCAAATATTGAAGCATCATCTGTATGAATGGTACAAGTTCAAGATGTCCCCACTCACATGAGTGCAGCTGCAACAGGGTTAAGTTTGACTTTTACCAAACTGGAAGAAGTACAGACAGAGAGAAGAGGAGAAGGGAAGAACCAAAAGGAAAAAAAAACCCCAAAACACAAACCCACAAACAAAGAACAAAATACATACACAAAAAATGTACACACAGCTGGGGCTGGCTCTAGGACAGAAGGGAAGGAGAAAGAAAAGACACAAAGCTTTCAAGTTCTCACCACAGAACACAGCTGGATTTTTTTACTGAATCAGATGGATGAGAAAGACAATGTTAACAGCAGAAGTTGTTTGTATTAGGGTGCAGCCTTCACATCCCTTTAAAGCCCCATGAGAATTTCACATGCAATAGCATGTCAGGGAGTACACGGAGCAACCAGAAATGCAACAGATGGCAGAGGTGCATCAAACCACAGCCTGAAGTGTTCTTACCCCACCCTTTAAAACAGAGGAAGACAAGGTTTGAAAAAAATCCTAAATATAAACGGTGAAGCAGCTGGTGTCTGCCAGATGGTGGGTGGTGTGGGCCCGCTCTGGCCTCTGATGCATATGACAAAGTTTGGAATGGGCCCAGGTGCTGTTCTTCTGCCCCCACACAAAAGAATAATGACTCACATTTATACTTCAGGATAAATCCCTTGGATGTTCAAAGGTTTGTAAGAGGCATTTGTGAAAAACACTCCTTCACCCACAGAAGCGGCTGCATTTTGGGAGTGGAGCGTTACCACTGTTTAACCCAAAAGAACCTTCAAGAAGAGAATCAAAGCAGGAATTGCACAGTTTTCCAGCCTGGCATTAATTGTGGTGCTGTCTCCACGTTGCTGCTCTTAGCCAAGTGCCTCATAAACAGAGGTACCACAAACAAAGCCATGGCTCTCACTACCTTACACACAGGTCCTTCTCAGGGAGTGTCCTGGACCTGAAGCTGTGCAGGTAGTGATAAAGTTGGAAAAAAACCTCCTCACTAAACCACAGTGCCACTTCCTGCACAGCTGGGAAGCAGCTGCCAAAGCTTTACCAGCAGCCAGAGCGCTCCCTAAAGCAAACACCCTGTAACTGGCTGCTTGCTGGCACCAGAAGCACTTAACCTACCCCCTGCAGGAGGAGGAGACCCGGGGGAGGAAGGAGGCAGGGTGCTGACACTCACCTGCTGGAAAGGGTTGGGGTATCCAGCACTACAGGTCATGTAATAGCGGAGGGTCTCTGGGAAGACACAAGAGAAGAAAGTCAGGCCAGACACATCGTTCCAGCTTTGCAGTGATTTTGTATTTTTTTAAACCAGTGAAAGGCAACGGGTCTGCCTCTGCTTAAAGTTAGTGGAACACAGAAAAAGTTTTATTCAGAAGTTGGCACTATCCACCACATAAACCTAAGACAAGACATCAATCTAGGACAAATCCAACCACAGTACACTGAAGACACTCATAAACTTCCAGAGAAGTCTGTTACTGTGCTCTGCTAACAGCATCATTTGTTTCCAGGCTGTGTTCCTCTTCATTCAGATGTGTGTGAAACCAGCCTGGTGCCCTCATGAGCCCTCTACAATAGTACATCAACTGCCAGCACACACAAATCACAAATATCGGGCTTTCCCCTGCCATCCTCAATAATGTTATCAAGGAAGGGAGCTCTGAAAATCTTGATCATCCAAATACCTTTAGATTACTCCTCAAACATTTACAGTTCATCTTCAGATGAATATGAGCATGCCAGCTCAGCAAAATCAAGGGTGACGTTGGCATGGTAAAGACCACAAAAGCCCTAAAACACACAAACCCTCTGCACTCCCCCTCCACCAGCATCTCATCCTCCATTCTTTTTAATCTTCACTCTGTGACTTTCAGTAATGCATATTCCAGGCTGCACAGCTATTCTGCTGAGTCCCAATTCAGAAATCAGTAAAAGGCACAACCAGAAGCGAGCGGAGCCGTGAAGGAAGCAGACCTGCCTGTACCCTGACTCTGCCACACTTCCCATAAATATTGAATGCACCTTTTGGCGAGGCAGCACGCTGGAGACCAAGTGCTACAACACAGCCTGTCAGCCCCTGTGTGCTGCCAATGCAACCTGACAGCTGTTATTTATAATTCATTAGCCTACTCCGGGGCAGCTCCTGCCAGCTGCTCCATCTCCCTCCCACCGACTCTTTCCCTGGGACGACTTACATCTCCCCAGCCAAGCCTCTAAACAGCAATTAGCAAATTCTGGGCAGACAGGAGGGCAGCAAGAACCGCTTTGTGCCTCACTTTGGGCACACCACAGAAGCGACTGTCCACAAGTGCTGAGCCAAGGAAAGGGCTGCTCCTCCCTGGCTCATAAATCACACACAATGGCTGTGTGAAAATGGATTAAAGCACACCTTGCACTGAGAGAACAGCACAGCAACCCACAGCATCACACATGGTGACCCAAAGGAGCTGTGATCTTGTCACCTATTTATTTTAAACCAACAAAGCACTAAAAGTTTCTCTTAAGCTCCCACAGTGGTATCAAGTTTACATCGCCTTTATAAGTGTAATAAGTTGCATGACATGCTGCTAATGCAGAGCTCTAGAAATGTTTCTTGTGGGCCTTCTGGACCATCCCTGGTGGGCAGATTAGAGATGAGAGCTCCTGATATCATAGTTTGCAGCTTGTAAGTCCAGGATAAAGATTGCTGGTTACAAGTGAAGCAAAAAGCAGTACAGTGAAATAAGTGCTTGCCTTGCTTCACCCTGGAAGGCAGGATCAACAAGGATTCACTGTGGTAGCACTGCCTTTGCTGCTGACAAGTGTGACACTCTACATAAAACATGCTTCCCAAAAAGGCACAGCCATCAGGAGCAGCTTTCCCCTGCACTGAACCCGAGCTGTGGTGCTTTAAATCTGTGGCTACAACAGGCAGTGAAGCTGCCTTAAGGTGATCCTGTACTGCAAAGCCTGGAAATTAAGAGGACCATGCCCCCTGCCTCCATGCCGTCAGCAAAAGAGGAAAGACTCTTCACCTGTTTTAAACCTGGTGGAGGCTATCCTGTACATCAGCAAATCTCATATTTCTGACCAGAAAACAGCTACACTAATCCATCATTTGCACTCTGCTAACAGCTCCAGGCGATTTCTTTCTATAATTATCTTTCTGATGCATTTTCCTCTCAAGGAAAATTCCTAAAGATTGATCTGGTTTTTGAAGCTGGCCCTTAGGCAATCTAGTTCATAGCAGCAGGGTTAGGTGGGGTCACATCTGCAGCTGCCCATGCCTGCTGTTGCTAGCAGCAGTCCTCCTGACTCACTCTTGGTGCACAGGCATTGTGGGAGCAGAAGGCAAGGAAGGGAACTACCAGAAAAGCTTTATTTTTGCAAAGTCTGTTTTTCCTAGAAAGGAAAGCAGAGCTTCCTACTAAAGACAGCTTCAGCTGCTAGAACTCCTTACTGCTTCTGCAACCATGGAGACTTACTACTCACTTCAAAGCCCAGCCAAAATGCAAAAATGGCATTATGCACCTGCCAAAAGGCAGTGAGAAGGTCTGTAGAGAGCAATCAGAAAAACAGATTCTAGTTAGAAAAAAAAATCCTCACACCTAGAACAGCTTCTCCCAGCTCTTCTTCATCTCTAATTGAGCATTCTCTTAGCAGTGCTCATTTTACCTATACACCCAGATGAGGCTGTCTCTGTGGTGTCAAAGGAAGGCAGCTGTTTTGGCTGGAGTTTCTTGCCCAGGTAACGTGTTGCCCACCAGGAGTTGTGTTTCCCTGAGGCACCAGTCTGACAGCAAAGGGAGGTATCTACAGAACATTTAATTTCTCTGATACATCCTACTCTTGTGTTGGTGAAAGCAAAGAGCGTGTAGCTGTCCCACTTGCCTTCCACTCAAAGCTTTCTGCTAATCAGGAGTCCAACAAACAGCTTCTCAATGCCAACATCAGCTCAGCAGGATTCTCAAGAGAACTTCTTTGGGCAAATTCTTTCCTGCAGTGTACTCTGAGCTCAGGTAATAACTGTGCAGACACCAATGCCCCACCTGAGGTTTTGCCCAGACCTTGCTTCTAGAGAGGAAACAGAGATGGTGATGGTGTCAGTGCTTTGGTTGATTCAGCTCTGGACTTCTAAGACGAGATTGCATCAGTGGGAGGCCAATTAGGAGGCTGGGCATGACAAGAACCCTTCCTGCTCCTATCTCAGCAGCTAAGCCGCAGCATCCAGCCTGACCAGCTCAGCTGGACCGGAGCTGAAAGGCTCCATTATCCATCCCCTGAGGTTTACAGCTCCCTCGGATGAAGAGAGTGGCTGTTCACCATGCAGATTTCTGGTAAGAGAATCTGGAGAAAGCTCTTCCTATTGTTTAGACAGATTGTGCCTTTTTATTTAATTTTATGCAACAAGTCATCTGATAATAACATAATATCAATGAAAAAGAATGGGACTAGAGGATGGCCTCCTGCTTTGAAAATAAACATCTTGCTGCATCAAGTCTTTTTACTAGCAGCAGGAGCTGATTATACAGCCAGTGTTCAACTCCATTGGCTTTATCTCAATTAATGAATACAGGATGAGTTAGGCATATACATCAGTCTCTTCTGCAAAATTATTTAAGTATTTCCTTCGCCAAGAAACCTGCATTAAAGTTCTTCGCCTCCCTTTTCTCCCCTCATCATTTTCTTACTGCAGCAGAAATTTAGCTGCAAAACAAGAACATCTCTCTAGCTAAAAACATGACAGTAATAATGCACTTAATCAGATTATTCTCAGCTCCATTAATTCCATTTAGATTTGAAAACAGCAATTAATACATAAACAGGAATATTAACATACTAGTTGCCCAGTATTCAACTCAGTTATTTTTCCATGAAAACTACAACCACCAGCAGCAAAAAAACATTGCAAATATTGATGACTCCATCCCAGTCTGAATGTCAGAGCATAGAGAATCTTACAATACATTGCATGTAATAACAACAGCTAAATATAGTGATTAAAGAGAAAAATTGACCCAGTACTACCAAGCTTCTTAGGATTACTCATTAGTTTTTATATACTTAAAATTAGATGGCAGCACCCAGCCCAGCACTGAGCAGAAGCAGAAACCTCAGCAAGACTCAGCCCAACTTCAGCTGAAGTGATTCCCACAGCAAACGTGATTCCTACATCTGTGATAACTCCCCAAGGATTCTTCTTCCATGATCTACCTGAACCCCTCCAGCCACTCACACTCTCTTTTAGTGTCTACACTGCTGCTAATGTTGGAGAACATCACCCAAAGAGCAGAGACAGCAAACCAGAGAGTGTAAAGCACTGGAACCAGGGGCTTTCACACAGGGCCTCTTCCTCCAAGAGGACAGCATCGATGCTGGCTCCCAGCTGACTGTCCCTGTCTCCTGGAGCTCATCACTCTTGTTGTACATGTGGCTCAGCTGATCACAAAGCAGCTGCTCCAATCTGCAGCCAAGGGTTACTAACACTTATTCCAGACTTTTAAACAGGTTTTATTGGGATTAAAGTGTAATTGCCACACTGCAGTCCTCATGTCATCATTTTTCTTCCTGCTCAGATGCACAGGAGGATCTCAACACTGGGGACCAAGAGCTATTTCCATAACTTCCTGATCATAAACTATGACACAGCAGTGAAAACCCACATGGGAAGACAGAAGATTCAATCATCTCCCAAGCAGCTGTCTGGTGCAATGGCAGGCTCAGAAGTTGGACAGATTTCCTTCTGGAGAAAGGAAAAGGTGCTCACCAATGCTCCAGAGTGCCTGGCAGCAGGAGCTGACACACTCAGAGCCCATGGAGGGGCCACCCTTCCAACCCAGGCCTGTGGCAGCACCTGCTCTTCCTCCTCTTCACCGTTTCCCTTAGACCCAATCACTGTTATTTATGGAGCTCTAACAACTGTCCCATGGGGGTGCTGCAGGAGCAGAGCCTGTTTTCCCCTGGGGGAGCCAACTGTCCCTGCTGGGGAATGCGGGAGGAGGGATGGAATGTCAGCCCTGCACTCCCTGTTAGCCTCCAAATGAATGATACTGATCAATGAAAACCACAGGAGCCCAGCAGACAAGGACAACTGAAATGGAGAAGCAGCACAAAGGGGTCTTTCTTTAGCTTCCCAGGGTCAATCTAATTGTTACCAAACACGCTCCAGAGCTAATCTGGGTTAACAATTTATCACAGTACACAGCTGGCATTAGCATCAGGTATTTCCCCTCGGCCTCACTGACCCACTTGCTTCCTTGAACAACCAGGAAAGCAGCTTGGCACCTGAAGCCACATCTTTGTCACCTTCACAGCCAAGAGAGGATTCTCATCTTATGCTAAACACTCATTCTCTTCCCTCACTAAATTTCTTTGTTGCAAAGAGAGCTGCCTGGCTCTATCATCTCCTTCCCAGGAAATCAATAAATAAGGCATTCCAAAAATAAGATGCAGGGTTGCAATATCAACCTGTACATATTCTTTTATACTACATTCTGCCTCCAGACATGAATGTTTTTTATTGTTTCCAATCCCTGCATCCTCAGCCATAGCTACATACCTAATTTCCTACCAGTTGCACAGTGAGAGACAGGATTTGGCTAATCACAGACCTTGTGCACACACAGCAAAAGTTCTCTGGTTCCACCAAATAAGAACCAGAAAAAACACAAGTCACTCCTTTTACAAATCAGTGTCATTGCCTATTTGTGTTTTACCATACACAGAACTACATAAAGGAACTATTGGGGGAGAGAAGGCAGGGGAAGAAAGTTAACTTTGTTAACTGAGCAGCAAACTCAGTCCTAAAAATACTTTTCCTTTTCAGCACTTATTATATCTCTGCTGGCAGACACCCAATCACCTTTTTGTTAAGCCATGGCTCTGAATACCATCTTTGCCCCAGTGAGGTTCAAATTGGAGGCACCCCTCACCTCACCAACCACTTCAGTCTAAATTAGGAGCAACAAACTCCAAATATAACAGTGCTTCAGCTGGATGCCACTGTGATGCAGGCACGTGCTTTAAGTGGAACAGGACACACAAAGCAGTCAAAATACTGTATTTATAATGGGAAGCGAAATCCATACTTCTTTGTGGCAGTTTCCATTCACTTACCCTTCAAAGAGGCTACTATTTATAGCCACCATTAAGAGAAAAAATGTATATATAAAACTGTTGATAACAGATATAAAAATAAGTATTCTAGATTCAGGAATACAGATCCAAGAGCAAGTTTTAAAAATGACAGCTCAAACTGCACACTGCTACTGCCATGGTTCTGTCACTTAGAGAGGAGAACACAACTCAGGAGTGCTACATTTAAAGCAAAATAATCCAGGGACTTCCGTTATTCCATCTTATCAGTTATTTCCACCCAAGGGTCAAGGCAGGAGAAAGGTTCTGAAGGTGGTTCTGATGCATACATGTACACTTTTGAACAGAATGCTGTTTTTCCAGAGCTCCACACATTTTGTTTCCCACTGTACACCAGTTCCTCTGTTCCAAACACAGCCTAAAATTCTCAGTCACTGCCACGCTCCTGTGTGACAGCTGGAGCTGCAGAACCCTGTGCCAAAGCCAGTCCCAGCACTTACCAGCACTGAGCACTGCATTCTCTTCAACCACTTTGGAGACGTAAGCATCAGGGTTGATACAGAAGTCACTGGAGCCCTGGACAGATGGAAGACAAAAGACAAAAGGAATATCAAAGCACACCAGCATCAAAGAGCAGTTGAGCCAGGTTAACATCAGGGAACCTTCTATTCTAGGGGTGTTTCAGATGCTGAAGTCTCTCATCACCATCCCCACCAGCACTGCTTTACACAACCACAGCAGTGCTGGAGTACAAGCTGCTGCACCCCACCACGGAGAAGGAGCAGCTCGTGTACTTTTCCTAGATGGAAATTGTTAGGACAGTTACTTAGATCACAATATGCTATAAAACAGGCACAGCATAACATTAATCTGGTGTCTGCTAAACCTGCAGCAAAGGGTGAATGGGATTTGGATGTGAGCCACTCACCACAGCGACAGCCAGCTCCAGGCCCAGGGATCCCCAGCTGACAATCAGGGCAAACACCCCAAGCAAGCACACCCTGTGGGAGACAGACAGATGGCAGATGCAGCAGCTCTGATTTCAAGCAGTTCCTTTCACAAGATCTGTTATTTGGAGTCCAAAGCAATTACCAAACCCAAGAAATTATCAACCACTGACTGTATCTTCAGACAAACTATCCTATTTTAGATGTCATGGACAGCAGCAACCAGAGAAGTTCATGTCCAGCTGTTGGTTACCACATTACCTGCCCTGGAGCTACAGGGGAAGGGAGAAGTAGGGAAGCAAAGTATTATCCTGCTTCTAGCAGGAAAACCAAAGGCACAAAGACACAGAGGTGGCTGTAGGGGAGGCAGATTAGCAGGAGGTTGACTACAGTCCCACCACTTTCACTGTTCCCATTCTGGACTTCATTTTCCACGTCCAAAGACACCCAAAGAAAAATATGCCAAATAAAAAAAAACCCCACAAAACCATAGTGATCCAATAAGTGAGGTTTTTGGATGTAAGCACAACAACTACAGCTACAGATGGTGAGAGGGAACACAGCCTCTGTTAGGACACCTTGGCTCCAAGCTGGTGCACCTGAACAGCTCCCAAGCATCCCACGTAGCTCCAGGAGAGAGACAGTCACCTGCAGGCAAACAGCTTGGAACAACAGTTCAGGTGCCTACCACTGCCACGTGAGTCCATCTCTGCACAGATTTAAAGCTCTGTTCTGACAGCTGGACCTCATTACTGACAGAAACAGTGGGATGTGTCTGCTGCCAAGCAGCACAAGGCAGAGGGATGACAGAGCAGTGGCCTCAGTGACACTCAGGAGTACACGCTCATGGAAAAGGCTTTTACACTTCCCCAACCAGCACATTAACTCCTCACCCTTGCTGTCAGTATGAGTGGTAGAGATATTTAGGCTATAGTGCTCCTCAACTCCCTCAGGTACAGGGCTGCAGACTAATAAGCAGTTTCATTTTATCTGTTTCTATCTTCAAAGTAAAGAGACACTGGCTTGCTCTCTTAGGGATGCTTTCTCCCTCAGGCTTTGAAACATAAGTAGATCCCTTCCCACCCACACCCTGAACAATACAAAAACCTGTTCATAACCAAGACATTTTTTATTCAAACCTAGTACAAGCATCTCTGTGAGGAAGGGACATATCTTTTTTCTGCTACATTTGTCTCACTGAATACTAGAGCTTTAAAAAAATTAACTTATGGATCTCCACTAAAAAAAACCCCTATCCCTCAGTTTACCAACTTATTTTAATTCCAAATAACCCCTATTTTGTGAATGGATCTATGCCTCATCTTGCAGAAGTCAGGGAGTTTCACCAGACTGACATCTGTGCTGCACTCTGAAACGAGACACTTAAGACTTTATTATGCCTTTTCCAAATGGATGCAAAAATTATCAGCCATGTATCAGCAAGGTTCTGTGGGTTTATGACATAAGGACAACACAGCTTGGTGCCTCCAGCTGAGCATGTTAATCAATAAGACACATTTGTTGTTTTACTTTAAATGAAGATGACTGGGTCAGTAACTGATTGCTTGGCTAAAAGATCTAAAACTGGCATTTCACCATCTTGCCTGGCTGTGATACACTTGTTTCTTTATGCCATGTGCTCCCTTTAGGGAATGCCTTAATATGAACTTCTGGCTAATGGGGAATGAGAGTCTAATTTAAACCCTGGGTTTGCCATCTGTGCATACACTTGGACTTTTGGTCTGTGTAACCTGCCAGGTATGAAATCATCTGGTAAATAATAAATCTGAATACACATTCCAATTATTAATGGCATCACCACGAACCAGGATAAACCCTTGGCCATGTCAGTTATCAAACTGTCACTATGTTTACGATACCAGTATCTTTGCCAAATATGCCAAGCTACAAGACAGGGAGAGGAAGAGTTTTTTCCTGTAATGGGGCATTTTTGGTGCTTTTGAGAAACAGACATGCATTAACATTGCAGTACCATGGCAACAAGACTCCTTCTCATAACTGTGCAAACCATTGCTTGTTCTCAGTTTAACGTTTCCTCAGGTGTGACAGCCCCAGGTAACAAGAGCAGATAGTGACACGGAAGGCAATGCCACCAGGTTGTGTAGACACATGCAATGCTTATCATCAATTAACAAATGCCTTCCCAGCTGTAGAGAATTAAGGGGAGATTTTTAAAACCTGTAATTTTAAGGAAGGATGTTCACATTATTATCTCCCGGCAAATGGAGGCACCCAGTGGAAAGCAGACTGCCTGGAGGAGCTCCTCACCTTTGATGAGAAGGCAATGAACACCAGTAGCATTGCATTTCATAGCTCAAGAACCTTCCTGTGAACATCTCTTGGATGAAGCCCTATTTCCACAGAGCTACACTCTACAATGTCTCTCTACTCAGAGGCAAATTTAAGATGTTCAGTTTCAGATGTTCTTGACATCAGTTGACAACAGGCAGAGGTTCCCACTAGCAGGCACTTGCATTCAGCTGACTTTCCTTATGCCCTGTCCCTGGGTCAAGACTTACCCCATAAGAATGGCCCTGGAGTTTCTAATGAGCCCAAAGAGCACCAGAAGACATATCAGGACATGAAACAGGAGCAGGCCCAGGTATCCCAGCCACCTGCAGCAAACAAAAACATAGTCTGCAAAGGAAAACTGGTGTGTAAAAAGCACAGATCAAGAAGCTATTGTGATTTATGGGGAAAGCACAGCCCTTCTCTTCCCCAAAACCACCTCCAAAGATTAATCTTCAGAGAGCTCTGGGTATTTGTGGGACTGGGAGTTGAGGCAGGTAAAAGCATTTACACAACATGCTCAGCACAAATAGTTGTTGAGAAATGAGACTGCTGGTGTTTTCTAGTGTAAAGTTATATGCACTGGTCATCATCAGAGGAAGAAAAGGTATTGCGACTTCTTGAACTTCCTAGATATTTGTTAGGAAATGTTTCCATTATTTATTCCACATGTTTGGATAGAGATTTTCTTTTGTGGAATACAACTGATGCAATATCTTACTAAATATGTTTAATAAAAAGGAATGTTAGGGTGTGGTTGACTTACAGAACTAGTGCCATTTTCTACTCTAGTTAGTGTGTCCTTTATGCACTTATCAGGACAGAGCAGTAGCTGTATCTGGTTTTTCCCCCCAGTGCTAGAACACAAACTACAGATTTTGTATGTTGAGAATAAGTTTTTCATCAGTTGGTAATTAAGACATCTAAGACAAAAAAGCAATGCATTTTGATTTAAACCAAATGCAGTCTTGCTGTAAGAAACAAATCAGCTGCGTGGGCCAAGAGCACCAATATAGAGAGACTTTGGCTCCAGCCATCCAGAACATGCATGTAATTTTTGCAAAACAGGCCAAAGCAGATGCTACCACCTCTACACCACAGCATGCTACACACCTGTACCAGTCATAGAGGTCAATCTGAATTGCCAGCTCCTCCAGAGACAGCTCGTCATTCTTCCAAAAGGGAATCTCAGTTGTCTGCCTGACCAGATCATCCAAGAGACTTTGCAGCTTCTGGACAATATGCAGGTAGTCTGTCTGCTTCTTGAACATCTCCTCCAGAACGAGCAAGTTTGGTTCCACTGTTTGGTTCAGGGCCACTGCAGTGTCCAGCACCTATAGTATGGGAAAGAAAAAGGGGGATGAACAAATTTTAAAAAAATAATTAAAGTACAGGAAGACAAGGAAGTAAAAGGGAATTCATTCTTACTAGCAAGTCATGGACAGCTTCCAGATTACCAGTTCTCTGTCTTAAGAGCCTCAGACAGCTTACCCTTCAGAAGCAACTTAAAAGCATCTATAAGGGAGACTGTTTGCAAGTAGTCCAATGATGGCACATCAGCTGAGCCTTAACACATGCACACATTTTGCAGCCATCAGGGTTGCAGTATGATACTGTGAAATTAGAGATAGCACAGGAACAACTAATGATACTAAAATGCTACATTTTACTAAGATTTGCCTGCTTTGGCCTGCCTCCTCTTCCGGGTGTGGAAGAGAGAGCTGATCACAAGCTGTTTTTAAACCTAGCAAAGAGAAGACTTCATTTAACAAGTTGTGTTCGCTTTGTTATTTTTAGAAGAGCGGAAGAAATCACCCCGCCACTAATGGAAATTTTAGCACATCTCTAAGCCCAGATCTGAAGAGCAAACAGGAAGAGGCACAGGCACAGCCAGATTTGAGAGGAGAGGTGCTGAGGGAGGCTGCTCATTGCCACAGGCCCCGTGGCGCGGCGCTCACCCGGTCCTGGACGCCGGCCACGGTGCGGTTCGCGTGGCGCAGCGAGTACGTCAGCCGGTGGATGCCGTCACTGGTCTCCCCATTGCCGTAGAAGCCGACAGCAATTCCAGCACTGCGGAGAGAGAAAGCAACAAAGGGCAGAGGTGAAGCTGCAAGGCAGGTGTGCAACACAGGGCTTATGGCTACAGAGCCTGGGTAGTCACACCAGCACTTTCTGCAACAGCGGAAGCCGCTCCCTCCCAAAGGGAGCTGGGGTCATCCTGCTCCTCAGCAACCACTGGAGAAATGCACCTGTAAACATTCACAGCCACCAAGTCTCCATATAGCATCCATGCAGCGAAGAGCAGAACACAACATTCGTATTTCGTTCATGGTAAAATAATGAAAATCTGTTAGAGAAGTGTTTGGGAGCTCAGATCCAGCCATGGACAACCAGAAATCCAGCCAGGCAGCTCTCCGGTGGCTTCTGCAAGAGCTACCATTGCTGTGCCAGGAGACATGTGCCTTCTCTGGACATGAAATACAGATTATTTTGTTACTTTTTTTTAAAGCAGGACACAAAGAGCTTGCTTTGACTGCTTGCCCGTGGTGGTGGTTCCTCCAGATACATTTTCCATGCCCTCTTCTCTACCCTGTGAAATATCTAGGAACATTATCTTGATTTATCTTCCCATTAGAAACATTTGTGTCACACTGATTTAGAGTACTGGGAAGGGAAGCTTAATAACTTACTGGGACAAAAGGCTTATTTATTTTTAAAGCAAGCGAATTTCAAGCTTGCAGACACAATTCAACTCCAGCTGCTTAGCAAATTACCACCTATCAGCTGATTTTCCATAACTGTCCACACGTATCAGTCTGCCCCAACTATGAAGTAAACCATATTAGCTTAAGCCTCACTTAAAGAAGGAAGATCCTGTAAATGAGTTGCAACCAGAGGATTATTTCATGCAAGTCAGCAATACCTCTTCTATTAAGAGATCACTGCAGGAACTCACAGTTCCTCTTCCCAAGCCCCTATTTCCTAATAATAG
The DNA here is from genome assembly GCA_013398055.1 of Ifrita kowaldi. Classification (NCBI taxonomy): domain Eukaryota; kingdom Metazoa; phylum Chordata; class Aves; order Passeriformes; family Cinclosomatidae; genus Ifrita; species Ifrita kowaldi. Next base: position 35,057 of record VZRS01007504.1, read on the forward strand.
AGGAGGAAAGAACTTGTGAAGGGATCACACAACTAAACTCAGGGCAAACAAACGTTACCAAGATACATTTTTCCTGTTCTCATGTTATATTTAGCTTGAGAGCACTCAGGATCTTTTCTAAGAAGGTTCTCAAGACAGCAAGGTTGTGTTTGTGGCAGGGCAAAGGAAGGTGGTGGTGATGACCCTGCTGTAAATCTAAAGTTATTCTGGATGAAACCTTTAGTTCCTTCACAACAACTTTGTGTACTGTTCCTGCTCTCGCTCCTCTCCTGCAGGAAGACACATCCATCCCTCCTTTCCTGGGCTCATCTGCTTCAAAAGAGTGAGCAGAACAATGTAGCTCACCTGGTCATATTTCTCCTTGTACGTGACAAGAAATAGAAGCAAAGATCATGAACTGGAAGCAGATCCACTAGGAAAATCTGTGTCAGCCTCATGCTTTTTCCACCAATTCAATCTCCATAAATTATAGAGAGCTTGGCCCATAAAAACCTCAGCTGAAGAGTCTTCTAGGGACAAGAGGCAGCTTTCATACACAGAAGGAGAGGCAGCAGCTATGTAACTAAATATTTAGCATTAATACAAGAAATGGGCCTCTTTCTTCAGGAACACCATTCCTCAAACATTTTCCTAATGCAAATTATGCTGATAACTAAAGAGAGAAAAGCCCTCTGCATTCCTCCCTGGTTGCAGCTATTATCAGAGCTTGATAACACATGCCTGGGGTGCACGGGGGTGGAGGGGATAAAAAAGAAACACTCCCCCCTCCCCCTGAAGTAGAGAGATTACAGATGCAGAGCTATGCCCAGGATAAGGCAACTCAGCATCCCATCACAGAAATTGCAAAACCATGGCTTGAATTTCTCCTTGTCTTATCAGAGCAAAGAAATTCACACAGACCCTTTCAACCTCCAGAGCTTCAGAAAATGCTAACAGTGATTTCTACCACAGGCACCAAATAAATTCCAGAACATTCTTGACACTGAATAGGCAGATCTGACCCCTTTAATTAGCGAGCAATTTCTATTCAGCCTGTTACAGCTACTAGAAGCCTATTCTTTCAGCAAAGACTTGGTAAGTGCCCAGAATCTGCTGCTTGGCTCTCAGTATTCCCAGCACAGCAGCACTGATTTGGTGGGAAAGGCTCAGAAACAGCACTCTGAAGTAGCAGCAGCCACCTTGTCCTTGGGGGTGCTGCACAGAGAGGTACATCAGCCAGTTTACTCAAAGGTACCAGCTATGAAGTGCTGGCAATACAAGCAAGTGACTTTAAACTCGTTGCTCTGCTGGAGGCACATCTACCCCAGCAGTTTTCCACAGGCTTCCCATCCTGCCCAGTACAAACCACAGCTCCCACTTTCCCAACCCTCCAGGCACAGTCACTGCTCCTGAAAGAAAACACTACAGCACAAAAATTGGGATAAAAGCCATTTAATCCAGGTAATAAACTTCTCTAGACACGCGAATCACACATTCACTGCAAATTACACATAAGGCGTTAATTATTCCATTCCTGCCCAGCAAAGCCAGCTCTGCACTCACACCCTGTGCTGGCAAGGGCCACTTACACAGCCAGTTCTTCCCCTAGGAGCAAGCCATACATTTTTGTGGCACTTCCCCTTTCTATCGGGGTAGAGAGGGAAGGAAACCATCCCACAAGCCTGGGCTGGGGGCAGCTGTGCCTGAGGAGGGGGCAGAGCTGAAGGGCAGGCAGGGGGGAACTGCTGCTGCTTAGCTTTGTTTGCATTTGGCTTCATCTAAATCCAATAGTTGTTTCAAATCCCTGCCCACACACACTGATATGAGTTGCTATTGTTTAAAGCAGATTTAAGGATTTACACTAGTTTTTAACTACCTTTTATATGATTAAAGGGAAACAGAGGAGCTCCTTCTATGTAAGTGCATTCTTTTAAAATAAAAATAGATCAACTCATCTTAACCCAACAGCCTAAGTCCTTGAGGTCATGATAAATCACAGGGCTTCTTGCACGAACCCCGGCAGGTGCAGTAGCCTAAGATACAGCAGAACCATCTCCCAGTACAGGATGACAAAATCATCACCCAGTGGAGAAGCCTGTATTTCTGTCACACAGCCTGGCTACAAGAACAGCATTCCTGAATGGCACAGCTCTTTTCCACCCTAGCACCCTCTGGAAGATACTCCAACACACATTCAATGTTCCTATAGGAAAGTCATCTCTATTTCTGCCATTCTTGCTTCTGTTGCACTCCCTTCCTAGTGCACACACCCCTCTCTCCTCCCAAATCCACACTGTCCCACCCTCAATTCCTCCTCCCAAACCTACCTTTGTCAGTCTCCTGTCACTTCTACTACCATCACCACTTCTTCTCTGCTTTCCCTCTCACTCATATTTTTGAATGACATCTTAAAAATCTATCTATCAAGGTCTTACAGGCCATCTAAAATGTTCCTGCTGTTCAACACTGCACTTAAAAAGCTGCTTGGCTACTCAATAATTTTGGCGAGTTTTAGGAAACCCACTTATTTAAGTTAAGAAAACACTGCACTTCTGAGCTTAAAGCTCTCACCACCAGTGCAGGCCCACAGCCACACACAGGACACAGCACACAACCAGCTCTTTGAAGAGTTACACAAGTGAGATGGAAGAGGTGCACGCCAGGATTTCTATCTTTTCCTACAGATACAACAGTGTGATTTAAACTCCTGCAGGTTGTAGACACACTTCAGGATCACTTTTCAGCAAGTCTCAAGAAATTCAAGTCTGGAGAGCAGCTTTCCCACTGTTTGTATGTAAGAATCACATGGGCTTTAGAGACCTTGATAAAGAACCAGAAAAGACAAATCAAGCGTAATTCTGAATTTGCTTGCAACATGATCTGCAAAAAACCAAAAAAAATGTTTTCTGCATTTACCCATGATGAACATCAGAGCATTAATCTGACATAGAGAGGATATATGTGCCTTCTGGTGATGAGCTCCTCCTGCTGTAATACCCACAGGCACACACTGTGACCCTCTGGGTACCCAGTCACCAGTCTGAAAAGATGAGCACTAGCCATTCACATCACATCCTTAGAAATGAATAATCTAACTACATCAAGTCATCTTTAATTACAGGAACTTCATAAGAAGAGCCCTTTTTAGACTTTGAGTTCTCAGGAGGAATGTTAATTTGTCTGTCTAATTACCACCTTGCACTTTCTCACCAGGGGAAAGTGCTATTACTGGCACTTGATAAAGCAGGTTTTTAGCATTTATTTGCACCCATTTCTTTCTGATACCCTCTCCACAAAGCTTTCTCCCCACCTTCAGAGCTGAGCTCCCTCCTGGGAGCCTTAGGGTCACCTAACCAGTGGATGAGGTGGTTTATCAGACAACTCCCCACGCACAGAAACCAATCAAAATTGGTAAGGACTAGAACTGAAGTAAGTGTTCACAGAACAATTTAGGCAAAGCATTCCTGCACCTTTGTGGCTAGAGCAACTGAGAAGACTCATTAGAGACATTTTGTTGGAGAGCTCCTGTTAGCCAGTTATGCCTGTGCTGGCTCAGCATTCTCCCTGTTTTGAGTCATCCTGAAACAGGGATCCCAAGCACACTGCAGGATTCACAGCCCAAACAGCCCCCTGGGACTGAGGAAACCTAGAGAAGCACGTTCTAGGCACAGCTGGACTTAACCAGGGACGACTTAACCAGTTCTCAGCTAGGAAGACAGTAGCCCATTTCCAAGCACTCAGACAGACCAGACCTGCTGCTGGTTGGAACCTCTCGCTGCTTCAGCACCCAAACAGTGTCACAAAACTGCCTCCCAGGTCAGGCTCCTGTCACAACAGCCTTATACCCCATTAGGGCAGCTGCTGGTCTGGCTCTTCTGTTAGGTGTGACACAGCTGGGAGAGGATAGGATATATCCAGTGGGCTAATCTTTAATCTGTGCTAGCAGGAAGTCCCAGGTAGATACCAACAGTGGGAATTGGCTTGTCAGGAGCTGTATCTGCATTCCCAGGCACACACTGAGCAGAGTGCCAAGAGACTGATTTGAGGGCACTGTGGCATCCAGCTGCTGTAGAGAGGCAGAAAACCAACCTCTTCTCTGCAGGAGAGCAGCAGCACTTGGACAGCACCTTCCTCACCATGATGGTACCAACCTGCTCTTGCTCAAGCATGCTGATTTCAGAGAGGAAATTAAACAACTGATGTAAAAAGTCAAGAAAAATGATCATTCAATGTCACTGTAGATTCAGATAGAACGTTATGTTATGAACCTCAGTTTTCTGCATTTAACACTTGCAGAAACAAATTGTACACCAAGGATGAGAACCAGTGGTTCAGATTTTGAGGAAGCCTAAGCAGCTTTCCAGCTTGTGGATTTGACAGAGTCACATCAAGTTTACCAGAATTTATATGCTGCTCTTCCAATTTTAAATTATCTCACACATGCTCTGGAGAAGTGCAGAATACCTCCTTCTCACCCTTTCTACAATCAAAACCAAACACAACCACCACAACAAAGCAGCTGCCTCGGTCACATTTGCTGCATAACAATAGCTAACAAGGGCCTGTAGCAGCAGCACAACTATAAATAGCATCAGCCAGAGCTTCTGTAAGGAAGGGTTAGGACCACAGCTCTCTCAGTGGATTGGAATGGATGCAGCTGAAGCTCTTAAGATCACTAAAATAATGGTGAACGAGGCTGAGATTTCTTCTTTGCAAGTTGTTCTGTGGTTTGCCTTTCCACCCCAGGCACCTACTTGCCATCAGTAAAGCACGGAAGAGCTCTTTGCAAACACAGCAACACTGGCTGGTACACAAGGTCTCCTCCTCAGCCCCTGCTTCTACAGGCAAATCCACCCCCAGCTGCTAAACTCACCACAGAATGTCTGCCCTGCACTGTTTGTTCCGACACTTGAAGGCTTTGCTGCTCTCCTAAGTGAGTGCCTCGAAAGAGCAAACACACGAATGCATCAGCAGCTCAGCCGGGCTCCCCAGCAGCTCAGCCTGGCCTTCAAGGAACACACTCACTCCCGAGGGACCACACACCCCACCCACCACCCTTGGGCAGGCTAATGCACAAAGTGAACCACAAGGCACTGCCAGATACCATCATCTCACTGCTCCCTCCTGTCTGACTAGGGGACTGCTCCCAGACCTGCCAGACCCACAACGCAGCTGAGACCACCTGGAGTCTTGGGCAAAAGCAGATGATGCTTGGAATTGGAAAGAAACACGAACTGGAAAGTGCTCAATATGGGGCACGCATCCGGAGTACTCATTCTCCCCAGGTCAAAATAAGGTCAAAGGCTCCTTCCTTGCTTGCATATCTGCAAACATGTCCCTGCTTTTAGATGCTCCATCATTCACTTTTGAGGAAATGATCTCCTTTTAAGTTCTTCTGCACCCATTCTCCACTTATTACTGATTTTTTCTTGTTTTTCAGCAATCCTTCTTTCCACTTCACCTCCAAAAGCTTCTATTGCTCAGTCATAACAGGAAACACTGCTGACTCCAGTACCATTATTAGCAGCCCTTGGAGATGGGACGTTAGTGCAGATAACAAAATGCAGCAGTGTCTTACACAGGCTACAAAATCTGAACGTTCCCTCCAGTCAAATACCAATCCTTCCAAACCCAGAAGAATCATCTGTGTCTCCTTCTTCCTAATTTACTCTCCCACACATAGTGATTCTTTTTGGACACCAGATTCTGAGAAATCTGCATTTAGACCTGATAAATATTTCAGCTGTATCCATCCTGTTTAAGCGATAAGCTCCCAAGGACGGAGGGTCCTTGATTTATCACTTGAGCAGTATCAAAGAGCAGGACATTAACTATTCCTTTTCACATTGCTCAAACCACCAGGCAGCTCTGCAAGCGGCAGAAAGGAAGGAAATACATTACAGATATTTAAAAACACACACACACATCAAATGGAAAGAGGGATTACGGCCAATATTCACGAACTAGAGACAGAGCATTTGAAGTGTGAGGACGGGAGACAGGATGCACCAAAGGACGGGGACGACGCCCTTGGGCTGGGCCGTACCTGCAGACGAGGGTGGCGATGATGACGCACCAGGCCGTGCAGCAGCAGTCAGCGTTGAGCTGCTCCTCGCTCTTGCGGTGGCGGCAGCAGAGCCAGAACGAGTAGAACAGGAGGAAGAGCAGGTCCAGGGCCAGGCAGGAGAGAGCGATGCCACCCAAGAGCAGCAGGGCCTGCGGGGAACAGAGACGGGCATCACATCTGGCCACAGCAGGGGAGCTCAGCCAGGGCCTGCGTGTTGGAGGGCTCTGCAAGGCATACCTTGAAAACAAGTCATTTTGTGGGTTTGGCATATTTTTAAAATACAAACAGGTGATTTCTTTCATCCCACTTGCTCCCCTCGTTCCATCCCACTCAATGAAACCACCTTCTGTCCCTCAGCAGTAAATAGCTGAGCCATTTTGTCTGTCCCAGCCTGCAAACAGCCTAAGTTAATCAGAGGGTTTCCTCTTTACTACTGATCACAGGTCAGCAGATTTAGAGAACAAAAATAATAAAAAAAAAAAAAATAGTTCAGCCAGCTGCCTCTATCTGTACAGTTTTTTAATCTTCATGAATAAATATGCAGGCTTATTCATTAGAAATCCAAGTGCATGAGTGGGTTTGAAAGGGGGTGGAATTTATTATACATGCATGAGATTGATTTTAAAAAAATTAATCTCCATGCAATGCTTCTGTTCAAGGTAGACCCAGAATAAATGCTAAACCCCTCCATACACCATCCACACATATAGGTACAACAAACGTGGATGCTACAGACACACTTGAAGCAGTCACAAGTTGAGTTAGTGTGAATTATACCTATTTCTAGCCATGTTCCTGGAGGAAAGGGAAGTTGTAAGTGTTTAACTCCCTTCCAATTTCTTTTTATTTGAAAAATCCTGGTTAAAATCCAAAAATGCAAATCAATTTTGTTAAATAAAATAAAATTTAAAAAATTAAATCCATTCCAACACCATATCTTGCCACATTTTCCCACCTGCATGAATCAAGCAAAAGGATACAATTTTATCCATAAGGTTTTCTTAATAAATCCTTGGTGACAAATGCCAACTTACTAGAAATTATTTAAATATCTGGAAAGGGTCCAAGTCACTTACTGCTGCCCCAATATTGGGAATGCAGACATAGATCTGTATCAGCTAACCTAGAACAAAGGTTTGGGTTTTCAAATCAGTATCTCTTTTCCTCCCCATGCAGAAATTCCTTAAAGAACATTTATATGCTTCCTCCTGACTGAAACAATAACTTCCTCCTGATCAAAAGGAAAACAACAAAGAACGCTGAGGGCAAAGTAAAGAACTTTCACAACTGGTGGCTGTTTCTAACAGGGCCTGGTAGGAACTCGCTCTTTGTAGGCTTTTCTTCCCCCTCTTTCCCCTGCTCTGCTCCATAGGTACTCCCTGCTGAGTGATTATCCTGGCAAACAAGCCACACAAGGCCCTTCCCAGCCAAGAAACGTCAGCCATACATAACGAGGTCCACGCCAGTCAAACCCGAGTGCTGCACCACAGATACTCCACGTAGCCCCTTGCTCTTGGCTTTCCCAGCCTTTAGCAGCCCTCCCAAAGCCCACTGAGTGCCCTGGGATGGGGGGAGCTCCCAGGTGCTGCTTTCCCAAACTAAAGAGCAGAAACTCAGTCCCGTTGTGCAAAGTGAACTCTGGGATCTCTACCAGCGAGGAGTGGGGGTGGAAGGGAAAAAGCCCAATCCCCCTTTCCCATGCTTTCTCCAGATGGTGTGAGAGCTGCTTGAGTTCCTGAGCAGAAAGGGGCCTCCGAGAGGGAAGCTGCACTCGGAGCCCCACATTCCCCCACTTCTGAAGCCTTGCCATGCACGAGCACTCGATGCTAATTTAACTAACACATTTGGCATACCAAAGCTCCTCAGGGATACTCTTTATTTTTTAAACGTGTCAGGCTGCTGTAAGGCAAAGCTTTCCTGCCCCGCTCGCCTGCACTTCTTTCTTCACACCCTCAACCCTCCTGCACATGCTAAAAGGCATTACTGCTGGAAAGACAAACTCAGCTGAAAACATCCTCCCAGCAAATCTTTTATCAGCAAAAAATCCACACTGCAGCTCCAGATGTAGGGGAACCGCCCCCATTGAAAGGAAATAAAAGGAAATACTAAAAAAAAAAAAGGAAAAAATGGATATTAGATCACCACCCAGCAAGCAACCTGAAGTCTTTGCTTTGAAGGGACATTTAATACATGCTTTAAATTTGTATCTGGCCAAAAGGACTTTGCTGGCCACTATACCACAATCTGCAATTCATTTTCCAGAGATTATTTGTTTTCCATTAATGGATATGTGCCATGACAACAAGTGAAATCATCCAGCAGAGCAGTTATTAATCTTTCTGACTGAAGAGTGAGTTTAGGACCCAGGAACTGGCTGGCAGCAAAAACCTGGTCACAGCCAAAGATATTCCTCTGCCTGCTTGTCAGGATTAAACTACAGTATTTAAAATACGGGGGTTGAGGCTGGATAAACCCTTAGACACTCTATCCTGCAACAATAAATCTGGGACTCGGTTATCCAAGGCCACATTATCCCAAGTAAATGTAAAATTATGCACTGGGCCTTTTGCCACAAAAGAGCATCAATTTGTCTTCGAACATTTGCTGAGCTATCAGAACCTTTATAGCAAATGATGCATGAACTGCCCTTACAGGAAAATGGAGACAACTTGGAGGAACAGCATTTTACCACTGCACTGACACTAATGGCAGAAGTGGAGACAGAGCAGTCCCTGAAAACGAGAGTAAATCCAAGTGGTATCTGCCAGACTGGCAGGAGACGAAGCTACAGTGTCAGGAAGCACTTTCAAAATAAAAGCTGCACACAGGGAAGGAACCACAGGAGCACTGCTAGCTTGGAAAGGCACCACGGACCCTGAAAGCTCTCGGTGTTGGGCAGGGATGCTGCTGCAGTGCTAACAGCCTTCCTCAGCTCCAGTGCTGTTGCCGGGATTCGTGGTACTTAGCACCCCCACAGGAGTAAGATGCCATAAAAAGGGCAGAAAACATCTAGATCCTCATGTACAGAAAGGGGAAACAAAGAGCACAGCAAAAACATCCCCCAGAAAGCTACCCAGGGGCTGGTCAGCTCTTCCACATGGTGTGGTGTTGATATCATTCCTAAGGACTTAGAGGTGATGAGCCTTCAGTTTGCTCAATCCCTGCTTTTCAAGACCCTGCCTCATATTACTGGGGATCAAATAAACCAAGATACAGCCTTGTCTGCTGGATGAAAAAACCCCATGTGAAACAGCCACTTTCAGCTTGCAAGTTCCAAAGGGTGATCCACACCAATAGTTACCTGAATATATCTATGGACTATGCTCCTGGAAGGCTAATTTTAGCTGCTGAAACTGCACTTAAGGGAGCATACTTCATCCCATCCAACAGATGAAGTCACGAAGAAAAGAGATCTACATAAGAACACAAGGAAAGGGCTATACAAGATGTATTTATTGCCTTAGAAAGGGGGAAAGCCTAAGTAAAGCCACAAGGCACCACAGTGCAGGAGGTAAACTCTGGGTTGCAGTCATGTTAAATGTCAAGGTTTATACCACTGCATTAAATGTTGTTTGCTCATCACCTGACTTTACAGAAGTGCGTTGGCTTTGGGACCCTTCTTCACACCACCATGTCCCCTCTGCCATGAAGATTATTTGGCACAAAAAGAGCTGGCAGCAGACTAGGTTTAAGAAGTTAATTCTGAATACGCGAGGGCTCAAAACAATCCAGGCGTTTATCAAGTACAAGTTTTACCAATCTCAATTTCTCCAACTTCCAATTACCACGTTCTTTAAACCTTAACTGCACTAACAGCAGCACAGAATAGTGAGAAGCTCTTCACGTGGAATAGATGCTTGCTATTTTACTACTAGTTAGAAAGTCTACTAAAACTCCTTAAGAAACTTGAGAGCAAAGCTGAAGCCTTCAGGTGGTTCCTGAGAAGCACTGCAATTTCACTTTTAATCTTCCATCAATGATTCGAAAGGTATTTCATCTTAAAACTTTGTAATTTCAGCCCACAGAACAAAAGAGCTACAGCTTTTGAGCACCTCAAGAGCACAGCTGTCCTAATCATTGCCAGATTGAGAACAGTTTACCTTAAAGTTAGCTTTTGCCAAAAGAAAGCTTTCCGTTGAATCTGCAGCTAGTATTCTTTCTGTATTTCCATGCAGCGACTCGAGATAGTGATAATAAAACAGGGAGAAGAGGTTAAAGGAGTGTGGGAAGAGAAAAACGTTCGCTCAGAAGAACAAATGAAGCAACCTGGGCTGCTGCCAAAGGAGCACTCATCTCTATTTATTCCATGAAGGACGGAAATCATCTTAGCAAGAAAAGAAACTGCTGTGGGATAGTGTCATGCCTACACTACTTCCTACACCGCTTTTTTTTTTTCTTCCAGACTTCAGGACATCTCTCTAAAAAGCTTCTGTGCTCACACATGATAAGAAGCTATGTCCTACCAAACTAACTGATTTATTTTTTTTTAAATTCTGGCAACACAAGGAACACTCTGACCTCCTCATCAACTTGCTCTGAACATGCTGTGTGCTCAGAGACTTGATTTTCAGTACTTAAGAAATGCTGTACGAGGTGTTTGTTGAGATACTTGAGTGTCTCAGGATGTCACTCATCCCACAGCCCCTACAGAAGGGCAGGGACCGCAGCCAACCCTGTATTGGCCAATGTGATGTGGGGGGAGGATGTGGAAACCACTGCTGATGTCAGCACTAAACCATCCCTATCTCCTCACGGGGGACAGCCCTTCCCAGGCCAATTACTGTGCTCAGCACCGTGCAGGAGCAAAGCTGGGCAGGAAATGTGCTGCGGAAGAGGCTTTTCCCACGGTGGTGAGATGAATTCTCTTCCGTGAGGGATCCATCTGCAACAGGGAAGAGAAAAACGTTTGATCAGAAGAACAAATGAAGCAACCTGGGCTGCTGCCAAAGGAGCACTCATCTCTATTTATTCCATGAAGGACGGAAATCATCTTAGCAAGAAAAGAAACTGCTGTGGGATAGTGTCATGCCTACACTACTTCCTACACCGCTTTTTTTTTTTCTTCCAGACTTCAGGACATCTCTCTAAAAAGCTTCTGTACTCACACATGATAAGAAGCTATGTCCTACCAAACTAACTGATTTTTTTTTTTTTTAAATTCTGGCAACACAAGGAACACTCTGACCTCCTCATCAACTTGCTCTGAACATGCTGTGTGCTCAGAGACTTGATTTTCAGTACTTAAGAAATGCTGTACGAGGTGTTTGTTGAGATACTTGAGTGTCTCAGGATGTCACTCATCCCACAGCCCCTACAGAAGGGCAGGGACCGCAGCCAACCCTGTATTGGCCAATGTGATGTGGGGGGAGGATGTGGAAACCACTGCTGATGTCAGCACTAAACCATCCCTATCTCCTCACGGGGGACAGCCCTTCCCAGGCCAATTACTGTGCTCAGCACCGTGCAGGAGCAAAGCTGGGCAGGAAATGTGCTGCGGAAGAGGCTTTTCCCACGGTGGTGAGATGAATTCTCTTCCGTGAGGGATCCATCTGCAACAGGGAAGAGCACCATGGAAACAGAGAACAGGTTCCACCATCTCAGCCCCTTCTACAGACATCTCCCAGAGAAAGCACACTGGTAAGGGAGGGCAGTAGATTATAGATATATTTAGGGCAAGTCCACACTGGAGCAAGCAATATAGGCCAACACTTTGCCTTCAGCTTTTTTTGGCTATTGGCTTTCCTTTTCGGAAAGCAGGAAATGCCAAGGATTGTATCATGCTTTTTTTTCTGTTTGTTTTTTGGTTTTGTTTTTTTTTAAAAAACACCTTGAGACAACACAGCAGAGACATTAGAATACAAACAGATCTGCAGCTAAAACCTCTCCTAGCACAACTCTATCGCTCAATTCCATTTACCAAGTTGGTTAAATGAGCAGGCCAGTTTCCCCAACACTCTCTATATAGGCACGGGCATTACACAGTTACTTGGTATTAGAGCTGTGAACTAAAGCCACTGTAATTACAAATGAGCATTCACACAGGGTTTTAATGCAGTTTAACTAGAATGGCCTTAATTCAGTGTAGTTTAATTCACTTTAGTGCATTTAAAGTGGTTTAACTAATCTGTTTTGAATTTATTCCTCCAGTTAATTCAGATTAATTTCTCAGGTGTAAGCAACAACTAAGAGCAAGTTTAGGTTGATTAAAGATTCATCACAATTTCCTCCATACCAACATTGTGACCCTTTATTTCATAATTAAAGACTTTCAACACTGCCTTTATATTTGGTCCAATTTGCAGAAGCCAGTAGTGCAGAGGCCAAAAAGACACAACTTGCTGACCCTTGGCTTATTGCAGCAACCAACTCAATATAACCACTGCCACAGTTTTGAGAGCTGTGGTTGAATAATGCACAGCTCAGGTACACCTGCACACCTCAACTTCCACAGGTTCCACAGGGGCAGGTGCTAGAATTCATCAGAGCAGCTCATACCACACACCAAAGAGAGAGGGAAAGCACAGAGTAGAAAGGATTTGCTTAACAATTGGGTTGGATATTTTTTCCTGCCCATGAATGCAGATCTAAGCTGTGCTAATCAGCAGTGAACACTGGAGTCTTATTGGGTTGTAGTCAAATAACAATCCATTTATTCCCTTAGTTGTTACCAACTCAGCAATCTCCATCTTACACAGCAAGGAAACATTCCCAGAGGTAAGGGGGTCCTCTAAATTGGATGTTCTTATCCCTAGTTTCTCCATAATGCTGGCTGAAAGCCTCTGTGCACTACAGCAATGAAAAGAATGAGACACTCTCACCAAATTCAGTTTCCACTGACAGGTCCCCACAGACTAAATCTTTATTAAATGAGGCTTAGCTCAGAACTGGCAGCCTGTCAAATGAGCATTCTCGCTGAAAAGGCGGATTTCCTTTCTGGGGATTCTGCAAATTCCCTTGCAGGACTCTAAAAAAAACCCACCACCACGGGACTCTAAAAAAAACCCACCACCACAGATGCATCGGTGTTCATGCAGGTCTTTGTCCCAAATCTCAGACCTGCAAAACATGTAAGGAATCCTCATGGGAACAGGCCTTCAGCTTTAGAAGGTTATTTCTTCCTAGCATTCCCAGCTGGACAAAGTTACAGCCACTAGTTAACTTTCTTAAAAGGCAAGAATCAGATCATTATTTGGGATATTGAGGTGAAGGGCACCAAAAGGATAGCTGGAGGAATTTGGCAGGTATCCCACACCACTCACATCCACACTCAGCTTGCCCAGCTCACCCATGGCAGATCCACACACAATTCCACCAGACATTCCTTTCCCACATCAGATTAGCTCACACATTCCCACCCAACAGCAGCTCCTCTGCTTGAGGTCTTTTAGAAGCCACTTGATTTCCTTGGTTAGAAAACTGTATCAATCCATTAATATCTTAAGACACGGGCTCCTCACAAGGAAATCTTCCAGCAAACTGGATAATGGAAAGAAACCCCATGCTATAAAGGAAGTATGAATTTAATGCTCCTACAACTCAGGGCTAAGCAAGCACTGCCTGTATTGCCTGGCTCGTGCTCAAGTGCTGTATAAATTCCCATGCCAGGATAATTCCCCAGCCCCAGCCCTCCAGCAGGAGCTCAGCTATCCTCCTGCAGGCCTGGCACTCCCTGAAGGCAAGAGGGGGCACTGCCTGCAGGCAGGAACCTGGGCACACTTGGAGAGCCCAGCACGTGAGGGAGGCAGCACTGGTGTGTTTTAGAAAAGGAAAAAAAAAAAAAAGAAAAGCAAGCAGGAAACGCTTAGGCCTCAAGCCCAGTGATTTAATCCAATTTCCATCCTTTTTTCCCTTCCCCCTCCAACAACGTGCACTCTCAGAGACAATACACTTCATTTAGAGGGGAAAAACATGATCTCTCCTAAGTGCCTGTCCTTACACTTTATCAAGCCAAGTGCTGGGACACTGCTTTTTTTAATCTATGATGGCCATTCATGCTCTGGCACAGACAGCAGCCTCAAGGATTTTCTTCCAAGACCCCAGCTGTACAGAGTCTGTGCTTTACTCCACGTTAGCTGTTCTTCAGCTATTGCTGTTCCTTATTAGATTTGGGCTTCAAACCCAAGTGTTCATCCTGCTCCTGTGAATTTTAAGAATTCCCCACAAAGATTGGGCCTTCCAGTAGAAGAAGCACCATCTACAAGTCTCCTGTTCTTCTGCAGAACCTAAACCCTGTCCTTTGCAGCAGACATGGCACCAGTTCAGATTAAATGCAGTATTTAGGCTCACAGCAACTTCTTGATCTTCTTAATCATCTCTTCTTAAACCAGTCAACCAAATCTGAACTGATCGGCCACTCCAGAGTTTGAAGACACTGAGTCCAATCCTCAGCTCTGATGTCCTGGCAGGGAGGTCACTGCAAGCTGCACACACCAGTCACCAGTATTTTGCCATTTCTGTTTGGGAGAGGATACACAAGGCACTGGGAGGGAGAGGAAAGAGCATGGAAATGAGCAGAACCACCCCAAAATGGAACAGAAAACAAATACTTGCCCCAGTTGTGGAAACTTTCCCCAACCCATCAAGAGAGTTAGCCTATCCCATCACCAGGGATGGCAGTGTTTCCATGAGCATGACTGCTGTGGATAACATGGTTCTGCTCCCTCTGCCATTATTTTACATTATATTGAACTTGCTGGTTTGTCTTCAGGCACCATTTTAATCCCATTTATGTCTTGAGAGTTTTGGCGCTGAGCAGCTACAGCTGCACGCTATAAACTCGAGCATAACATTTGCTGCACTGAACCACAAAAGTTACACAGAATAACAGAAAGAGAATCCAAATTGGAATGGAAACTCTTAACATCAAATTGTTACTAATGTTAGACTTGAAAGGCAACTTAATGTTGCCTTTTTTTAATGTGTACAACTTGTTCCATATCATTAGCACAATGAAGAGGTCTTTTTCTAAACTGCAGCTATTAGGAAAATGCCTAAGTGAGAAGCTCTAGCACACACTTCAGCATTTGGAGGCACCCGAGTTTAAAAAAAAAATTAAAATTAATTAGAAGGAAAAGAGATATTTTCTGACCAAGATTACAAACCCACTGCAAATGGCTTCATAAACTGCTTTTATTGGCACTGAATGGACAGGAAGGTAAGTAGCAATAATTGGGCTTCTGCATTTATGTGTCAGTGATGGCAATGGATCATTTTGGTGTACTCAGGTGGCTGTGACAGGGAGATCCACATCCAGTTTGACTTCAGGTTGCAAACAGCACAATCTTCAGAATAAGGAATTTTGGAACAACATGAAAATAACCAACAGGAAAACAACAGAGCACTGAGTTTCCATAACATTTACCCTATCCAGCTTCACTGGCATTTGTCTACACGAGTGAAGCAGGTCAAAAGGCTGTTTACACAGCAAAAACTTAGCACAGCTCATAATACACCGTAAGCCTACTACAGGGTGAGGGAAGCAGCACTCCTGATTACATTAGCAAATGACACTGGTCTGGCTGCCCCGAGGACTGACCTCTGGGAGGGGATAAAGAACAAAATCAAAGGCACACTGCCCTACATCTTCAGAAAGTCATGGCCCACTGTGCTGCAGCCAGCAGCCCACATGACATCTTCCTTAAAATAATTTGTATTTGAAGTCAGTTTTAATGCAGTATGTCGGTCATGTGGAGAGGCCATGAAGAGCTGGGAAGGGGCAATATCCCATAGGGACAGCTTCTGTACGTTGGGGAAGAGAGAACAGAGACCTCTGACCCGTCTGTTGACTGTGGACCTGCACTGACCTCCTTGCACAAACAATGCAAACGTGCCACTTAACTGCCAGAGACAAACAAGTGCCACGCTTCTCACCATAAATTCACTCCAAACTGCCTCTTTCAAGACTACTACAGTCAGAGTTTAAAAAAAGAAATAATTAAAAAAAAAACAGGGGAAAGAAAGGGAGGCAGTATCTTCCTTCAACTTAAAACTGTACCTTTCCTTCCCACAAAAGAGGCTCCTTCGTGTGCAGGAAACATTTCCATATCAAGTCTTCCTCAGTTTTATTTTGGGGTTGAGTTGCTTTTTTTCCTTTTCTTTCTTTAAAGAAGAAAAAAAAGCTCTCAAAAAACCCCTCAGGGACAAAGACTACCAATATTCACTATTGAGAACCTTCAAACCCATGAAAAAAAATACTATAGAGGGACTAACAGAGGAAGCAGATCAAAAAAAACTCTCCAAGCTAGCCAAGACCCACCACAGCCACAGCTGGAGCCCGTGTTTCTGCACCACTGACAACGCTGGGAGCGTCATTAACCACTTCTCCTCAGCCCGTGCAAGGGAGGCTAGGGAGCTAAGAAAGGCCTCCTGCAGGCTCCTCGCCAAATGTGAGAAGGGATTAGGGCCTCCTCAGGCTGCTACCCTGAAGGGAAATGCAATCTGAAGAGAGAGTTTTCTTTGCAGCTCTCCCCTCCGGCAGTGCAGAGCTGCAGATGGTCCTCTCAGCAACCAGGGTCAAGCTCCCCCTCAAGAGCAGCATTGTGGTCACTGCCTCACCCCTCTGCTTATCACAGAATCACCAGGCTGGAAAAGGCCTTCAAGATCATCGAGTCCAACCCATGTCCCAACACCTCAACTGAACTAAACCATGGCACCGAGTGCCACATCCAATCTCTTTTTAAACACATCCAGGGATGGTGATTCTACCACCTCCCCGGGTAGACCATTCCAGTATTTTATCACTCTTTCTGTAAAAAACTTTTTCCTAATATCCAACCTATATTTTCCTTGGTGCAACTTAAGACTCTGTCCTCTGGTTCTGTCAGTTGCTGCCTGGAAAAAGAGACCAACCCCCACCTCACTACAACCACCACTTCTGCTCCCCAATGTCAACCTGATAAAAGGGGAGCACAGGCTTTTCAAATTCACCTCCTGGATGCCATTCCGGAGCGAACAGGGGCTCAGCTAATAGCAGATGCACTCATAGAATAGAAGCCTTGCAGTTACAAGGCAAATCTGATGCCCCAACACATATTCACAGAGGGCATCAATCTCACTCTGTGGCTCTGCCTCTGAGCAGCTCTTCTTGCAGTTTCTTCATTTCCCCACGGGGTTGGGGGAAGAGGGGAATCTGTCTCCTTTCAACTGTTTCAAAGCTGTTTAACTCTCTTAGGGTTTGCCTGCAAAGTTGAAAGCTGTCATGGACCACTGGCCTAAAAAAAAAAATTTTAAGTACTTGGTTTATATCAATTATTTAAAGACAAATACACCTCACTTTTAGCTTCCTTTACCACCAAGTTTGGGAATACGTAGGACACAGGGCTATTTGGCTGCAAATAGAGGTTACATCAGTTAAAAGGAGGAGGTGTTTGCCCCACTGTGTCCTAATAGGATTTTTCATTAGTTGCTTTGCTTTCCCAGGACATACACATCATATCCACTGGAAATCAATGCATTTTATAGGTAATTTAATACACACACAGCCTGCCTTCAGAGATCCTTTTATCCTGCTCATGAGATCAGTGCTGGTAGGATTCCTCGAGTTCCTGCACTGATACTCATTCATTCAGCAATTCTTCTGAACCACAGAGATTGATTTTTCAGGAAAGTTCCCAGAGTTCTCTTAGAGGTTCTGCCTGCACTTATGTCATGGCTATATTTAAAGAAGGAATCCCACTAAAGTGGTTTATAACGTGCTCTGGCAGGACAGTGTAGACAGAGCTAAATCCTATTAAGCTACTTAAGTTGCTTTCCCCCTCTGAAGTCATCTGTCAAACGCTGATCCTAGACATAACAGCCAACTATCAAACTAGCTTATCAAGAGTCATGCTTAAAATACCAAACAAAACTATAAAATGCAATCATCACACACATGAGGAAGAGAAACTGGGGCAGTGTGCTGTTCCAGTAACCCCCTGGGATCCCAGAGGGTGGAGAAGGCTGCTGATTAGCTTTTCATTACAGTTAGATTGTAACCCACTTGCACACCAGTGGACTTTATTAAAGAGAAAACAGGAATGACTGTGTCTTTAATGTTAGCCTTGACTCTTCTGAAAGGGCTGTATGGACAATACAGGAATGTAAGACATACTTTTAAAACAGAGCTCACACTAACAGGGCAGGAGGGGGTACCTGGGAAAACAAAGCACCATTCAGCCTTAACTCAGCACCCCATGGAGAAGCGGGGAAAGCAGCGTTCATGGTTATTTCATCTCCTTTCCCAGTAACTCGAAAATAGGCACCACAGAGTTCTGAAAGGTTAATTCCCATAAATGTTAAATGCCCACATTTAAAGCTCCAGCTTTATAGCATCCACTCCACTATGTCAACATGTCACTGCTGCTGTGTCAACACATCACTGAGATTTCAGACACAAACCTCAATTCCACAGATTCCATACAATAGGAGAAAACAATAGGCTAGAAAAGACCTCTGGAGGTCACTGTAGTGCAACCTGCTGCTTAAAGTAGGGCTAATTCTGGGGTTGCTCAGAGTCTTGCCCAAGCAAGTTTGGAGTGTCTCTAAAGCTCGAGTTCCCAAAGCTTCCCTCAGCCCCTGCTCCAGCACTATGAAGAAAAAAGCTCATAAGCGACTGCACCCACTTTCCATTTCCCATTTCAGCTTGAAGTTGTTGTTGCTTGTCCTTCTGCTGGGCACCTCTGAGAAGAGTCTGGAACCACCTTCTCCAAGGCCCTCCTTCAGTTATGCAAAGGCTGCTCACAGATCTGTCATTTCTCCTTCCCCACTCCAGGCTGAAGGGTCCCACGCCTCCCAGCCTCCCTTCACAGGTCAGGCTCTGACCATCTCAGTGGCCTTCCCGTACACGTGCTCCAGCTCATCAGCACCTCTCCTGCACTGGGGCCCCCAAGCCATGAGGCAGTTACACAGCATTTCTGCTGGCACACAACTGGAAGGGAGTCCATGCATGTGAAATGGCTGATGACACCGTTTTAGGGCTACTTTCAGCTTGCTTACAGGGCTGGGCAAAGCACAAGCCTTCAGAGCCCGGGTTTGCCTGCAGCTGCATGACCCACGCCACCCGATACGGTCACCAAGAGGTGACAGATCTCCCCCACACCGGGCAGCTGCTCTGAGGGTGTGAGAAACACAGCAAGCACCATCAGAGTCTGAGAGAGACTCAACAGCCTGCATGCTATTCCTCAAAACAATACAAGACAGCTGAAGGGAGAGAAGAGGGAAGGTAGGGAAAGGGAGAAGGCAGCAATAGAGAAGTTACATGCTTCAGACTGAAAACAAGGCACCTCAGGAGTTATTCGGCAAGCCCAGCTGCACGGATGCTCCTGCATCCCATTGGCTGCTGCCTTCCAGAGCTGCACAGCAACGAGCCCGGGAGGTGGGAGGCTGCCAGCTCGCATGAGAGCTCCCTGCTCAACCCCTCCTCCGCATCCCCACAGCCCGGCCCGGCCAGCACCGCCACTGCTCCAGCTCATCCTGCCCCGCTCATCCCACTATTGATCGCCTGTCCCCAGCCGAGGTCACTCAGGGAGACAGCCAAAGGAGACAGGACCCTGGTTAAACAAATGAGCAGCCACACCAAGTCATCACAACAAGAACATGCTCTATCTTCATCCACAGCTCAGGTTTTCCTTGACAAGCAGGAAGGCAGAACTGCAGAAATAAGGACAGGGTGGAGGGGAAGGGGTGAGATGTGCAGCTGTGCTTGTGCCTGACACAGCTCAGAGAAGTGCTGACACCCAGAAGGGATTAATACTCCTCAAAGGCAGCACTACACAGCACAAGTGCTGCTTCTGTAGGTGTTGCACTCCATTAATTTAGGAAAGTGAGGGAGGAAGTGGTCTCTACAGAGAAAGCTACCCAGCCTCAGCTTCCCTATGAAAGGGCTCCAATCCCAGGGTTCCAGACCACACCAAAGTTTATAATAGAAGATCAAAATTCTCACAGAACAAGCAAGAGAGAGTACAGAAACTGGCATCATGTGGGAAAACAACTGATCCAGATGTTGGGTTCACCACCACCACAGCCACAGAGCAGGTCATGAAGCCTGCCATGGATGTAGAGGAGCAAAGCTAGTTCTGCTGCCTGAACACCACAGCTCACAGCAGGAGAGCTTGTTACAGCTCCCCTCTTGCACAACAACCTAAACCAAACCCCCATTAGATCCAAGCAAAAATTAATCTAGGGCACAGAACTCGAATGCAATGATTTGCAGGCTCTAGCACAAGAAAGGTCTCAAATTCTCTCCATCCAGACCCCAAGTCATTGCCTTCCAGGAGCACTCAGAGCCAAGAAAGGAATTAACTCCTCTGCCCTATTTCCCAGCATGTGCAGGAGAAGCTCATCTCCTGAGCAGTCACTATGGATCAGGTGCATCTCCTCAGACAGTGAAGTCCCACAGCGCTCACTCTGAGCTTGCCCCACTCCCTGAGTGCGCAGGGGGAGAGCAGCAGCACCTCCCCCTTTCTGCCATTACACAACTGTACTTACATCAATTGTTTGTGCAGCCAGGAACACCTACCTGCTTCCCACTATTTATAAACCAAAAGCCAAACCACTGCAGAAACAACTGTGTTTTGTGTCACTGCCTGCCCTAAATTGCCTGCCCCTCAGCTGATCAAACAGCACCGAGGCAGATGAGAAGCACTAGCGTGAAGTCAAATAGATAAGCTTGGCTCCTGACAACCCAACTCTGCACTGAAACGGGAGGCCCTGAAGCAATCCATGCTGCCAGCTCTGTTGGGGATAGAACAAAGAGCAGATTTAATATCTTAAAGTCAAAACCCACAGATTTCCTGCACGCAAACATACCCACACCCATTGCTGCTATGGTTGTATCAAACAGGGAAAAGCTCCAAGAAATACAGCACCTTCATACACTTTCTTGTCAGAGGGGAGTAGATCCTGCCAGCCTACTCTGTACTAAAACAATTTAAAAGTTTTTAGGGACTATGTGCAAATTCATTTCAAAATCTGTCACATCTGCTGTTGGTTGCTTTCAGCAAAACTACTTGTAAAGACATTTGATAAGCAGACAGCTAAATATTAGATTTCTTTATTACTTGGCAGTAACCAGAAAGGTCTGTAATCATTCATATGGACACAGTTCTTAAGCTTATAAATTACTGTTATTTCTGAATCAACTTACTTTTACTTCAACAAGAAAAAAAAAAAGAGGTAAAAAGCATAGTTTTAATAAGTGAGATCTCCCCAGTTTTGACAAAGTACTACTTCCCTCATTAACAGCTGCTGCTACATATGAAGGTGTCAGACTTTTTTCTTTCTCTTCTCCAGCATCACAGCTGAACATTTAGCAACAGAAGAAAAACAAGAAAGCCACCATGAAAAGTTGTGGCAGTTGAGCCTGTGATGGGTAGTGTGGCTCTCCCTGGGCTCAAGCAATCACTCACCCACCACATCACTGGTGTGGTCTGAGCTGGAGACAATGCCACTCTCACTAGAACAGCCAGGAAAAGGAAACAGTAGGTAGCACAGCTGCTTCCAAAACCTGTCATTTACCCTATCCACAGAGGGAAGATATCCAGGTTTTCCTTTATTTTCTTCTCCTCCTACAGAAAAAGGCTGTAAATCCCTATGTCCTCAAGTGAGACTGACTTTGATATCCACTACACAAACACCAAGATGTGTTGTTTAGGTGAACTATCCAGAGGTCATCGTCTCCCATCTGACCTGCTGGAGCAGTGAAGCACAGCGGGCACAGCTCCACACTAACAAGCAAGGCTATTTCTGCTGCTGTGCTTGATGATCAAAGCTTTTCCCTGAAATAATAAGATCCCAGGGGCTCTAAGACCAGTTTGGTAACAGCTAAGATGGGAAGAAGACCCTTCCCTTTCAGGATACTTAAGATGGAAGCAAACACCACACAAGCTTTGTGTTAAACTCATGCATAGCAGCAAGAATGCCTTATTAAAACCTGCAACTAACTTAATCAAGGAATTCTAATATTCATAACTGAACTTAAAAGCACTGCCCTCTGGGATACTAGAGAATTTCCCGTCAAAGACTGTTCACCTCATTGACAGTCATGTTCCTTTTCATAATCTTGTTCACAAATTCAATCAAGCTCCAGATAAAATCTAATCAAGTTGGACAAGCTGAATTGCAAGGGCTGTCGTTTCAAGTCCTTTAACGGGAGGTCAGCTCAAAGTAAGCCTCTGATGTCCCAGGACTTGAGCAGGATTATTTCATGTAGTTCATTGCTGTAGGCACCAAAGATCATTTTAGCTCCCCAAACTATTTTTAATACTCACTCTAGTGGAGCATTTGATCTCTAGACAAGCTAGGTTTAGTCTTCAGTCCTTTTTGCTCAAATCCTTAGTGATTCGTCCAGGCACAAAAGTGGCTCTCTCAGGTATAGAAAAGAACGGCTATTCACAAAACTTCGTTATTATAATTGTTCTTCAACTGAAGTTTGTCCCTCTGGAAAACATCACCATCCCTGAGAACTATTGCTAGTCTGGAGATACTGACCATCCCAAAGCAAATATAAAAGCACCCGGACTGCCAGGGCAAAGCATTAAGGAAGACCTCCTCATTCACATTTAAGACATGCTGGTCACTTCCGTCCGCCCTCTGGAGACACCCTTTTCCTTTTCTTCTCTCCCCTCAACTGAAAAATCAAAATTTAAGCCACAGTCAAGATTTAGATCCTTTGGCTATTCCTCAGCAAACAGGCATTAGGAAAAATTTACTCCCACAAAAATTAAATAAGAGAAGAAGCCCTTTTATAATTACTCAATGCAGACTAAAAGATTCAAAAGCATCAACATAACTTATGATCTTGAAAATAAAACTCTTAACTCTTTTGAATGCAGGCTGATATTGTAAGAAAAAAACCCTATTCAAGTGGTTCTTGGTTCTAAAGTTAATTTAAAATTCCATCCATGGAGCTCGGGAATAACTGGATAACACTTAAATACCATACATGATCAGTGTGACATTGGAAACCAATGGGACTGGGGTTAAAGCATGTCCAGCCATACCCCACATGTGGCTGTCACCTGACTGCCTTCCTTCTATTCACCAAGCACGTAAAAATCCTTGTTCAGACTAATAGATCTGATGCAGATTCAAGGCAACTCTCTCAATGAAAGTGGTGTTGATGAAAGAAATGGTTTCATAACAATATTAGTCACAAATTCTATTACAACTAAAATCTTACGAGGAGAACACCACTTCTTCCCATCATCATACTTCCATGGATAACAAGACAATGAATGGTCCCAGTAGCCAAATTCTGAACACTTGAAAAGTAATTATTTCTCAGCTACTGAACAGATAAACAAAACTACCAAGTTTCCAGCCAACAAGCCACTCCCCTTCTTCCTCTTGTTCAGCATATGCAGCTCAGGCCATTTCCGATTTTGATCCCAGCAGGAAGAGCTATTTCAGCCAGTGCCCAGAAATAAGAAGCCCAGAAACCCAGACTGACTGGCTGCACTGCATTAAAAAAGCACTTGGAAAAAAGGCCACTGATTAAAGGGAGGCTGCCTTTATCTCCAACACACCAAACATCTGAAAGGATGTTCCCTCCCAGACACTTCAGTGTATGAATCTTGGTTCCCTTCCTTTTTTTTTTTTACATGAAGTCTCTATAAAATAAAGTGTTTGTTCATTTAACTGTTTATCCAGCCAGCTTCAAAATTAAAATATTTCTACCCTGTCTCCACTCCAGGTTGGTCCCTGGTGACTATCGCCAATATTTTACATAACAACATGTCTTTCTAGAAACTAAGCTCTAGGGAAAATGAAGAAGTAAGGAAGCTCGAGCCTATTTATCAGGCTTGACACTTCCTACCGGAATGCAGCACTGGAAAACCATTTCCCTGACAAATGGATGGGCCTGGACTGAGTCGCACAGCCCTGAATCTCGCTTTCAACCTCATTACTCTTCTAAAGAGGCACAACTCTGAAGAGGGCTTCAAAATACAGATGGACTTGCAAGAGGGGAGCTTGCAGGGAAGGTGGGGGCTGGAGCTACGTTACAGACACCAGCTGAGCTCCAGGGCTCTAGTGAAAGGAGTCATCTGTGCCACTGCTTGTCCAGCTGTGAAGTGGCATTACACCCCCACCTCAGCCACTGCCACGCAGAACGGCCACATCCCGTTTCACAGGTCACATCCAAAGCTTTCATGCGTGTTGGTGAGGAGCAGATGCACACAGACCACCCAACGAGAGCATCACATCACAGATAATCTACTGCTGTCGAAGGAAAAAATTGATCGCCTGCTCACGTGGCAACAAGAACAGCTCAAGACTGTTAAAGTGATGGAGAGTATGGTCTTAAGGGCAGAGAGAAACAGAGAGAGAATAAGCTCTGAAAAGGATGGGTTGATGTTAGCACTTTAAGAGGAATATTCCCTGCTCAGCTACAATTGTGCAGGTCACAAATCAACCAGAAGTAAAATGCCATTACAGACCCCTTTCACCAGCAGTCCAGTGGGTTGTCCTATTTACTCTCAGCGTTGTTTCTGAATCCAAACCAGAAAGAAGCCATAAAGGGCAGGAAACAGCTCATCTATAAGCCAAAACCAGAAGTGTGTTTTTTCCAAGATGTTTAAAAAAGCTATGGTTTAGAAAAGCCTATGGGGTCATATAAAGACCGAAGTCAGCCAGCAACCTTTTATTTTGTTCCTTATTTCTGCTTCTTGATTCAGCACTCCAAGGTATTCCAAAAGGGAGATTCAGCACAAAGCCTGTCATGCCCCACACCTTTCCACCCAACTCTTAGTGCTGAAGCACTACGAAGGCACAGGGACTTTGTTTCTATCCCAGGTTTATGCCAGGCCAGGTTTATAACAATTCGTGTGCCACGAATATCCGGTGTGTCGTGCCTGGATCAGGTGCCCAGTCTGGTTCACTGGGCAGTTGTCCAAACACCCTGGCCTCTGGCTAGCAGAGTGCTCCTGTGCATACCAGGCCTAGTTACACTATAACTGGAATCAGACCTGCCTCTGAGCTGGTGTTAAAACCTGTTTCCAGCCTGGTCAGTTCCTTGATTTAATCACTGAGCAGCCCCAGAGTGCAAAGTGTTCCAGCTACCCACCTGGACCACGACCTCAGGAACCACAAACTTCCACTTCACACAGGTGTGATTAAAAGGTCTAAAGCTGTGAATTTTATTAGGGACAGAAGAGTCACATCAGTGTTAGAATTCCTCCATGCAGGACCTCAGATCTAGGTGCCATTTACACAAACAAAGACTCAGTGTTGAAACCATGGTTTTGCACTATTTTTCTGCTGATGTCTTGCCTGTAGGTGCTTATCATAGACAAACATCCATGTTCACAGCCAAAATCTAATTTTAAATCGTGCTCAGTATGTTAGAATGCAGTACTATCCATTTCTTTATCTTGTTCAACAAGCAATATAGATGTATTTATTCCAAATGGGTGCTGGATGCAGTTTCACCAACACACACAGGTCATGGCACTGCAGCACTGATACAGCAGTGCCATTCCATGGGAAATCAGGACCAAAAAAAAGTCTTCAATGTCATTAAAAAATAAAGGAGACTTTGAGCACACAGTTACAGACAATACCAGAAAGCTCTGGTCAGAATCTCCCTCCCCATAATGTTTTAAAAGTAGATTTGCCACTCTGTAGAGAAACAGACCCATTTTTCAAAGATTCAGATCACAAATACAAACCTTGCAGCACAGTTCGGGCTCCATACAGCTGTGTGATTTCCTGGGGTTTCAGTGTACACACAGACAAACCTAAAGTCAATTTGTTTGCATGGATTTCTACAACATAAAGATGTTTGGGTTTGGTTGTTTGGGGGTTTTAAAAACAATTTCAAAACTCTCCTTCAACTTGTAAGGAAAGTGACAACACTAAGTTTTCTCCTGGGCTCTTCGAGTATATCTAAGCACCTGCAGGTTGCAAAAAGAATCTAAATAAAAAACCACCAGCAACAACAAAACACTCAACCCACACAGGACTTGAGAACACGCAGTTTATCTGGCTTATTTGAAAAAACACTCTTTCCAAACCAGCACAAGGGAGGAAATATTTTGCAATGCTCCACAGTTCCCAGAAGAGTGACCTCTTCTAGCACCAGCCCTAGCCTGTGCACTGCGGACTTGGACACCATCAAATCCTTCTGCACTTTACAGATGCAGAAGAGGAAGTGGTGACACTTCAGGCAGCCAAAGCTTTCCTTTTAAATCCAGGATTGAAAAAAATGCAAGACAGCAGAATTATAAGTTGCTCGATCATAATTCTAGCAGGAAACACTCTGCTCTTATCAGCATTGCTTCAAATCACCCTTGTTATGCTAATCCAGTAACTTGTGAACGCTGAAGCGCCCTTGATAGAGGACCATTGTGAGAAAATAGTCCTTCAACATTTGTTTTCATAGCAGCTACATCTGGGGAAGAAATTACTGCAAAGCTTCTACCTCTCAGCAGAACACTACTTGGATCAGTCTGAGAGGCAGAAACGCAAAGTCCACATGCCCTGTGGAAACTTCAGCTGCTTAGAGCTCCCCAGACCCACACCTCATAAAGAAGTGCAGCCCAGCCCTCTGCACTGAGCCGTGTGTCACTTGGACACAGCCACTGAGCCGATTTCATTACTTGGGATGGCTGCTCCAGTGTGGCCTGGAGTACCAGTGCTAGCACAGCAAGCAGCTCCCCTGTCACTGTCACACCTGATAAGCAGAGAGGAAAGCCTTGATCCTGACATGCCTTCGGCAGGCAACGCCGTTCCGTGAGGACCATTCCATGCGTGACTTACATAACGCTACGAGGTGCACCAAACACCAACTTCTGTCTAGGAAGAAAGTGAGCCCCACAAGCCCATAGCAAAATTTGTGCCTTTTAGAAAAGGCTCTGACTGCAAATTGATTTCCCTACTTGTGATAAACTTACCCTTTGCAACCTTTCACTGTGCATTTCACTGGGAAATTTACGCCACTTTGGACACTTGCTGTTGATAATGGAGACTTCCCCCACTTCTCCACCTACTAAAAGACTATTCATCTCACAAGTGCAGTTCTGCATTCTGAAAGCATCACATCCTCCCACCAACAGACAGCCTCACCAGTCAGCAGTCCTGGGCCTTTGACCTTGAAAACCTTAAAGACACTGAAGCCTTCCTTCAGAGAGGCAACAACACTACTCACTGAGGACAAAACTATAAAGAAGTAGAAGGAGGAAGCACATTTTCTTTCACATCCCAAATTGGCTGATAGCTCCTCCCTCACAGTGTATCCTGAGCTGTTCTTCCCACCAACTCCTTTTTCTCTTGTCTCTACCTAGGCATGCTGAGATTACTGTATATATTGTGTATTTCTGTGCCTTCTCAATGCTACCTTTGGGTGAATAACCAATGCTTTGTATCCATGAGGAATCACAACAAGACAGAAGTGCTACAGTAGACAAGCTTGACAGGCCAAGCCCAAGGTGTTGCACAACCACCCAACAAACCTCAAGGGAAAGGCTTTTGCACTCCAAACAGTTGCTGTGGTCACAGCCCCAACACGGCACCTGCACAAGAGCAGCCACCAGAGGAGGATTCAGCAGCACCTGCTGAAGAACAGGTGCCAGTGCTCCTGCTCGCCAGATCCTCACTTGGCCCTGGAGGGACTTGCACTTCTAACCCACAAACCAGGCCTTTTTTCTTTCTCCAGTATATTCACAGCTACTGACTGGTATATTGTGGGTTACAGTGCGTTTCAGAATGAAAACCCAGGAGCACAGACTCTCCAGTCTGCTGTTTTAAGCTTCACATCTCAGGTTAGAAACACAGCCCACAACATTCAAACTGGAAGTACGAGGATGGATCCAGCAAAGGAAGAAGAAATCCAATGGATAACAGCCAGCTGCCTCCTCCACTTACTACTCTGCACTCATCTACTTCTGCTCTTTGAAGCAGCACAGAGTCCTGGTCTGAAAATCCTTGGGAAGAGCTATTTAACCCAGCCTCCCACATACCACTCAGGCCACAGCCATAGACAGCTGAGCAATGGGTCATTCCTGCTCGGAACCACCCCTGTGGTTCCTCTGACTTTTGGCCAATCATTCAACACACACCTTGTGGTACCTTACCATGACTTTTGTATGTTTGCAACATCACCAAGGTTGGCCACTTCCGCTAACAACACCACAAATAGCATTTATCAGTCCTGCAGGGAGTACTTACACAAACTTTAAAATTAAATTAGGCTACTTAAAAACAGCTGTTAGTGCCAGATCAGCATTCTCAGTGAGAGGTTCCAGAACAACAAAAGCAGAAGTACATGATATCATCTTTTCTTGCTGCTGTGGTTCCTGAAACACATTTTTGTCAAATCTACACCAGGAACTGGTGCTTAGTTATTTATTTGCTATTTGCCTGCTGTGTTTACTTTTATTTCAGTGTCTTTCAGTTCACTGCTGCAGCTGGATGGACTTTCAGCCACCTTATCTTGACCAGTGAAGCACATTCCTTGGCTTTATAGCAACCTTCAGCCCTAATACCTGCAGTTACCTTTGTGGCTAACTTTGCATCTGCAAACAGCTTTTCTGAAGCACCAGACACCTTGTTACATGTGCAGATGAGCAATTTGCCTGTTTGTGTCGTTAGTGAGCAGAGTCCCAGTGAGAAACGACACGGACGGTTTATGAAGATAAGAAAACCGACACTTTATTAGTTTACAGATGCGCTTATATACCTTAGCACGCTGGACTGACATAAGGGTATTGGTTAACTGACCAGCCACCCCCCAGAGGGATTGGCTGCACCCAGTAACTCTTACCTCATGTATTTTCTTCCTTGGTATCATAACAATCCCATAGTTTACAATATCTCTGAACTGTTTTCCCACAGCATCTGTGTGAAAGCAAGGCTTTCACACAGACACCTGTCAGAAAACTAAAATCTCCCTGCACCCAGGCCTGTAACATCCACATGTTTGGAACATTATCACAAAGTGGGATTCACCAGTGTGTAAAGCAGAAAATCCCCAGGCCATGTATGAACTCTCCCATAAAGGTTGCCACAAAAGGGAGCCAGGTGTATCATTTTGTATTTGAGTAGTTTTATACATACTTTTAAGCCAGACCGTACCATACATTCAACTTGCACTTGAAATATCTCAGGCTTGAGATCCACCCTTCCCTACAGGGAATCTTTGTTTCTATTCTTTATAGACAGGTTTTTTAAGCCTCATTTGTGAATGTATTTTCAGTGAGCATCCTAATCAGGAACCTGCCCCAGTGCAGGACTCCCAGTATCTCTTACTGAAGCTTATTCTCCAGTCAGGTGGGGCTGTCAGACCTCACTGATTGCAGGACCAGCAGTAAAAATACAATAAAAAGAAGAGAGTCATGTCCTCCTCAGCAGTTTTGTATCACTACTAGTGATCAGGATCCCTTTCCACAAACTCAGCTCTCTAAAAACACCATCAGTACAAATAGTTCGGGCAACAATACAGAGTTAGAGCCACTCTGACCAAGCCCATTAGATTAGTGGGAAACATTATCTTGATTCCCAACCTGGACAGAAAGCTGGATCTTTGACAAGAGACTTTTCACAGCACTTAAGGGCTGGCAGCAGTTGCCCAGAATTCTTCACCCTTTTAGCAGGTGTTAAAGCTTCTGGGAGAGAGCCAAGCAGTACTTTTGACTGACTGAAGCAATCGAGTCATTCGTTACATCACCCAAACACTGCAGAGAGTGAGAGCAATTCACTAGAAAGAAGATTTGAGCAGCCCCATGATAAGATACCCTGAAGCCACAGACCAAATATCTGCAATAACTCCCGTGTTTTCATGCTGCTTTTTATTGAACGAAAGCAAGTGGTGCATAAACTGCAGAACAAAGTAGAGCAGAGCAGCTGCTCAAACACTCTTACAAAGCACTCAGTAACTGTTCTCACTTAAATCTATGCAGCATAAAACCAACTACAATACCACTGGCAGTAACTGTGTGCAAGTAAAGTAGTTCTCTTTCCTTTATGGGTCTGCAGAAGAACATTACAAGACACTGTTTGTCTTCTCTGCAGAAGGAGCTAAAGACAGAAGCTTTTGATTTTGCTGGTTCTTCCCATCATCTTTGACAATAAAACAGCTCAAGTTTGTACTAAAAGCGCAAGCTTGAATGTGTTTTAAGAAAGTATTTTAATTTAACTCTACAGACAGCATTAGTGGGAAAAAATGCAGCACTTTATCACGGACAAACCTTACCCTCTACAGACTGAAGGATAAGAGTGTCCATGATTGGGCAGTGTAAAGAAGGAAGGCAAGAGATGGCTAGAACGTGTCCCTGGTGCCTTCAGGGTTTTAATCCCATTAGCTGAGACAATGCAGCCTGGTGCACTTGCACCTTGAGATCAGTAACAGGCTCCCTCAAGGGTTTACCTTGCCTTGCTAACGACACAGATTCACCTTCTTAAGGCTTTGTAGCATTAGTTTAAGGACACACCACACACGTGAATCTGTGCCCTTCCTCCTCCCCCGTTCTCTGGTGACACAGCCCCTGGGTGCCACACACACATCACTATTTACCCTGCTTTGCTCCATGATAACAAGGCTATTTACACGAGGGGGCACTTCCTTCCTGAATTGTTTGTGCTCCCCTCCTGTCTTGGTGCCATAATCCTGTTTATGACCAGGCTGGTTGCTATGGAAGTGATTGCATTGTCACTAGATTATGCCCTCAGGTGGGAAACATGTAAGGGAAGGCACATGAACAGGTTTTTGCATACGTTTAAAGACATCATAGTGCAATCCCACATATAATGACTAGGAGCTTTAGCAGTAGCTTCCAGACACAAAATATGACCATGAGGGATAGCATGGCATTGAGTTTCCATTTGGTTTTCTCCTAAAAAATGAGATTTTTTTTCATTTTCCTGTCACTGGCTGCCACTATTTAATTTGAGACAGTGCCCTACAGCTGAACAGCACAGTCCCAGCTACTTTCCCAGGCCCCTGAAAATACTTCTGCACTCAAAACACTATCTCTGAAGATCAGGGTGGAAGAAGTGACAAGATCATGTAACCAGGCTCCACAACTCCAACTGCCCTTTTGTTGATTACTGTCTTTTATAGAGCACGGATTTAGAGAGCAGAAGCAAGAGAGACAGATCGTCTCAGATCTGACACGCTTGGTGAGACGCATGACTAACTCAGCTTGAGCCAGCAGAGCAGGGCAGTGGACGTGCCTGGAATGTGTAACCCCACTTGGAAGCCTTTTTACCAGGGGCACAAGCTTGGAGGGTTATCTGGCTGCTGCCTGGATGGCAAATGCGTGACAGCAAAGAGTGCAGCGTAAATAGCCTAGAGAGCCGGTTCCTTGTGAGCAGCTGGGAACCACACGAGACGCTTTCCTACCTACCGAGACCCCACTCAGCAGCACTGGAAGATCTTTAGATCTTTACAGTCAGGATTGTGCAAGAGCCAGCACCCCAATGCAGCATTGATGGCCACATGCAGTGGCCAGCACCATTCCCCCAGCTGATGGTATGTGCACACACATGAACTCCTCCTCACCCACAGCACAGCTCCAGCCATCAGCTCACTCATCTACATCAGCTGAAATACTGTCCTGGAACACAAAGAGCCACACAGGCCAAACCACAGGTGCATCAAGAACAAGATTCTTATCCCAGTATAGTTAATGTTTTGAATACAGAAAGAATACACAACTTGCAGCTAACAAACTTTTCACCGTGTAGTACTACCTTACTGCAGCGCTAGAACAGCGCTGCGATTCCGTTTCACACGTGTCCTGCTCTTAACAGGAAAAAAATATTCCTCAGTGAGAATAAGGCTGAGGACAACACCAGTTTCCAGAAGCTCTCAGCCCTGTTTACAGTTAGCCATATTCACAGCACAAGGCCATGACCATGCACAGACCAAGGTCTGAGTGCAGCTACACAGAAAATACTCAGGATCTCTGTTTTCCCAGGAGACATGACCAGTGACTTGTTGGAAGGCAACAGCATGTCAAAGGCCAGCTGAGCACAAACCCAAGGATAAAAGCCTAGCTGATCACACCCTCAAGGATGACAGCCTTGTAGGACTAGCATTAGTATCAAAGAAATGCTGATGCATGTGTTTGTGAGTAGGAAGTAAAGAACTAAACTGCTGGTGAATCCCATCTGAAGGCACAGATGTTAGAAAGGAAGCTCAACATTCACTACCTCTGACAAAGCAGCAAATCTCACTTTGGCAAAGAAAAACAGACACACCTGGTTTGAACTTGAACCTTGATGAGCATTCAAAGCCTATACTTGAAACTGGGTTCTTTCTTAGGAACCTTATATTTCATTTATTGCATCACATAATCAAGACCACCCTTACTGGAGCCAGCACATGTAAACCAAACCTAATAATAAAGTTAGTGATAGAAATCTTGCCCATAGGTTATACCTGTGGAACTACATTTCACCAGTGGTATTTGTCACTGCTGTGGTCCAAGAAGTACATCTCCCATCAGCAGAAGATGATTCAGATCTACCCACAAAAATGAACTTGGATCTGCAGACGACATTAAGAGGTGGGTCAATCACAGGCAGAAGATGTCATATCTAGCAAACAACTAGCAAATGTATTTAGGACAGGAAAAAGACAAGCAGCCATATCTGGGAGCAACATTTTCTTGAGAACAAAATTAACAGCAACGAAATACTATAGCAGCCAGCTGAATTTTAATAGCTGCAACAAAATCCACTCAAGAAAGGTTGAAAGGGCACTGCAGCGAGACACACGTGACCCAGCAGGCAGTTGCCTCAGTAAGAATTTCAGACATAGGATACAAGCACAGAGACATGAAGAATTAACATGCCAAGGGGGGATTAGGGTAACCAGATCCCCATACCTTCTCATCATCCTCTGCTGGGAGAGGAGGCAAGTTCACAGCTTGTCCCTTCCTCCTTCTCCCATAACCTCCACATCACCCGAGGCAAAAGCTAAGCCGCGCTAATAAAAACAGCAGAGCCAGCGTAAACTGTCCAACCTTGTTATTTACACCTCAGCAGAACGCTCCCAGCGCCTTCCATCATTCACACGGCTTCTCCAAGAGCCGCCTGCTAACACAAGGACCTTGGAAGCACCTCCCAGAGCACCGTTTGTCCACATGGAGGATTCTGTCAACGGCACCTGACGTATTTTATGTTCATCGTCTTCAGTTTGCCATTTGATATTGAAGCATTTAAAATGCTGAAGAGCTCGTGTTTGAAGACATTTTTAGTTTGCAGCAGGTCAGGCTGAAAAAGCTCAGAAAAAACCAACCTCTGCAGTGATCAAGAGGTTCACTGCTAGAGTACAAAACCTGCCCCAGAGCATGGTCTCCAAGACCAGCCAAGAAACTCAATAGCATATTTACCAAGTCGTACTTATGAGATTGAAAGGCAATTTTAACCTTGTAAATTTGCTTCTCCTGCTAATTTGTCTACTCAGGTTGATGCAAAGTTTGTTATCTAACCTGTAAGAATTTTAAATACAGACATACATAAGGAAAGGCCAGCAGACCCAGCATATTTGACCTCAGAGGCCAGGGATGAAGCACTGTCCTACCCAAGTTCCAGGCACTACTTGGTCTCCTAAACCAACAATAACTCAGACTGTGTGGGGAGAGGATGGGAAGGACAAACAGAAGACAGCAGCCACATTTTGAAATACAAAAAGGCACACAAGAAGTGTTGTACAGTGGTTTTAAAATAGCACCCTCATCAGAAGTAAAGACTTCTGTTTAGCTACAGAAGTGTCAAACAAATCATTCCATCCTCACTGGATGTACTATCTGTGCTTTCCACTAAACCCAGACAGAAAAAGACCCAAAACACAGCTGATCCATTTTTTCCTGCCACCTACTCCAATTGAAACTGTTTCCCTCTTAAGGGAGCAGGAACATTAATACTTGCCATTGCCTAGCAGCACCTCTGATCTACTCCTGTGCAGTAGCTCCGTTTCCTCAAGTCCAAAGCGCTCATTCTAACCTTACTCAAGTTAAAAATCCTAAGGAAAAAAACATTAAAAAAGCATGCCTATCTCTTGAATCATATCTGTTTAAGCCCAGTGGCAGCCAGCTATCTCCATCTCCAGCCTTTTCCTAGGTCTCTGCCTTTCTCTGGATTGCTTGCACTTGACAGCCTGTCAGTCTGATGCTAAAAGGAGATCGTATTTTCAGGGTCTGCCACGGCATTTGCAGGGATCAGAACTACAAGTAGAGATGCAATAGGGTAGAAATAACAAGTCCTTCCCTGAAATTCTTTCAGCCTTCCCTCTAGTTCTTCTTCTGCAAAAGAAAAAAACCCATGAGCATTTCAAAGGTACCAGAAACAGCACAAGCTTCTCTCAGAAGATTCCAATCATCTGTTGCTGGGGGTCAGCTGCACAAATTAGTTCTGAAAATTACCTTGCTTCCCATTTCAGAAACAAGAAGAGGTTACAAAATAATAGAAGTTCACTATTGATTTTCTTCCCCCAGAAGACTCAAAAAAAGCACCTGGTACTTTCATTGTAGAACACTCAGCTATTCCCTAACTTCTCAAAAGCAAAGTGGGCACTGTGTGCAATGTCTGCAACTGTTCTTGTTACACTTATTCCAGAAGTGTAATTCCCTCAGGTGCTAAAGGTTTAAGACAATACTCCATATTATGATAATATTTTCATTAGATTCTCCTTCCTCTTTTCTCTCTTTGAAAGTTACATTATTACACCTCCCAAAGAAAAAAAAATATTTATAAGCAGGACAACTCCACCCTTTCCTCTTGGTTCAACACCACAAGGCAAGATTCAGCCAGAGGTCACTCACAACACACACTCAGCTGCTGCTTTCATTTCTATGCCCTTGCATGTTCCTCACCAAAAACCAGACCTAAGAAGAGCTCACCATATCTGCATTTGCCAAAAACCCATGATTTCTGCAATTGATGCAGCACAGCTTATTACAGCTGCAAACGTTCCTGGGCTCTGGTAATTATAAGCCCATGGCTGGGTGTCTAATTAAAGGAGGAATGAATTAATGAGTTTTACCAAAGGCTTTTGAGTCACCATTATAATTCTCACCCTTAATCGGCTGCAGGACACTCAAAGGACACCGTGAGCAGGATCAAGAGCAGAGAGGGGGGGATAAACCACCCCCAGCTGATGCTTCCCCCATCACGTTCCTCTCCAACATGTCACTGTCATTCAGACCCCGACAGCCAGATCAAACCCAGCAGGAAAACGCCTGGGCTTTTTGGACAGCTGAATACAAAAACGCTTCCTGAAGCTGCCACAAAGCACACACCAGCCTTTGAATGCCGAGAGCGGCGAGATGCCGGCAGAGGCTCTGCAGAGCGCTGACTCCGCCACTTCCATTCATCCCGGCCCCAGCCCCCACCCAGCGCCAACAATTACAGTTCAGTCTCAGGCTCCCAAGGAGGCAGAAATTGAAAACACGTTTTCATTGAAGCACAGCTTGAATTTCATGAATTCCATTACTCCCGACTTTCTCAGCATTTCCTGGAGTGAATACTGTAAAACCAGGGAGAAAGGGGATGGGGCGGGCCATAGGTAAGGCAGCAACCCTGCGTCACCCCTCTGACCATGGCAGTCCAAAAACCGACTGGAGGCACTTGCAGTGAGGATGCAACAAAGGACTACTCCTAAACTAAAGAAAATAAGTATATACTAACCACTAGTTTAAGGAGGAAATAAAGTAACAACCTGCTGGAGGCCGCGGAACAGTAACAGCTACAGGCACACAGCCCCAATGAGAAGCATTACAATTGCAGCAAGCAACAGAAAGCATCTCTTCGGCAAACTGAGGCATTCTTAGCTCCTATAGCAAGTGTCAAAATTACCAGTTTATCAGCTACAGGAACCTGAGCGCACTGTTGAACTGCCAGAAAGCTCACCCCAGGGAAAAAGCGATTATAATCAGAGAAAACAGGTAGCACCAAGCAGTTTTTCCACATGTACAGTTGTAACACAATCAACTTTGGAATTATTCAGGCGTGCTAATTAACACCCTACGGATAGCTTTGATACCATTAGCAACACTTTTAATGTCTCTGTCACTGACACCATCTTCCCTCTTTCCCCAGCCCCAGCTTGGGCCTTATCTTAAGGAGCATTACATCATCTACTGCACCAAGGCCTCCTTGTAACAGACACCATTATGCAACTGAAGTGCCTCCATTTGGATTTTGGCGTTATTTTGAATTTCGGTGTTGAATAGAAGGCTTGTTTAAATTCCCTGCATGAACAGCAGCATTTTACAGCCTGAAAAGGGTGTCCGTGCACAGACACCAACACTGGCATAACAACGCGGCTGAATGTGTTATACATTTGTGAAACATCCATTCCCCACATTCCCTTTTCCCCTCGCCCAGGAATAAGTCCCGCATTGTTAGGGCTGATTAGCAACATCTTTCATCCCTAATTTCACACTACAAAGGGCTTTCATGCATATGCACGTGTGGCACCATTCTGAGCCATATCAGCCAGAAAAAGCATTTAGTACTGACCGAGGAAATCGCAATCCGAGGGTGCAGCTCCAGTTTAAGTGAAGCTGAAGGGGAGTGTCAGCTCTTCCCCTGGATGGTTTCAGTGCTGGTCTTACCATTGACCAAAAAAACGCTCGTTTTTTAAAATAATAACTTAAAAGAGGGCTGGCACACATTACATCTGCTGGAGCGAGCAAGCTGATAAGCATGTGAAAGCACACGTTATTGCAAATGTTACCCACCCTCCTCTCCCAGTGCTTGGAGAAGGGAACGGCACCAGTATCGTGACCGAGTTACACCAACTGCTGTGGCCATGGATTGCACGCTAACCTACTTTTCTTTTTTCTTGCAAGAGAATAGCCTTAGCACACAAATGACTACTTTGCAAAAACGTGCACATTTGCAGCTTACCAAGCCCTAAAGCTCACAATTACGAGATCAGACTCAAAAGCTATAAGTGGCTCATTACGCAGAAATCTAAAAAAGAAAAAAAAAGTTTAAATGAAAGCCTTTACAACATGAAAGTGCTCTGTGTTTTGCTCTTTTCTAGTTTATCTAATACAAAAACAAAAAAAGAAATAGTATCAGCATGGCTCTGCCCCACAGCCACTATTCACTAGATACCTGGAGACCCTTTCACCATGCAGCAAAAGTAATTTCTGGTTTGAGAATAAATGTAACCAATTCCTAGTTTTTCACCACTGCAACACAACATCAGTCACCCCTTGAAGTGGAAGAAAGGAGAGGATTTCTAACAGCGATGACTTTTTTGTATTTTCAAACTGTCATATGAATGCATCCCCAGGACTAGAAGTCTTGCATGAACTTGATCCTCCTTGATTTTAGCTCATCTGTCTTGTTAATCATTGTCATCAGCTAAAACAAAGAACTGGTAGGATGACATACCCAGAAAGTACAGACAGCCTTGCCAACAGAGGAGCAAGGTTACTGGGCTTGGATATTATTATTATTATTGTTATTATTATTAACTCCTCAGCATACATCAGTAAGTCCCTGAGTATTCTGAGTCTTATTCATATCTTAAAAGTGAGAACTGAGGTTCAGTACAGAAGGTAATCCCGATAATATTCCAAAATTACTCAGGTCTCATCTGAATCTCTGAGCAAATAAATTCCCAGACATCACGTCCCTTCCCCCAGCAATGGGAATCACATTCAGTTGAAAACAAGCCAAGTTCTCCTACTCACTCAAGGGGAATGGGAAATCTCACCATAACTGGTGGAAAGGTTACTACTGAAAGTTAAAACAGAAACAAGAGAACTGACAGTACCAAGAGGTTAATGCAAACGAGGTGCTGACTGCCCTCCACCCCAAGAAAATTAAGAGTGAGCACCACCTTACTCACTGCTTACTTGCAGCCACCCAAGCAAATTCACTTGACATCAAAGACCGTAAAAGAATGACTTCAGGAGCAGCTTTGGCCATCATCGTTTTGCCTCCAGCACACCCATCCTTACAGGTACAGGAGTGTCCCCTGGAAGGGGTCACACCAAGGTGACCGGGCAAGCTGAGCCACAGCACAGTCTTATCAACACAAACATCATCCACTCTGGACTTCACCCTTTCCAGCAGTAAGTGCTGGTGGGGGAAGGGGAGCAGGAGAAGATGGGTAAAATTAGCCTTGTCCTAGGAGGGGAAAAAACCCAAACCAAACAAACAGAAAGAACTGAAAAATAGACATATTCCAAGGGATTGGAGGGTGCTTGTTCCTCCAACTGCCTGTTCTGAAGACACATGGCAAGAAACCTGATGTGACACAGGCCCATAACTTTGCTCTCTCTCACACTCAATGGACAAGTTTTTGTTTACAGGTTCAAAACTAAATATAATACCAAAGTACAAGTAAGAGATCAAGAAGACTTGTGGCACAGCTCCTTAATCCACATCCAGAGCCTTGGGATTAAGTCAGAGAAAGCACCTGACTTCCTACCCTTAATCTCCAGAGTCATGCCTAATGGGATATGTTCTTCTGGGTGAGAATTTCTCACTTTCCCTAATAATGAAAAATAAAGAGCACTAAAAATCCACACCAACATCTGCTTTAAGCACTGCTTGCTTTATTGGATCAACATTTAAACAAAGGTGCTTTGTTAACCTGGAGACCGCAGATGTTCCTCTGCTCAAAAGGGCATTAAGGGGAAAAGAACAAAAAGAGACAAGATGCTGTAAGACTGAACTGATTTTGCTTACCCCTTTCTCCAGACTGCTAGAGATCAGGTTTTGCAGACTAGGAGTCATGTGGTGTTACACTCATGTAGATAAAAATGGAGGATCCTCAGGAAGACAAATGTTGTGTAGGTGCAGAAGCACCAGGGTGCCAGTGGCCGGCCACCACAACCAGACAAGTCTTACACTCTGCTTCTACTCTTCCAGCTGAGACCAGCATGGTACCTTCAGAGCACCACATGCTGCATAAATGTGTCTTAAGACTGGGAAGCTCACCAGGCTGGGCACCAGCATCTTATCTGTGCAGGGTTAATACTTTTAGGATCCTACCCACAGGAAGCGAGTGTGGTTTACATCTTCGCATGCTCACTTGCATCTCCTTTCCTCCACGCCTCACAAGGTGTTTCACATTTCTCCAAGACACCTTTTACCCCTGTGTACTCTGCTAAAACCATACATTTAGAACAGTTGGGGTTTTTTTTTTTTTGACTAGAGTAAGGTAATCTACAGCCAGCATTTCCAGAAACTGACAGTTCTCAGGAGACCATCTGAAAACGTGGCAGCACAGCATGGGTCAGCAAAACAAAGCAAGGCTGCAGACAGAAAGCTGGCAAAGGTGGACTTTTTTCCTCTCTGCATACCATATGCTGCTGCATGACTGGATGTATGGACGACACAAAATGTTGTACGTCTACCTTTGGTAAAAATCAGCCATCAAAAATTGTCTTGGCTTTACATTTTTGGTTACTCATTGTGATGCAGCTCCTTAGTAAAGGCTCTTCCAGATCAAACAGAAGAGTCAGAGTATAGCACCAATTTGCTGATAGGAGGCATTACTGCATGGTTACTCATGCAGCCGAGACTGATGAGTAAAGGGAAGAAGGAATTTACCAGCAGTTCCTACAAAAATAAAAACAACTTCAATTTCATCTGAAAACATTGGATTCTACTAACAGGGGTCACTTAACCTTTCTGGAAATACAAGCAAACTAGTGCTACAGCAGGATAGCTGATCAGACCTTGGAAGAGGTCCACCTATTCTTGAAAGAAAGAAACCTTCAGTCCAACCCCTTTAAGAAAGGCACATTACCCTCTGACTCTGAGCCAACCAGACAAAAACACGTCATCCAACTTGACTAATACACATGTTTCCAATTTACAGAAAGACTCTTGGTTTCAAAATTGAAATAAGATGCCAGTACAGTAGAGGAAGGTCTAAAACAATCTCTATAATCCAAGTTTTTTGGCAGTTTGGGCTCCATCATGTTTCTCTAGCCAAGAAATACTTCCAAAGACGACATTAGCTGTTATGTGTAGGGAAACAGCCTCACAGAGCCAGAAAGTACCTGACAGAATTAATTCCTTGCTGAACCTTTGGCTATGGGTTCAAACACACATGCCTTGGATTAGGGTCTGCAAGCCAAAAAAATGGAAGGATCTTTGGGCTTACACAGCACCTTTCCCTGCTGGATCCCTTCTCAGCACATGCACAGAGGGAGAAAAAGAACATCACGACATGAAAGCACTGACAGATGTATGACAGGAAACTCCTGGGTGACAACACTGAAGAGAGAAACTCAAAGCCAAGGACTAGAGCATGTCCCTGCTCTTATCAATGCTTCCTCCAGCACGATTCTGCATCTTAATTGGTGTGAATCAATCATCAGTCATTTTCCAAAGCACAAACAGCTGCCATAACACCTACTAACCATGCATCTGCAGTTCTGACTCGTACCGAGAAGGCACGAAGTGGTGCAAGGGAAGAGTTTCAAAGATGCTAGAGAATTTTTCTTTCTTTTAGCCTGACTCACACACAACCTATGCATTTACATAGGTTTGTGTCAACATTGCCAGTTTCCAGCAACAAAGAAAGAGCAGAAACTCCAGTCAAAGAGCTCCGTGGCTTAGCTTTTACAGCCTCTTTTCTCCTTCACTGTTCATAGGGCACTTGTCAGCCCACAGTCAGACTTCAGAGCTAAAGTATTGTAAGTCTCCTTTTCTGTCAGCACACAGACACCCTGACTGGAGCAGATATCCCATTACCTGTTGTGCTGTATTACAAAGTTATTCAGCTTTGCTATTTCCTTCGAGCACGCGACCTCCACACTACCTCAAGGCTCTTAACCAACTCTGCCCTGAGAAAGAAAGTGAATTCAAAGCCATGCAGCTAAGTCAGTCACAAGCAGAAGTGCTTACATTGCTAAATAAATTAAACTAGTGACAGCAGCAGTCTCAGGGCCATCTCACTGGGCCAATCAACCGAACAGGAAAGCGGACAGTACTGGTAAGATCATCATCATTTGTTCAGCAGCAAAAGTCAGGGAGACCAGAACTGGTATTAGCATGATGCTGTCAGAAGGAACAGGAGTTCTGCTCCATTTTTACATTCCCTTCACTCCAGAATTTGTGACTCACTACACAATGAAAAGGCTTTGCAGAGCACTGCAGTATGACTCAGATGAGAACACAGCCAGAACAAAGCTGTTCATATCAAGATATTTTCAACCCAAGTGATTCATGGGAGGATTAGGAAAAGAACCGGTCTGATAAGATCCTCTGTAGGGAGGACTATGGAGCAAGTCCTGCAAGCAGCACACAAAGGCAGCTCTGATAGGACTCAAACCCCTAGCATGCCAAACCCCTGCAGAAGAAGGATCACAACCCCAGCTCATTCTACATGGAGGTTCACCTCAATTCCCCCAGAAAAAGAAAACAACTGGCTGTACTGCTGTCCACAGCTTGTTGTGGCAGAAGCAGAGCATCTGAAGGACATCAGGATATATACATTTTTAAACAGTCTAGTCCAGAGGGGAAGGATCTGTTCTGGTCCTCCACACTCACACACACTGTTCTAACCTAATGCAACAAGATATGCTGTGGGAGAAGATAAGGAGTAAAGTAATACCAAGAGAGAGTGTTTTAGAGCCCGACTCAGGTGAAGAAGGTATGCAGCCAAAATCTGCAGCTGCACTGATCTCAGCCCTTGGCAGCAACACTGCCATAAGCATTTCTCATGCTCTCAGACAAAAGGAGGAAGCCCCGGTAGGTTGGTACACAATGGCCGCAGCCACCTTGAGACAGCCCAGTGCACAGCAGGCGTCCCTGCTGCTCTGGCCAAGGGACTACATGGGACAGAACAGCAGAAGCAGCCATGGGATCTACATCCTGCTAGACATTCCCCATCACCCAGGGTCCCAGAAGACTTAACAAAGACCCAGACTTCAAAGACTGGCAGTGCATGCTTATCTGCCTGCCTTCAGAGAGGTTTCAGGGCACAATCGCTCAGCTGCTGCTTCAGGGGAATAGCAGCTTGGCATTGCACTAATCCTCGCTAGGCAGAGGTGCAAAGCCTCTTCAGGCAGCAGCCTCCTCACCTGCAGCAGCACGTGGCACTGCAACAAGTGACAGGACAACATGTAAATCCAAGCCACTGCATTCCACTTCTGCTTGGAGTGGAATGTTCAGTTGATGCACAGTTTCAAAGCCCATCATCGAAACATGAGTACAAGAAACAGGCGGGTATTTACTAAGAGGTTACTAAAAAAAAAAAAGAGTTTTATAAGGAAAGTGATGCTTTCCCTAGGTCATGGGTTGGGAAATCTTTTCTAGAGAAGCAGTGAAGAATCAGAAAGGGTACATTGCTTTCTTCCTCAAAACACGTCAGAATGGGACTGGACACTGAGCCCAGCTGTATGGCTATTTATGACAACAGTCCAGCTACCTGATGAACTGAAGTAATGGAGCTGAGCAAAGGTAATCCTTCCTTACTACATCTAGGGACACCCTGCCCTTACCTGTCCCCATAAATGTTATCTAGCATCCCCCACTGACCTCTCCTCGGCCCCTGGGGAAACCAAACGCAGTGTGTAGTTTAAGACTTCATGCTTAAGACTCAGAGTATCAATCACTAATGGAATAGAAAACAAAAATACACACAATTTGCACCAGTGAGACCTACAAAGTAAAGAAAAGTAAGCAGATATTAAAATTTAAAAATGGACTTCCTAATTTTGAGGATGTGTATGATCTCACCTGCTAAATATGAATGGTTCCTAAAGATAAGGGAAGACAATGCCAGCACAGGTTGCAAACAGAGCAAAAGGTGCAAATTCATTAAAAAAAAGTCTAGAATTCAAACCAAAAAGCCTTCAGAAGCATTTAAAGCACAAGAGCATTACAGTTCCCAGTCCTGGATTAAGTTTCACTGCATTAGAATTAATCTATGTGGCTACAAACTCCAGAGGCAACTTGCAGAGCCACAGCAGCGTCGTTATATAACCACAACACTGATAGCACAGGCTGCATTGCTGGAGCCCATCCCTCACCAACACCAAAACCAGCAAAGCTGCTGCTGCTCAAATCATTCTCTTGACGACAGACGCCTCAGTAATCCAGACATTCGAGTTTGGATTTGATAAGTTGTTTTCTTGCGAGCTGATGTTAAGACTTAAAAGGCCATCAACTGCTGTGTGAGAAGTCCTTAATATCATCAAGGGAGGGGAGGCAGCTACACAGGAGGAGAACAGCAGAAGGCTTCAAGTGGGAATATGATTACGGTAGAAAAATTATCTGACAAACAAACACAACCCCAGATTGTTGCTAGGAATGCTTTTAAGCAATTTAAGTGAAAACTGGTACCTCTGCTGTCTATTCAAAAGGTCACCGAGTGCTTATTTCATGATAACACACTCCCAAGAAGATTTTTCAATGAACTCTTAACTTCTGATCGCCAGGATCACATATCCCTTGTTTTAGAGGCAGCTACCCTCTGAGGTCATGGAAATACAGTTCAGCTGCTGTGCAGCGTTACATCTGCATGTGGCCATCTTGAACTCTGCTAAGCCAAGGGAACTAAAACAAATTAACAAATTGAAGCCTCAAAATACAAAGTTAGCTCAAAAGTCCCTTGGATTTGCTGGTATAAAGATGTTTCTTTGTATCTACCCATGGCTCTTTAAATACATCTCTCACACTTTGCTCTAGCTTCAGTCCTCAGATCTGTTCATCTGTTTAGAACAAAAAGCCAAAACATACTGCTTCCTAAAGTATTTCTAATACCTTCTACTTCTACGATAAACAAGAACTGCTTAGATGCCTTAGCCTCCATGCCTGTGTGCCTGATAGCAGGCTGTGTATATAGGACACTGCAAGTATGTTCAGAAAAGCAAAATGGTGTTTTCAAAACCAGAGACCGTGGCAAAACGAGGCAGCAGAGTCACTGCAGCTCTGTTCCAAGATGACAGCAGAGAACACAGATGTTGGAGCACACAGATTCACTCCACAATCATTTTAATTACATGCCTAGCCAACCGAGCACAGGATACAGGCTAAGCAGCATTAAAAAA
>VZRS01007506.1:1707-16545 GCA_013398055.1 Ifrita kowaldi
GAGAACGTGCTGCTGGTGCTGAGCCACGACCTGTGGGCCGAGGAGCTGAACCGGCTGGCGGCCCGCGTGGACTTCTGCCCGGTGCTGCAGGTGTTCTTCCCTTTCAGCATCCAGCTGTACCCGCGCGAGTTCCCGGGCCACGACCCCCGCGACTGCCCCCGCGACGTGGGCAAGGCGGCGGCGCTGCGCCTGGGCTGCATCAACGCCGAGTTCCCCGACTCGTTCGGGCACTACCGCGAGGCGCGGTTCGCGC
This sequence comes from Ifrita kowaldi, assembly GCA_013398055.1. NCBI lineage: Eukaryota > Metazoa > Chordata > Aves > Passeriformes > Cinclosomatidae > Ifrita > Ifrita kowaldi. The sequence continues at coordinate 1,961 of VZRS01007506.1, forward strand.
AGACCAAGCACCACTGGTGGTGGAAGCTGCACTTCGTGTGGGAGCGCGTGCGGGCGCTGCGGGAGCACGCGGGGCCCGTGCTGTTCCTGGAGGAGGATCATTACCTGGCGCCCGACTTCTACCACGTCCTCAAGCAGCTCTGGGCCCTGCGCCAGCGCGAGTGCCCCGAGTGCCAGCTCGTGTCCCTGGGCACCTACAGCCCCGTGCGGGGCGGCTTCGCCGGCCGCGCCGACAAGGTGGAGATGAAGACGTGGAAGTCCACGGAGCACAACATGGGCATGGCCTTCGGCAGAGACACCTACCAGAAGCTCATCGAGTGCACGGACGCCTTCTGCACCTACGATGACTACAACTGGGACTGGACTCTGCAGCACTTGACTGTCTCTTGTCTTCCAAAGTTCTGGAAAGTGCTGGTTCCTGAAATCCCCAGGATTTTTCACACGGGGGACTGTGGCATGCACCACAAGAAATCCTGCAGACCGTCCACCCAGAGTGCCAAAATCGACTCTCTCTTGAACAGCAACCAACAGTACCTGTTTCCCGAGGCGATGAGTGTCAGTAAAAGGTACTCCATGGCTCCCCTGTCCCCTCACGTCAAGAACGGAGGGTGGGGAGACATCAGGGACCACGAACTCTGTAAGAGTTACCGCAGACTCCAGTGAGGATCCTCCTCGCAGCCGCCTTTTCTTCTTGAGTTGTCCCATTGTGTCTTTTACAGGCACACACACGTGTATAAACAGCATTTATGAGTTGGTTTCTGCTTTAATATGAATAAACATTCTTGTTAAAGGTGTCCCAAAATAGTAATCTCTCATGTTTGGCAACCACGTTTTGGAAACGGGTGACGTGCTGCAGCCCCTACGCAAAAAGTGACCTGCTGCTGTGTTTGCTGGGAGGAGGAGGAGAACACTTCTAAGTGCATCTTTTTTGGTGCTTCAAAGCTCTGGTGGTGCCTGGGGTCCCACCCGGGGTCACCTCACACCCGATCCCCGAGTCCCGGTTCGGTTGCGCTGTGTCGATGAATATATGAAGGATGGAAAAAATAAATTTCATTGTTTTTACTACAATGTAGATAAATATATGATTTTTTTAGTTCTGCCGAAATAAAAATTCCGTTGTTTTGTAAGCCTAGAGAAGTTCTTCATCGTCAGCAAAAAGATGATGTCATCTCGTGTTCCTAAAAAGTCAGGAGGGGGGAAGGAGGGGGGAGTTTCTGTTCTTTAATGCCGAGGGCTGGACATGTGCCATCACCCTTTCTAGCAGCGTGCATTTAACTTCATTAAATTTTTAATGATACTGATTAATTAAGGCAGAAAAGAGTAGCAAATTGGTGGCACACCACCTCTTTTGTTTGGGTTTTTTTTAAAAAGTTGCTTTCAAATTAGCTGTGTAAAAACTGCTGCTGTGTGGTGGGAAGGGGCTGAGCCGGAGCCACAGAGCCGTCTGTTGATGCTCCAGCTGCTTTAATGCCACTCGTCTTTGAACTCAGCTGTGGCAGAAGCACCTCAGCAGCTTTTGTAGAACAGAGAAAGAGGTTAGAGAAAGAAAATGCTGCTGTTTGCTTTTTCCAGGGGTTGTTTAACTACAGTTTTGCACGGTGGTTGCTCCGTGTTCTGTTCCAGTGGGTCGGGGCTGGTGCTGAAGCTGTGCTGGTGCCTCACCCTCGGAGACCTCTCCCAAAAAGCTGATGGGGTTCAGCTTAGCCCAGCAAAGCTCCAGCAGGATGTGCCACCAGGGAGGGCAAGGCAGGTGTTTTGGGCAGCTGTGGCTTCTGCTGAACTCGGAAAGCAGCGCTCACACCACACACCCAAACTCGTGTTTCACAGAGAAATGTGGCAGCAATGCCAGAGCAGCCCTGAAACGAGGCAAATTTAACTCTCCTCTAAAGCACCTCTGTGCCTTGTGGCACTCAAACGAAAACAGAAGTTGGTTCAGCAGCAGGGAGAAAGGGGAACAGGAAGTTTATTATCAGATGTGTTCTCGTGGTTATTGTGCTTTAGAGAGGTGAGAAACGCTGAAACTCAAGGGAAACTGTGGAAAATAAATCTAATCTGGATAAAGAGAATCCATTTCACGAATTGTAAATACTTCAGAGCAGACATGCACCCAGAGGATGTTCTTGTGCAATGGAATTTGTTCAGCTGGGGGATATCTGGGTGCTGCAGATCTGAAGCACAGCACTAGGATGGAATACAGGGTATAAATGTTGATTAGGAGACTAATTAGAACTTCTCCGGGTAATTAGAAATTTCATTTGATTGCTAAGAATCACTGTGAGTCTAATCCTGCAGTTATCACCAAATGAAAGGTTTGGAAAATGATGAATACTGCTCAATTCCCAAGGGAGCCATTAGACCAAGGATATATACAAATAATCCCTGAAACGTGGGAAGAGAATAAAAAATTTATGTAAACAACAAAGATACATTTTTTTCCAGGAGCTCGGAGTCACCTCCAACTGCAACTTTTCTTTTAAGTAGACTTATTTCTGTACAATTGTTAAACTCCAAAAATTGTTAACAACGTAAGGTTTTGATGTCAGTGGGAACCTCTCTGAGCCCTCAAGTCATCCACCAAAGTCAGAGCAAGCATCAAACAACAGAAGGAAATCCTAAAATAATGAAACTAATCCAACTCATAGAGCAAAGAATTCTGGAACACGACGGGGCAGCGCGTTCGGTGATCCCGGAGGATCCGCACGCTCCCGTCCTCGGGGTTCACCTCCCGCAGGATGGGGGAGCCTGCCCTGCTGCCCAGCCCTGGGGGTGCCTCCTCATCCCGACCCCCCATCAGTTTTCCTTGTTTTCCAGAGCCCGGGGCCGGGGCCGTGTCTCCTGCTGCAGCAGCACTTTCTAAATCGGGCTCCTTTCTCCCAGATCCGCCAGGAATCGCTGAACTGGTGTCAGGAGGTTCATGCTGCAAACAATGGTGTGAAGCACAGCCTACTTTCCCTATTGTTTCAGCTGTGGGAGCTGGGGTGGATCCTGCAGCACGTTCCTCAGCTGCAGGACAGTTTGTTTCTGCCTTTGTTTCGGGGTAGTTGCTGTTGGTCTTTCCAGCAAGGGCTCCCCCTGAGTTGCCAAGTGTTCCCTCTCCATCGCGTTCCTGTGGCTGTCAAGGAAATAAATGAATTATTTTATAGCTGGAACAAACTCTGCACACAAAGGCAGCAGAGATTTGTTTCTCCAACAGCTCAGCTCCACTGGGATAGTGCAAAGTGTCCCTGCCCATGGCAGGGGGTTGGAAGCAGATGATCCTTAAGGTTCCTTCCAACCCGGATCAGGCTGTGATTCCATGGTTCTCCTTCTAGAAGCCAAGTGAGCGGGTGCTGAGGTTTTCCTGCTCTTGTCTGGCGGGTGGGAATGAGTGGCAGGGAGGTCGTTCTGCTTCCCCTGGGTTCCCTCTGCTCTAGGAAACGGGGCTGGGCAGAGGCCAAGCCAGAGCAGCAGCGGCCACTCACCACACCCAGCCTGATTTCCAAATCTCAGCAGCCAGAGAAATAGCCAGGGGATCTCAAGTTTTGTTGCAAGGTTGGAACCCTGCAATTAGGGAAATTCCCAGCCTGCGGAGCTAATCCAGGAATCACGGTTTGCCTCGGGAGAGGAGGAACCGGGAGAGGTGCTGTCCAAACAGCAGTTCCCCAGTTTCACCATTACTGGGTGTTTTGGCAAAAAACCGCTGGTAATTTGTAGGTCCCTGTCCCTGGAGGGTCAGGATCAGGTAGGGATCTACCCAAGAGCAGCTGGATTCATGGATCCAAAGACAGAATCTTTCTCACACCCCCAAACCACTGCTCACTCCAGCAGGAAACACAAACACCAGTCAGTCCTTTCCAAGGTGGACAATTCTCCCACATGGACACGATCATGGAATACCCTGAGTTGGAAGGGACCCTCAAGAATCACCAACCCCAACTCCTGGCCCCACACAGGAGCAGAACTGTGATGATTTAAGGTATCTCAGCTGCCCTTTCTTAGTTCCCATCTGCTCTCCAACACTTTGAATTTCAGGTTTTTATGTACAACCTACACCAGTTGTGGAAGTTAAGCTGGATCCACTATCTTTAGGAAACTCCTGGGGCCTCCAGCCCGCTTCCAGAGGTCATGTGCTTCGTCTGAACTTGCCTGCCAATAAACCAGCTACACATTAACCCCATCTGCAGCCCCCAGTTCACGGCCACTGCAGTGACCTGATTGTTCCTGTTTTTTATGTTTCCTTTAAGAAAAGTTTCATCTGAATTTTGGATGCAGTGCCTGCCCAGAAATCCCAGTGAACGTGGGGGGGTTAGCTCACATTTTCCTCCTTACTAAATTAACATTTTGATTTCTTCATCTGCCCATCTATTTTGCCAAGGCAAGACAGTTTAATCCCAGGGCAGAGTCCAGAAACAGCCTGACTTGTTCTAGACAGAGGAACAGAGCCTGAATGAGGCCTGAAACTACAAGGATTTGATTTGAGACCAGTGTTTAAGATTAATAGCCTCATGTCTAATTATCTACACAACAGGAACCCACCAAGTATTCAAATACATGGATTGAATAAAGATGAGACAGAATTCTTCTCAGACAAAACCCTCTAGGATTTCTCTACCTGCACAAGGCTGAGAGAATGAACTATTCCTGCAAAGAAAAAGCACTTTTTAAAATGATTGGATCACAGTTCTCCATCTTCCAAATGAAATACAGGAAGTTTCAATCCTTTGGTCACATTAAATGGCACAAACACTTCTGAAAACTGACATTTACACTTGCAAACAACCTCAGTCCTGGGTTTTCCCTGCTTCCTCAGGACAAAACAGGAACAAAGCTGTTTCAGTGGGATTTGATAGGATCTTGCTGAAGAACATAAATCAGCCTGTGCTGCTCCCAGGGATCCTTACCTCCACCCTGATTTGAATTCTGTCCTCAGTAACATCCAGCACTTCAATTAATGGCTGGCTTTCCAGTGCTGATTGGGAGCAAGGGGAAGGGCAGAAAGCAGTGCCTAGAAATCCATCAACGTTCTCTTCACTGACAAACAACCTTTCCTAAAGAAAAAGAGAGAAAACAGCACGTTATGTTCTTTTTGTGCTAAACTTCAGGGCTACTGGAGCTAAAAACTCACTGCAAAGAAAGCCAGGACAGTGATTCCCGAGTTTCACAGCACACTCATGTCTTGACAGAGAAATTCTAAGTCAGACATTCAGAGAATGAGGGAAAATGAATTAAGACAAGTGCTTAGCACATTTTGCTTGAAATTACAAATCTGCATCATATCAAATATAAAAGAAATATTATTTCTCTCTTTGGATGGGTGACTAATACATAGATTTAGACTCTCTCTGAAAAATTATTTGTACCAACCTCGTTCCTGTCCTCACCTGTCTTAACACCACGAAGGTGTCAGACTGCTGTGGGTTTGTTCCCTGTCTGTCTTTAGGAAAACACAGACACCTCCTTGGAGAGGCACTGCAGGATCTCTGCTCCAAGAGCAGATCTGGAACACTCAGGGCTGTATCCATTTCACACCCAGCCACCGAGGCTGCTCAGATCTCCAGCAGACAAGAGAGTTGGAAAAAAAAAAGGAGAGGTATCCACAGGCAGAGACACAGCCTGGGGGGTGTTTCCAGGCTGTTCATATGCACTTCATCAACGACCTGGAACGTGTTGCTACAGGTTTAAAGATTTAGATCAGTTACAGGTAATTAAAGGTCTTAAAATATATCCTGGAGGGGCTGTTTCATAGGAACTGCAGAGCTTTGCCTGTCCTTGTGTTATTCCTGCATCATGTGTAGGCTGAGGGTAAGGACAGACACAATGAAAATGGTCTGACCTAGAGGAGTAGTTTAGGTTCTGGGAATTACCTTCCTTGTCTAATTGGAAATAACAAGGAGAAGTTGCAAACCTTCCACATTAAGTCACACTTTTAAATTTCTTGGTCCAGTTCAACCCTCTTGTCAATCCAATGAAAGTTAAATTCAATTATCACAGACATCTTGCAGACTGAGAAGTAAAAAGGCAATTCTGCACATTTTTGGCCCCCTGTGGATGGAGCCTTATGCACAGCCAGATGTCACATTGTGTCTGAGGTACAAAATTTAAGTGTCATCTTGGGAAAAAAAAAATAAACCAGGATTGGAAAAATAAGCCAGAATCCTATTTTTTCCACTAGTTAAATTAGAAATCACAATATGGAAAGTCATAACATACGTACTGTTGGTTTTCCAAGGCAGAGGATTGAATTCATTTTCTGTCCAGGAAGATTACAATCCAGGCAAAGAGCCAGCACTGGATGCTGGGATGGTTTGGGGAGAGATTAAAGTGCAGCAGAGCTGCCCTGACAGAAAACCCTCTCAGAACATACCTACTTCTTGCATTTCTGCATGCAAAGCCTAAAATTCTTATTCCCCTGTGCTGCATCCTCTCCTGCCTGCCAGAGAGGGATCTGCCAGAGCTTTAGGCTTCTGAGAATACTCTGCAGAGTTCAGGGGAAGGTGTTAGAGCACAGAAACAAGGCAGGGGCTGCAGACACAAAATCTGTGCAGCACCAAAACTCCCACAAGCCCCTGAACTCGATCCTTGGGCAGCTCAGGAGAAGAATTCCCAGCTCTGCCACGGATTGCTTGGCCCACACAGCACAGACAGACAGCTCAGCCTCCCTTGGAGGGGGTTTGGGAACGCTGCCGAGCTCTGGTGCCCTGCCTGCACTTCCAAGGAGAGCAAAGCACAACCCTCCTCACCCAGCTGAAAAATAAAATCATGGAATCACGGGATGGTTTGGCTTGGAAGGGACCTTACAGCTCATCTTGTTCCAACCCCCTGCCATGGGATACATTTCAGGACCTTTAATTACCTACCACTAGACCAGGTTGTTCCAAGTCCCATCCTACTTTTCCTACATAAAATGAGGTAAATAATCTCTTTTCCCTCTGAATCTGCATCTGGCCCCCGTGGCTGTGTGAGGGACACCCGTTCCTCCTCAGCGCAATCAGGACTTTGCAATTTGGCAACAAACCCACTGAACCTTTCTGGAGATTTTCTTCCTGATTAAAAGCAAAAGAATTTGTTTTCTTCACAGAAAATAGTGTTAAAAAAGAAAAACTGAATGAGAGGTCTATTATCAAGGAAAGGTTCTTCCCCCAGAGGGTGCTGGGCACTGCCCAGGCTCCCCAGGGAATGGGCACGGCCCCGAGGCTGCCAGAGCTCCAGGAGTGTTTGGGCACCAGGGATGCCCAGGGTGGGATTGCTGGGGTGTCTGTGCACGGCCTGGAGCTGCCCTGGATGATCCTGGCGGGTCCCTTCCCACTCAGGACATTCCATGATTCTATGATTAATCAGTACTTCAAATGAGGATAAAAAGTAACAGCTTGTGATGTTCCATTAACCTTGACTCATTACTTGCCAACCAATTTTACCGAGTGCCATCCCAGCCCAACCCCGAATTCCCATAAATATTTACCATTTTATCCCATCCCTACCCCGTGGCCTGCCATAAATCATGGCACCTGGGGTGTGTTTGTTGTCAATAAGGTGATTATCATTAGCCTGTTCCACCAGCCAGCCACTGTAACTCAGACTTTGCATTCACGGGGAGCACACACCGAGGCATTTATATTACTGCAGATGTTATCAAAGCACAGACCTTGGGAAAAAATGATTCAGGAATTTATTCTAAAGCCTGCTCTGCCTTCCAAGCCAGAGCAAACAGAGGACAACCATCTGCAGCTGATTTCAATGACCCTGTAAAATAATTCTTCAATTTGAGCAGTTTATTTTCTGGTATTTATGATACTCTCTTAGCAACTTCGAATTTAATTTGTTTCTCCCTGCACATACTGTCATCTGCTGTTTGGTACACATTCATTTTTCCCTGTGACTAAACTGAGACCAAATTAACATAAACGTTAGCAGGGATGCCTTTGGTTTCTAGAACACTTCATCATTCAAACCCGTCCCTGTGTCTCACAGCGCCGACAGCGCAAAGCCGGTCCCCTCACGGCTGCCCTCAGCACTCAGATGGGTTTATTCTGCCTTAATTTATCCAAATTGAAGACAGTTTCCACCCAGAGTTACCTCCCACACAGGCTGCAAGTTTGAAAAGCAGGACAGATTTCAGGCTTGAATTATTTTTGTGGCTCCTGTAATGAGAGGATCGGGGAATCTCGGAATGCTTTGGGATGGGAGGGGATTTAAATCCCATCCAGTTCCAGCCCTGCCATGGGCAGGAGCACCTTCCACTATCCCAGGTTGCTCCAAAGCCCATCCAACCTGGCCTTGGACACTTCCAGGGATGGGGCAGCCACAGTTTCTCTGGTCAAAACCCAGTAAGTCATGCCAATATGGAAAAGGTCCTGGATCCATGAATTCCCTGACCTCTGTGTTTGTGGGGTCCCAGCACAAACCAGCTCAACCTGAGAATTTGAAGCTCAAAGTGTTGGTACCTGTAATGAAATGAAAACTTTTCCGAGGTGCTCATGACGGCAAAGATTAAACAGCTCCAAAGGAGCTTTGATGAGCTTCATCAGTAGGTTAATAATGTTTCCTGACATAACTGTTTTGTGTAGTCACGTTATTCCCAAAATGCAGCTACCAATTAAAGACTATTCAGAAATTAGTTTGTTTTATAGCAGAAGCAAACTAATTATGGTCCTTAATGTAGCTTGGGAAAGAGATTACTTTGAAAAATGTGAAATAATAAGTTTGTTGTGTTCTCCTTCTTTGTCCTTCTCTGACCTCCCAAAAAACTTGCCAAGAGTCTTGAAGTGCTGAGCACGGAATTAACTGAAGCAAAAATAAACTGTTGCAGGATTACATACAACAGCCCCAGTTTCCAGCAGCATCTTCTTAGAAGTGACCTCTGACTATTACAATAAGTCTTTATAGTAGCTTGGTAATTGAAAATTATAACCCTGACTTCCAAAGAAACTGTGTAACAACTCCAGATAGCTGGGAAATGAGGGCAAAGCAGCTCTCCGGGATGGATTTCTCCCTGAAAGGTGGCAAAGGTTTAAAACATCCATGTCTTACACTTCCCAACACGGCTCTCAAGGTTTCATGCTCAGTTGAGCCTCCAACCAAGGAAAACATTTATCCACAAGAGCCCTAATTCTGAGCTCACCCAGTTCAAGGACAGCCCAGCACGGCTCAGGGAGCACTTCCAGCCCATGGCCTTTTCCTCGTGTTCCCGGTGCCAGGAGCAACATAACTCTGCCCCCTACAGCTCCACACAAGTGATGTAGGGAAATTTAGATGGGATATTGGGAAGGAATTCCTGGCTGGGAGGGTGGGGGAGGCCCTGGCACAGGGTGCCCAGCGAAGCTGTGGCTGCCCCTGGATCCCTGGCAGTGTCCAAGGCCAGGCTGGATGGGGCTTGGAGCAGCCTAGGACAGTGGAAGGTGTCCCTGCCCATGGCAGGGGTGGCACTGGATGGGCTTTAAGGTCCCTTTCAATCCAAACTATTCTGGGATTCTGTGATGATTAAGTGCCCCCTAGAAGAGGATGGGATAAGGTGATCTGGGCTGATCCAACAGGGCCTTGGACACTTCCAAAGATCCAGGGGCAGCCACAGCTTCTCTGGGCACCCTGTGCCAGGGCCTCCCCCACCCTCCCAGCCAGGAATTCCCAATTCCCAATATCCCATCCATCCCTGCCCTCTGGCACTGGGAAGCCGTTCCCTGTGCCCTGTCCCTCCATCCCTTGTCCCCAGTCCCTCTCCAGCTCTCCTGGAGCCCCTTTAGGCCCTGCAAGGGGCTCTGAGCTCTCCCTGGAGCCTTCTCTTCTCCAGATGAACATTCCCAGCTGTCCCAGCCTGGCTCCAGAGCAGAGGGGCTCCAGCCCTTGGACCATCTCCATGGCCTCTCTGTACCTGCTCCAACAGCTCCACATCTTTTTTACCAGCTGCTTTCTGAAGGAAAAAGCACCAGGAGCTTCCAAAGGATCTCCTTCACCAGGCGCTGGTGGCTGTGCCAAGCAGAAAAATCACATCCATGCAGAACATCCTGCGTGGAGGCCTCAACACTCCCAGAAAAGTTAAACAAAACTTCCCTATCTCTGAGCAATTCCCATTTGGACCCTTCACACACAGCGTAACTCAGACTTAGCTCCAACCATGAACTCCTCAGGAATGTTTCGTATAATATTTTTCAGCCTGTAAACGTTAAAAAAAAGCAATGCATAGGAAAGCAGAGGAAATACTTCCTCTGTTTTCCTCTGCTCCCTGCTGTTCCCTGGAGCCCCAGGGGGGTTTACGTGAGTTAAATCCTAATATTCTCCATAAGATCTGACGGGGTTTTTTTTAGGAAAGGGATGGGCTGGCTGCAATTCCCTGCCCAGCAAGGGGTACCCGGGGGGAAGCACTGACCAGGGGACTGAGCACGCATCCTCTGAACAAACCCATTCCAGGCCTCTGAGAAGGGCAGGAAGGGTGTGGATCAGCCTGAAAGGGAATTCCTGCATGAACCAGGCTTTTTCTAATCCCATGAAAATGAACAGACATGACCCCAAAACTGCTGGCAGAATGAATTACCTGCCAAATGTGTTTCACATGCTCCGAGAACTGAGCCCCCAAGTCTCAGTAGCTCCATACACCCCCAGAAAACTGCTTCTTATTCCTGTTAGGAATCGAGCCTTTAACCCCAGGAAGCCAAACATTCCAAGACAGTGCTTTCCAAAGGCACAATTTCCATAATTGCCCAGCTCCAGCACTACCATAAACCAGGACACACTGGGACATGTTCTCAGAAACCCTGCCTGGCAGGCTTACAAATTTTATTAATGGTTATTTAACTCCCAACCATTCTTCCTTCGTCATTTTCTCCCCAGGCTGTGTTGTCTGGAAATGAAGGGGAACTCTCTGATGCAGGAGTTTCCCAAGCCTGAATTCCCAGGATTTAAGCAAAAGGTAAAGAAGGTTACAGTGGATGAACTGCAGTGAAGAGTAACGGAGGGAGCACAGCCCGTGGCTGGTCGTTCAAGGCAAAGAGCAGTGGGGAAATCAGGCAGCTTCCTCAGGGCCTGAGGCTCTATTCCCTGGAAAAACAGGGCCTGGAGCAAGCCCTGCACAAGGATCAGCACTGTGGTCTCTGGTGCAGTGACTGAGCAGCAGGCCAGTGACAAAAGGTGGCTTTTAAACCCCTGAAATATGTGACCGTAAGCCCACGACATCCAGAGTTCTGGAATCTTTATTTTTATAGGATTTCTGGTCACCGTAACAAGTCATAGAATCGTTAGGATGGGAAAGACCTCCAGGATCATCAAGTCCTACTGTAGTGTGGACATTATGGCTTAGCCAAGGAGTGAAACTACTCAGTTAAAATCCAGGGAGGACCAGGGCACTGTAAAGATTTCCTGAAAAGAGGCACTTGCTGGGGTGGGAATTCCAACTGCTCAGCATCTATGGAAACTGAGCTCTAAATAGATCATCTTCCAGCACGGGGGTTCAGCCACAGCTCACTACAAAAGGAAAAGCAGCCCTTGAAGTTCTGTTTCAAGCATGGTGTTCTAAGGACAAGCTCAACTCATTCTTCTACCAATATGTGGATCCAACTTCCAAGAAGGAATTGGCAGTTAATGGGAATGATTTGGGCAGGCAGCCTCACAGGGCACTGAACAGCCACCGTGGCAGGAGGTACCAGTGAGGGGCAAACTCTGAACTAACCCAGTGAGGAATCTCTGCCATGGAACAACACAGCAACCCTGGGTCTCCAGCAGGAAGCAGCTTCCCAGCATAGAGCAGAGTAGGAATTCCATAGCTGTGAAAAACACGGAGCTTGGAGCAACCTGGGATAGGGGAAGGTGTCCCTACCCATGGCAGGGGTGGAACTGGATGAATTTTAAGATCCCTTCCAACCCAAACCATTTCATGATTCCCTTTTGCCAGGCACTGTCCTCTGGCAGTGCTGCTGTGAGAGAGGAGATGACCAACATGGAGATTGGGAGGTGCAGGATAAAATTCCTGCTCGCCTCAGCCCCCAAAGCTCCCTGAAGGCATTGACAGGGCACTGCTCTGTGCACTCTGCAGTGACTGATGCAACTCGTTATGGGTCTCAGGGCACAGCTCTGATTTATAGAACGAGACTCAAGGCAGAAAAACCCCCAAGGTGGCATCAGACAAATTGGAGAAATCAACATAAGTAGAAGAAAAGCGACCAGGAACAAATAGTTAATGGCCAGAAGGCAGCATGTAATAGTGGCTCTAATTAAATATTCATTTTTCTCCCTTCACTCTGAACGAGTGCAGCTCTCAGGCACTTTGGGGAAATAGCACAGATTAAAAAAAAAGCAAACAGGACAAATGACTTCAAGTTTATCTCCTGCTTCAATTTGCAGACCCAGTGTCCAAAAGGACTGGAGGCCAGGAGCATCTCTTGGAGTCTGCTGTGAATGAATGGCCGGGAAGCTGATGACTAATGCCCAATCTCTTTCTCCTACTCCACCCAAAACATTTTGCAATATATAATAAAATCAGCGCATTCCAGGGGTTTTTATAACTCACAAAGCCAAAATCTCATTACTGGGTGGCCTTTTAACAACTTTCAATCACAAAATGTTCCTCCAATTGCAATAACAAATCCATAGACTAAACTTCCAACCATTAGTGCAGCCACCAACCCAGCACCACCACCATGTTCACCACTAAACATGTTCTCAAGTGCCACATCCAGAGGTTTTTTCAACATTTCCAGGGATGGTGAATCCACCAGTGCCCTGGGCAGCCTCTGTACCTGCACAGAAAACAGGCAGAAGTTTACACAGTGGCTTTTTTGACGTGGCAGCAGCAGCAGCGGCCAGTCCCAGATCACAGCAATGAACAGCAGCACTGAGTGTTCTGTGGCCCCACTTGCACAGACTTGCAGGCTCCTGCTCTGGTAAAAGCAAAGTAAATGCTCTGCAAACAGCTCAGCGTGGGTGGTTCTCCATAAATTCATCATCTTTGATACTTCCCCGAAATGATCAGCTCCTCCTTCACAGGAATTGCTGCTGTAAAAGGTGTGCGGCCGCTAAATGGGAAATTAAACGTGGTTTCAGCTGCACAAATACTAATTGGATAAATGTCTTTCAAAATCATGCACAAGTCATTTCTAGCTGTAGGGATGGAACAATTAAGCTGCTCCAAGCCAAGTCTATCCCAGTGGATACACTTGAAGCCTGCCAGTTTCCTGGACTTGCACTCCCACGGCACGTGATCCAAACTGCAGAGGATTTTATTGCTCTCAACTCAAGCCAAACTCCAAATCCCATGGCTGGAAGGTTACACAAGAACTGTGCAGCTTTAATCGCTGCTCATGAGAAACTGTCTGAAAGTCTGAGCTCACAGAGTAACGTGGTTCTCCACAAAACTTGTGTGAGTGGTTCTGGACAGAGAGCGTCACAAGGTGGGCATCCCTTTGGGGACACTGCCAGCTCCCAGCAGGCACTGCCACCTGGATGCAGCCACCCCACTTTCTCCCATCACGGGAGCATCACTCCCCAGCAACCACAAAATTATAAATTACTAAACTAGAATCATATTCAGACAGAGAAGGTGAAGATTTACCCCAGGAAACTGGGACAGTTCACAGCTGCTGTTTCCTGTTCTGCTCTGGTTGAACTAATGGGGGTTCCTGTGGCTGTAAATGGGAATTCTGTCCCAAAATATAGACGCAGGGACACTCCCCCTACACTTCCTGACAGTGTATGCACACGTGTGTAAGTCTGGTGTATCATAAAGATCTTTCTTCGTGTGAACAGGCTGCATGAGCAATTTACAGGGCTTTAAAAGTGAACACTAAGGACATAAAAGACATAGGCGACGTTTTCATTCATCACCAGAACTTCCCTCAGGAAAAAAATTTGTATGGGAGGCAGAAGTCATTCCAATTTCCAAGGATGAAGGTGTCAGCTCCATGGTGTGACCTTGGCGCTGCTCGTACAAGACTCGCACAAATCAGGTCACTGCACTGACATGCGGGAGCATCTCTCGGAGGAAGCAGCTTCCGTCAGGGCCAACTTTGAACTCACCCTCACACCTCCCTCAGACACCGCTCACCAAACAGCAGCCACACCCAGCAGCGGCACTTGGGCCAGGTGACAGCCCGAACGTGCCACTGTTACCTGCAGAGCGGAGGGGTCGAGGCCGAAGCTGAACTTCTCCCAGAGCCCGGTGCTGCCGGGGGCCTTGGCGAGCCCCACCACGGCGTTGTGGGCAGAGACGCTGACGCTGCTCTCGGGGGACACCAGCCTGGCCGCGGGAGGGAACTGCAGGAACAGGGCGAAGGCACCGCTGTCGGTGCGGAAGCGGAGGCTGTAGTGGTGGGTGCCCACGGCCCCGTGGAGGCTCTGGGGCTGGATGCCGGGCACGAGCAGGAGCAGCGTGAGGGACACCTCGTCCTGCCGGGCACGGAAGGGAGGGCATGTGGCCATCTCGCTGGGCTGGCCCTCTGAGGCCTGCGGAGGGGTGTCCCCGGTGGGCATGGCTGGCTCGGGGCTGGCGATGGGGGAAGCGGCAGCGGAGCGGGGCAGTGGCGGGTCCGGGGGCTCGGTGGGTGGTTCTGCGGGTGGATCGGCCAATGGATCAGCGGGGGGATCAGGGGCGGGTTCGGTGAAGGGTTCAGAGTGGGGGTCAGTGGT
>VZRS01007506.1:20563-33364 GCA_013398055.1 Ifrita kowaldi
TTTTTTTTTTTTTTTTTACACTGATGGCTCAATTAAAATAGGCAAAAAAGGCAGAGAAAAAGTGGAGTATGCAAAAAACAACCTGCAAGAAGTATTGCAATTCTACATTTCCTTCATGATTCCTTCCTGGAAAGCCCTGTATGAGGACAGGGAAGTGTCAGGAATGCAAATGTGCCCACAAAACCTAGGTACCTCAGCATCCACAGGGTGATCACAGACACACTGAGCTAAAACAACTTTCTGAGTCAAGCAAACAAAAAAAAATCATGGTAAAATAAATAAAACCAGACTCCATCCATCACTGCAGTGAGCCAGGACTACCTGGATCGTTCTCATCCAATTATATCAGTAAATCCCATCAGCTCCTGCTGTGGATTCATTGAGTGGAACCAGAACCCAGAGCGCTGTGCTGATGTGTGAGAAGCAGAATTTCAATTTCAAGTGAGGAGACAAAGCAAGCAGATGAATTTTAGAGAAAGTGACCTGCTGCTTTACTGCAAGTGGCACTGGGTAACTGATCAAATCTTTGAAAAAGGGTCATTTGTATTAAAATTTGCCTTCAGGAGTCAGTGTTTCTTGGCAGGACATTGATGGTTGGTGCACACACAGTTGGCTGCTCTGAAGGTCTGCGTTCCAGGGCAGCTGCAGTGTGAGACAACGACTCAATACCACCTAAAAGTATCCTGGTTTGAGTTATTTTGCTGTCAAAATGTAAAGAAAAGTAAGAGTACTAAATATATAAATCCTTCTTACAACCCCTCTGGGTTACTTGTGCAATGGGTCATGAGAATGGAGATCAGAGCCCCCAAAATCCAGCCCTGCTGATCAATAAAATCAAAAATCTTGGCAAAAAGTGGTGAACATGACTCACTCACGTGGTTGGGAATGTCCATGTTGCTGTTTGGGAAGTGAACACAGTTCCTGCACATTTTGTTAACCAAATCTTCCCGAAAAATAATTATTTCTTGGGTGCAGTATTGAATCCTGAGTGAAAAACAGCAGTGAAATTCAATACAGTTAACCTAAAAATGAGGAAGATGCATTATAAAGTTGATCTCCCTCTAACACAGACAAGTGAAAAAAGTAAATTGAATTAAAGTAATACTTCCCCTTCTGATTCAGAAAAAACATGATGCTTTTGAGCTTTTTGATTTATTGATGTCTTCATGTATTTAAAGCTAGTTACTAGTTACAATTAATGCAAATGAAGAATTCTATTAACTTGAAAATTTTCCCAGAATTTGTAGGTTTTGAAAATGGTATTTGTAAAATTTAGTAAAAAAATAATAAAAAAACTAGCAGTTACATGGTTACCTGCAGGGATTTGTGGTGAAAACTGAAAATGGCACCAGCTGTCTGAATTCCTGAGTGATATTTTCAGCCAAGGGGGGTCTGAAATAAATAGCAGCAGATGTATCAACAACAACTCTTTCCTTCTTTAACTACTGAACTGAAAATTCCAAGATTTGAGGAAGTGAAGCAAACTGACCTTGGTAAAATAGAACCAGGACCGGGATCTTCAGGACCAGGGACAAACACAAATCGACTACTGCAAAAAAAAAAAAAAAGTTCAACAAATCTCTTTTTACATAAACTGATCCTAAAAACTAGGTCTTGCTGTTCTGAATTCAGAGATCAGGAGCCAGGAAAGTATTCCAGGGAGAGACCTTGGCTCCCTCATTAGCAGTTTCCATGCCCAAGCTATTTTAGATAAAATCAGACTTACCCTGCTCCCAAAACAAACCTGCAGGCCTGTTACAAAACCAGCTTGTTATCTGATCACAGCTGGCTCACAAGACAGAGAAAATAGGGTAACTCTCAGCTTCTTGAAGTAATTAAAGGCTTCACAAAATAAACAGATTTCGCCTTGCTCTGTACCTTTTATGGATGCTGGGATATTCACATATAATATCTGCCAGAGCCTTCAAAGAACCTGGAGTCAGGGAAAAACAGGACACAACACCTGGTTAGAAATAAACACAGCTTGGATGAATCGCCCCTCTACTGCAGAGCACTTAAAAAGTAAGGGTTTATTCTCTGCTCTCTTCGTTTGTTTGCCATCATTATTTTAATTTAATGCACATGTCTGGCTGTTTCCAAAGACTTCCCTACCTTTCAGGGACTGGATTTGATTCTTTCCATATGGCGCAGATGAAAAATTTCCACAGAAGAAAAAGCAGGTGGGAGGTGCAGAGGAATAACCTGGGAAAAGAGAGGATCTGTGAGTGTATCCATTCACTTCAGCATCTTCCAGCACTCAGCCCATTCCATGAAAAGCAGGGACTGGAACAGCAAGAACTTCAAGCTCTGCTGCTATTAATACACCTGACTGATTTGCTTGATACGGGCTGGTTTTAGCTTAAAAAGGTGATGGCAATGTACAAATGTCACTTT
Organism: Ifrita kowaldi; assembly: GCA_013398055.1. NCBI lineage: Eukaryota > Metazoa > Chordata > Aves > Passeriformes > Cinclosomatidae > Ifrita > Ifrita kowaldi. Next base: position 22,958 of record VZRS01007506.1, read on the forward strand.
GAGGGAGCCCTCTGTCATTTCCAGGCTGAGTCCCAGCATTGTTTGTGTGTATCCAACTACTGACTCAGTCAGAGAATTATACAAAGTGCAATTCTAATAAATAATGCCATTTAAAAATGCATTGTTCCCTTCAAGAGGAAAACAGCAAGCAGGCAGCAATGGATTGCTGTCAAGCTCCATGATCATTCCAGTTCAAGGGCTCTCCCAACATTTAATTCCCCTTTTGGCATTACAAAGCAACAGTAACTGGAATTGCCTGAGCAGTTTGAGGATCTGATGAGTGCTCACAACCTCACTCATCACCCGCTTCAGAGCAAAACAGGGGAAAAAGAAACCTGATTCCCATCCCTGAAATAAAAATAGAAACAGCTACTCAGGCATTCATCTCACATCCCAGTTACTCTCCATTTTCCTAGCACACAGCATCACACTTGGATTTACTTCACTGGTTTTCAAAGGGGCTGGTAAATAGAATTGCTTAGACCAGAGAAATGGCTCATCAATAATTTTCCTTGCTCTCCCCCCTCAGCTGCTCATTTAGTTTATAATTATGAAGGTTATCACTTGCCTACTGAAGTCTCAAAATAGCAAATGCAAGGTCTGCATCTTTGCCAGGTGAGTTCAGCACACGAATCTCACTGACCAAAGTCCCTTCATCCCCTCAGCACCTGCAGTCTCGGAGCAGGTCCAGTTTGCCCCAAGGATTTGCCAGTTCTGGTCCAGATACTGAACTGGTTTTGTAACTTCTGCATGACTGTGCTAATTTGTGACCAGCTCCCTTCAGGTGAGGAGCACTTTCCCACCCTCAATTCTGGATTGTTTTTAAAGCAGTCACTCTCTCACACTTCCACTCTGCCCGAGGCAGAAGGGACAGGCTGTTCCAAAACTGCAGCAATACAAAGAAGCAATTCATAGATACTTGATTTCCCAATGTTGTCAACATTACTAATCAGGGAATCCTGGAATGCTTTGGGTTGGAAGGGACCTTAAATCCCATCCCATTCCAGCTCCCTGCCATGGGCAGGGACACCTTCCACTATCCCAGGCTGCTCCAAGCCTCATCCAACCAGGCCTGGGACACTTTCAGGGATCCAGGGGCAGCCACAGCTTCTCTGGGAATTCCAGCACAGCCCTTCCCCACCCTCCCAGCCAGGAATTCTTTCCCAATATCCCATCTATCCCTGCCCTCTGGCAGTGGGAAGCAACATTCATCTTACTGAACTAAGGACTTGTCTTTAAACTAAGCCCAGGAAGAACTTTTAGGAGCAAGGGAAACGTTCTTGTCACAGCCCAAAAAATGGTTACTGGTCAAAACACTATGGGTACTAAGAATTTATGGAAACAAATTATGAACACAAGGTTTAGAGTGAAAGCCATTCTCACCTACCTGAAAACATCGTGTGAAGCTTTTCCAGCACTTCTGCTTGGTCCAGCCACACGTCGGACACAAACACAAACATAGCATCTTCATTCTCCTCCTCCAGCTGCTTCAGTTTTGCAGAAGCCTTTACTGAAGATGAGGAAGGCCCTCCAAAGAAGTTTATATTCCCATAGAAGGCTCTGCATCATTAAAATGCTCCAGTTAGAATCCCAGGATGGTTTGGGTTGGAAGGGACCTTAAAGCTCACCCCATTCCAGCCCCTGCCATGGGCAGGGACACCTTCCACTATCCCAGGGATCCATTCTTTCAGCAACAAGGAATTTATTATTCCCACATAACAGTTACCTGGCTTTGCCATTGAGAAGGGCTGACATCCCAATTTCCATTAATTTGCAGAACCCAAAGGCCTTTGGAAGGGTTTTTCTGCCAACACTACAGGCTTTAGTGCCTGTAAGTCCCAGAATGACTTCCTTAAATTTATATTTATTTTAAAGCATTCAGAGAGGAGGAAGAATAACATACTTGAATGTCACAGAAATTATGAAATAACAATGATCTTACTTAGAAACCCATAAGAAAACATGGGGTGAGGCTGCCAGAAGTCAGTTTTGTACCTCGTGGTAGCAGAAGGCTCAGTGGGCGGAAATCCAAAAGCGTTCACATGAAAAACTTGATCTTCATACCAACCTAAGAGGATTTGGAACAGCAAAATCACCCTTAAGTTCTTCTAACAGCATCATGTCCTAGACATTAGTCAGAGAGCTGGCAGCTGTGCTGCACTGCCAGTCCCAGCCTCCATCAATCCCTCTCTTGTGGTAGCTCCAGTCCCAGAACCAGACCACGGAATGATCCGGATGGAAAAAGGGCTCAGCCAGAAAACAACTTTTTCCTAACCCCAGACATTTCTCTGAATGGATCTGCTGCACAGGAACATCAACAACCCCCTCAACCCAACCAGGGAGGAATGCAGGGGAACAGGAATCGTTCTGCTGGCCCTGTCCTGGAAGGGTCCCCATGTCTCAAGGACCATCCCACTGTCAGGAACAGAAGGAACAGGGTGATATTTATCCCCACTCTCATTTCTGCTCCCAGCTTCTGCTTGCTCTCTTATTTCAAACACAAAACACACTAGAAAACAGACTGAAATTATGTATCTTGCACAGAGGAACATTCCACATACAGAAATAGCATTTTTTTTTTGCTAAAACAAGGCTCCAAAACTGCAAGCTCTTACATCATCCTAATGAGAAGCCTCATTAAAGGACCAAAGCTTTGCCAGCACAAAGCAGCATTTTCAGATCGTTAAATCATTCCTTTGGTTATTCTAGGCTGTCTTCCTAATCCAGTCATAACTTCTCCAAGCATGCTGGGGCCAATCCTCAAAGCAGCTCCAGACCCTCACATGCCCCAACACCCTCCAATTCCTGCTCTCTGCCTCCAGAGCCCACGGGGTCACAGCAAAAGCTGAAGGCCAAAAATCTCAGTCACAAATTCACCAACATGAGATTTGTCTGCTCAGCCACATCTGGCAGCCACAGCTTTAACAGAATAATTTATTACAAGCTAAAAAAAAAACCCAACCCCAGTCTGCTTTACCTTCTGCCAAAACAAAGCAGGATTCAGTATATAAGCCACTGTGGAACTGGTGCAGGAAGGTTAAGGAATGTATTTTTCTTCGATTTAAAGTAGGTTTTTTAGCCAAAATTTGCTTTCCAGCCAGTGTAATAGATTTGGACAGCACTGAAAGTTTCACAGGCTGCCTGAAGAGCCTGGAAATTCCCTGGTACCTGAGCAGGTAAGTCCAGAGAGAGCCCACAAACAGGAACAGGCTCTGCTTCCATGGGGAGGAACTGACCATGTCCAAGAGAAAGGCAGGAGCTGCAGCAGCCAAGGAATTGGAAAGGAAGGAGAACAAGAGAGCTGCAACTCTCAATATATAATTTTTAATGGTGAGCTTTGATTTACTGTTCAATTCAAAATTCTGCAGGTCTGCAGGAAATTCCTCCAGCTCTTCCATCACAGGTAAAGGATATTGCTTTACTAAGGTCTAGCTGGACCACTCCTGTGGGGTCTTCTAGGAAAAATTTCCCCTAAAAAACAGGATTCATTAATACAGCAAAATACACCCAAACACATAAATGTTCCAATCAGAAGCACCTATCAGTCAGCATTTAGAAATAATTTGGCTGGTTTTAATGTTTTAAGGTGGCAAGAACTGGAAATAATGTAGTTTATAAGAAGTGTATCTCAGCAGCTTTCCTGGGAGCTGCTGCAGTTGGGATTGCTGGTGCACCTCTCCCAAAAATCCCAGTCCAGGGCACTGGCAAGTCCCAACACAGCCACTGGAAGCTCCAGCCTTCAAGAAGGGACATGCCAAAAAAATCCTAACTGCTTCTGGTTGCCAACATAAAAATTTTGTAGTGAGAAGACAAAGACATTTTCCACACACACTGGCACCAACTGCTTGTGGGAAAGCCTCTTGGAATGGGTCAAATGTGAGATATTTAAGTTTTCTCATTTTTTAATATATTATAGCACTGAGTGAGCAGTGACCAGAGACTCCACAATAAAAAGCAACTCACCTCCTTGAGCTGAGTGATCATCCCAAGCACAATCACTTCTCCCACTTTAGCTGTATTGCCCAAGAGAGTTTCTATTGTCTTTAGCTGGGATCAAAGGCAAAGAATCAGAATTAAATCAAACTCTCCAGGTGCCTCTCCCCAGCAAAACAAAGCCCCACACAGGACATGGTTTTAAATAAACACACAAGGCAGCTATCAGAGGTGACAGGCTCATTACAAACATCAGAGCCATATTTCTGAGTGGGGCTTGGGAGAAGATTCCCAATAAGGGCTGCTAGCATAAAGAACTGCTGTGATTATTTGGATTAAAACTGAAAAGAATTCCATTTTTTACCTGGAATTTGCTCTTGCTGTCATCAGGATGAGCAACAACTGGTGAAGGAGTGAACAGCTCATGTCTGTGAGTCCTCTGCAGAAACCAAAATTGAAGTGATTCAGTTTAAAAATAAATGAGCACTGTCAAAAAGCCAGTTTGCTACAACCACTATGCAAAACACTTCATAAAGTTCTTCCTCTGTTTCATCCAGCAACTTTTAACAATTCAGTCCTTTTGACAAGAATTTGCTTCTAAGAAACAGATGATCAATAACACCAGATAATAACACAAAGCCTAAAAAAATGTGTGTCATGAAAGCATCTGTAATGTTGCTAAAGGAAGTTATTTGTGCCAACCTGGAAGGCAGAGAGTTTCTGAGGCAGGGAGGTGCAACAGCACAATGTATTTTTGGAAGGAGATGTAGGATACATCCCTGTGGACACCTGCAGAGATTCCTGACCTGCTGGAGGATGGAGTAGCGCTCCCGGAACAGCTCTGCCTTGTCCCTGGCAGTCCCAAATAAACTCGGCCCAGGGAGGTCAGTCATGGACAGGCTGCAAGGAGTTTAACACAATCATCATTTTAAAAAAGGGACATTCCACACATAAAAATGATTCAGTTGATCTAAAAGGTCTGGGAGGCTGCAAAAGCTACACCATTATTTAGGTACTCCATGAGGGACGCTCCTGCTCAGGATCCTGTGTTTCTGCATTCCTACATCCATTTCATTCCCCTCTAACTCACAGGCTTTGAGATTTATCCTTCCACCCAAAGAGGCCTCTGCAGAAACCCATTTTTAAAAAAGCAGTAATGCCTTTAAGCAGTTGTGAACAAAACCAATATTCCTCCAGTTTCTCCAACCCCCAGAATCACCAGCTGCTCCTAATTTTTCTTTTTTACCGTTTGGAGCTCTCCTTAGAAACCCCCCAGGGCTTCAGGGAGCTGCAAGATACAGACTAAAAAATAAATACAGGCAACAGACAGACCAAATTTATTAAAAAAATAAATTTAAACAGCCCAATGTGAGAAAAAAACCAACCCCAAACTACCTTTAGTGATGTATGTCCTTAGCCTGTCTTTTTTATTCACTAAGAGGCATAAACTTGGTTTATGGTCTTAAACATTTATTACCTTTCTCACTCAAGCTTCACTTGAACAGACCCAAGAGAGAAAGATTAAAAACAGACTTATCCTATAGAAATACAGGCTTTGTTCTTAAAACAAGAAGTGCTTGAAACTTAAAATATGGGAGACTTACGGCAGGAACTTCTTTCTTTCTGAATTATAGATATAACGTGGGATGTCAAAGGCTCCAATAATGTTGAAAACATTTTCTCTGAAATAAGAACAGTTATAGCATTAACTGGATGTTACTTTCCAACCAAACCATTCTGTGATTCCATGAAGGGGATGAAACAAACTAACAAATCTGTTGGCTAAAATGACATTTGTTTTGTTCACTATCATCACCATTTCTCCTGCATCGTTCTATTTTCTATTCCATTTTCTATTCTATTTTCTCCTGCATCTTCTAGTTAAATAATTTAAAAGACTTTTCCCTGTGATCTGTAGAGCTTTTCCCTTCAGGACTCTGCACTGAGAATCTGTACATACAGATTTCTCTTCACTTCTGGAGAAAAAAAAAAAATACATTAAGTATAAAAAAGCACCACAACGAGAAGCCACACTCAAACCATCTGCATCAGAAAGATTCCAACGACAAGGAGCAAAGTTAAAACCAAATTCTCTCCATCCTGAGAGGCTGTGGGCTGACAATATCTAATTGACATGCCCAGCAAACCATCTCTTTTCATGCTCTGCATCATGATGTGAACACTGAAGGAAACACATCCATCAGGATCACAAAGTTCTCAGAAACTCCAGTAATTGCTCCACACTTTGTTACCACAGAAGGGAAATCAATCAGGGCTTCAAAAAACTAAACAAAAAAGCAGGAACGGGCACCCCAGAGGAAAACTTTTCCAAAGTGCTTTCAGAAAAGAAAGGCACAAAACCAACCTGAGATAACTTTCATGTAGAGCAGAGCAAATAAAGGCACGGACAGAAGTATTGGTTAATATTCAACCTGTATCACACACAACACACAACCCCAGCAGCTGAATTCCAGAATGTCAGATTCTATTTAGAACCCCCTGGAGGCCCATCCATGGGAACAAACACTCCAAGTAGGAACCTGAAGCAAAGGCAGCACCAGGAAGACAAAAGCACAGAGTAATGACTGCATGTGGAGCACTGCAGAAAATGCCTGGCATTCATCTGCCCAGGAGGAATAAGGAAATGACACCAGCTCCCAGAACCTCCAGTAAAATTTATAATGTCACCCTACATGGCCTCATCCGGGGCCCGGCTGCATTCCTGGACAGCTGCTTCCACTGTGGGCTGCTCAATCATATTGGATGACACTGGAAAGAAAAATCCCAAGGATTAAAACTGCAGCAAGGAAGGAAGTAGGTCTGAAATATTTCACATGAAATGGTTGAGTCTCCTCAGAGGAATACACACAAATATGAATGTTTTCTGAAAGCTAATGGCACACACTGTTTTACAGATGGATCACTTAATATTGCCACTAAAAGGACACATTCCTAGGGAAAAAAATAACACACACACACTGTGCCCACCCTGAATTCCCTAAACATGGAGAACAAGACAATTATAGTTTATGCAAAGCTGCCAAATATATCACAAATGTGTTAGAGCTGAGCTTTCCCATTCTGGAGGTTAATTTGGTCCCAGAACATCATCACACAGATTGCTGCCATAAGTATTCCAACAGAACTTTGGAGACAGGCACATTATCGTTTCTATGGATTTAAACTGAATTGGAATTAGTTTGAAGGCCTCACCACCCTCACAGGGAAGAATTCCTTCCCAATATCCCATCTAACCCTGCCCTCTGGCAGTGGGAAGCCATTCCCTGTGTGCTGTCATTCCATGCTCATGTAAATAGTCTCTCTCCACCTTAATATTTAAAATCACAGTTTCAGGTACAACGATGTCCACACAAACTTTCAGTAACTGTCACTAAAAAATTCTACTACTCTTGGAAAAGTCAGGATATTCTACACTGCCAACTCTTTAAATAGCACAAATGTCTTCTGCTGACACTGCAAACTTCAGTGTTTAACCAAAATAAAAGGCCAATAAATACATTCATCTCAGTCAAGCCCTTACACTGCAATGACACCTCAGTGCCTCTGCTGCCAGTAACTGTCTTTGTCTCGATAACATCAGAAATGCCAGGAAAACTTGCTTCAGAAAAAGAAATTGTTTACTTACAAGGTTGTTTTTCAACTGCATCGATGACATTTTCAATTACATCGTCAAGTTCTCCTTCAGTGGTGGACTGAAAAGCTTCAGTGAGATACTTCAGGGCATCCCTACTCCCAGAGGAGAAAGCACAAAAAGCAATTAATATTCAATAGTTTACACAAACTGTGCTGATTTTGGCAGGTGTGCACATCATCACCACATGGCTTGTGGTTAACAAGTAGAAACAATTAGTACTGCATAATAGCTCACTGGCTTAAGTCAAAGAAAAAAAATCCTTGGGATTGAAAATGTCAGGGAAAAGAAGTGGAGAACCTCAGCTTCATACAAAAAATTGCATGCTGGAAGGGAATTCTGGAGACTACCTTCTCCTGAAAGCAGGGTTTGGGTTATGCTGTCCAGGGCCCCATGGAGCCAAGCCTTGAGTATTTCAAGTGAGGGAGATTCCACCACTTCTCTACTCCATCAACTTCAAAGTTTAATTACTATTACAATGAAGAATTAAATTAAGCTTGTGCCCATTGCCTCTCGCTCTGCCACTGTGCAACCTTGAGAACACTTCTCACTTTTAGGAAGACTGGGATTAGCTCCTCATGAGTCTTCCCTTTCTGAGGCCAAATAAACCCAAATCCTTCACATATTCTCCATGTCACGTTCTCTGACCCTCTAATTACAGAATCCCAGGATTCAGGTTTGGGTTGGAAGGGACCTTAAAACTCATCTCATTCCAACTCCCTGCCATGGGCAGGGACACCTTCCACTAGCCCAGGCTGCTCCAAGCCCCATCCAACCTGGCCTTGGACACTTCCAGCGAACCTGGGGCAGCCACAGCTTCTCTGGGCACCCTGTGCCAGGGCCTCACAGTCAGGAATTCCTTCCCAATATCCCATCCATCCCTGCCCTCTGGCAGCGGGAAGCCATTCCCTGTGTGCTGTCCCTCCATCTCTTGTCTCCAGTCCCTCTCCAGCTCTCCCAGAGCCCCTTTAGGCTCTGAGGTCTCCCTGGAGCCTTCTCCAGGTGAACACCCCCGGTTTTCCCAGCCTGGCTCCAGAGCAAAGGGGCCCCAGCCCTTGGAGCATCTCCAAGGCCTCTCCGGGCTCATTCCAGCATCTCCACATCCCTCTCATTTTGGACTCCAAACCGGGATGCAGCCCTGAAGCTGGGATGTCACCAGAGCAGAGCTTCCAGTCTTCCTGCTTCCCTTACACACCACAGCCTCCAGCCCAGGAACCTCAACAGCCCCATGCAGGACCTGCTCCAATTTATCAATATCTTTGGAATTGGAGTTATTTTAATTCTCAATAACACAAGAATTGGAAATCTGGTTCTTCTGTCATCCTTAGACTAGAGTCTCACACTAAAGATAACAATTTTCTTCTTAATGGCATCTGTTGGCCAACCAAACTGGCATTTTGGTGATCAGTCTGACCTTAAAAATGTCTCAGCTCACGGAACTGTGGAGTCAGGAGTTCTGGACTTGTGCTCCTCACTAATGAAAGTATCAGGGCACTGTCCAAAATAATCACATCCCATCCGCAACAGAAACAAAATTTAATTGGTATTAACACACAAGAAAGAAGAGGAAAATAAGAGCAATGGAGACCCAGTCTCTTATAAATCATGACAGCTTCCACTGCAAGCAGGATCACTTTTCAGTGACCTTGCCATCTCTAAGTAATACATCTTACTATACTTGGAAATATAGCATTTCTTCCTTTGGAAATGCCACTTCCTCCTTTGGAAATGTCATTTCTTCCTCTAGCAAAGAATGCTGAGCACAAGACTGGCAAGTGGAACTCAGAAAGAGATCCCAGAGTTGTCAGGGTCAGAGGCAGACAGAAAACCCAACCAAACACCCGGCACCAGCATCAGGGAGGGCTCCAAGGGGAGACCAGGGGCAGCTTTTGGTGGCACCCACGGTCATGGTGGGTGGATGGATGGCGCGGGAGGAGCCCGGCCCGGCCCCGCCGTGCCCGTGTGGGGACAGCGCGGGTACGAGACCCGGCCTGGCTCAGCCACAGAGCAGCGATTGTCCCCTGAGCTGGCACTGCTGGGGCACCGCGAGTCCTGAGCGCAGCTCCGGGCCCCTCATGACAAGAGACATTGAAGGGCTGGAGCGTGTCCGGGGAAGGGAATGGAGCTGGGAAGGGGCTGGAGAATTCCTGAGGGAGCTGGGAAAGGGGCTCAGCCTGGAGAAAAGGAGGCTCAGGGGGACCTTGTGGCTCTGCACAACTCCCTGACAGGAGGAGACAGCCGGGGGAGTCGGGCTCTGCTCCCAGGGAACAGGGACAGGATGAGAAGAGGCCTAAATAAGCTGCTTGCACCGGGGAGGTTTAAATTGGATATTGGGAAACTTTATTCACAGAAAGGGTTGTCCAGCCCTGGCACAGCTGCCCAGGGCAGTGGTGGAGTCCCCATCCCTGGAGAGATTTCAAAGCCGTGTGGACGTGGCACTTGGGGACACGGGGCAGTGGTGGCCTTGGCAGACTCCCTGTTCATCAAGGGCTTTTCCAACCTAAACCATTCTGTGATTCCATAAAACACACTTGCTGTGACTGACATGAGTTACCCAATACAATTACCCATGGTATTACTTTGGTCCCTTAGAGGTATGGTAGATGACAACTCTTCTGTCCCCTCTTTTCCTGTAGGCCCAGCATGGGCTCCTCTGTATCTCTGGTACTCCAGAGTCTCTCCTACTTCAGGTTTTCTTGGTACAAAACATCCATCAAATACATCTGGCTGTGAATTGGTCCTGCGAGCACAGGATGGTCTCCAGGGCTATTTTTACATAATCACAGAATCCCAGAATGGTTTGGATGGGAAGGGACCTTAAA